>CM029013.1:48532262-48748750 GCA_016801055.1 Panax notoginseng | reverse complement strand
AACACAGGAGGTTGTGTATCTTTATAATAACTTTTTGCCTTTTGGCATCTACTAAGCTAATTTAGTTAAATGGGTTCCTCGCAACTTATATTTGATTTATCCTGGATTTTTGCAGCGAATTGATCAACATAAAGATGGGCTTGAGAAATCAAAATCTGAATATGAAGAATTGAAGAAGAAAACTGTGGATGAGTTGCGGGCATCTGAGGTTTTATGCCAGTTAGATCTCTATTTGATACATTTCGTTGTCAATTTTTTATGTTACACAGCATCATTAATGGACAGGTTGATGCTGACTACAAGCTGAAAGATATGAAGAAGATATACAAGGAGTTGGAAATGAAAGGAAAAGGATACAAGAAAAAGCTTGATGATTTGCTTAATGATCTCTCAAAGCAAATGGAACTGTAAGTATTAGCCTATGACATATATAGGGAGGTGCACGATTCCTTAAAATTATATTTAACCCTCCTTTTCTTTTATTGTTTCTGGCTTTTGGTTGGTTGCAGGATCCAGAAAGATTTAGTGGACCGGAAAAGCTTCAAGCAACACTGGCGGATGAAAGTCTAGCTGAAGCTTGTGACCTTAGAAAGGGTCTTGAGATGGCGACACTGATTGAAGCACAATTGAAAGAGATGAATCCAAATCTTGATTCCATCTCAGAGTATGCATTCTGTTCACACATTAAGTAAGACACTTGTGTTTTTTTAACTGTTTTACTTTGCTAAGGGTACTCAGTACGGCAGATATCGAACAAAAGTGTCCTTGTACAATGTACGAGTGGCGGATCTTAATTCTGTAACCCAGCAGCGTGATGATGTAAAAAGGCAATATGATGAATGGAGAAAGAAAAGGCAAGGCTTCCCTTTCAGCACACTCTGTCATCTTCTCTCATATATTGACACAATTATTTATTGATATTAACCAATTACTTCAGGTTAGATGAGTTCATGGCTGGATTTAACACAATTTCATTAAAGCTAAAAGAAATGTATCAGGTTTTCCCTCGATGTTTAATTCCTCTCTTTCTTTCTCTTGCTTGGCCACAGAGTTTCAGATGGTCATGCATCTCCCTTTTGTTTCTGTTCAGTTGGGATTGCAATGGCTGAATTACTAGAATCTGAATCTATAAAGTTTTTGTACCTAGTGGTGCATTTTATCCTTTCCACCTCCCCCCAGTGGGGAAAAGAACTTACTCCTTTCTTAGTTCTTTACTACTTATTTATCAGTTCTGTTCATTTGCCCTATTTCAGGTGGCCTGGTGCTTGTAGTTCAGAATTCCCTATAATCGGTTTTGTCAAGCTGTCCTTTCCTTTTTTGTTATGCCATAATTGGTCAATGACTAGAGTTCTTATCATCTGTCGACAGATGATCACGCTTGGAGGTGATGCAGAACTTGAGCTAGTGGACTCTTTAGATCCTTTCTCTGAAGGTGTCGTTTTCAGTGTCAGACCACCTAAGAAGAGCTGGAAGAATATTGCAAACTTATCTGGTGGCGAGAAGGTATCCTTTGAAAACTGAAAAGCGTTAATGGCTTTAATTTGTATTATAACGTGAGTGGCTTATTGCTTTCAGACTCTCAGCTCATTAGCTCTTGTTTTTGCCCTTCACCACTACAAACCTACACCACTTTATGTGATGGATGAGATTGATGCTGCTCTTGGTGCGTCTTCGTGGTTTATATGTATTCATTTTTTGATTTTTTTCTTTACCCTTCTTTATGTGGTTTCCCTAGTCACAATTTACTTTTTTTGGTTTATATGGATGACAGATTTTAAAAATGTTTCGATTGTGGGGCATTATGTAAAAGATCGTACAAAGGATGCCCAATTTATAATCATAAGGTATGTTTGCTGGTAATTTGGTCGTTGTAGTATGTGTTTATATTCAACTTGTTTTTAATATTCCAACTGAAGTGCAGCCTTAGGAACAACATGTTTGAGTTGGCAGATCGACTTGTTGGAATTTACAAAACTGATGATTGCACCAAGAGCATCACCATCAACCCAGCAAGTTTTGTGATTTGTGAAAAAGCTGTATAAAGGAAGAGTTCCTTAAATTTGCATTTAAGTTCACTCCCATGTCCAGTTATCCGTATTTTTGTCCAGGAATGTGCTTGAAAACTGCTAATTTTGTGTTGGTGTATTTGTTAAAAAACATCAGTCATATGAATTATTACAGCATATATATATATATATATATATATATATATATATATATATATATATATATATATTTATGTGAAGGATGCATATAAGTTGGGAAATTTGCATTTGTAGTTGTTCAATGACTGTATTTAATGCAGCGTTTATGTTTTGTGACTCGTGCCTGAGAATAAAGGATTGGTTAAGATGGTAAACAGTAATGAAAGGATTGTTTAAAAATTTATCGTAAAGAAGTGTAGCTGTGTTTTTGTTGAGGAAAATAATTGAAGTTGCATTTCTTTTTTGAATGGAGGAAAATTGAGTCGAGGCTGTAAGCATCTTCTTGGAACCAATTTTAGTACAGGGAGGGAGGGAGGGAATTTTAGTACAGAAAATTGAAATTTATTTTATGATGTAGTGAAAATTTGAATCGCAATAATCATTATTAGTATACTATTTGTTTTTGTTTGCTGGTATATTTATTCAACGGTGGAAATCCGTGTCACTTGCTTTTGTCACTTCCAAAGTCTTTTCATTAGCACCGTATGCATCTATGTGCATCGGGTGAGTAGTTAAACGAAGGCTGCCTAAATGCTAATTAAACGAAGGTTAAACTCTTGCGTTGGGTCGACACTTTGCTCAAACAAACATGTTTTGCTCCGGCCTCCCTGGAATGGAATATATATATAGTCCATTTCTTAACTCACCTTGTTGAGCTCACCTCGAGCTCACTTTTTTTTTTTTTTTTTTTTTTAAAAAACATAACTAATAAAAAATATATAATAATTTTTGGAATTGAAAGTTGTTTTTAAAAAAGTGTTTTTGGTACATATAACAAAACAGTGTTGTTATACATTTTTTATTAGTTATGTTTATTTTTATAAAAAAAAAAGGCAGGGTGAGCTCAATAAGAGTGAGCTTAAGATCTTTACTCTATATATATATATATATATATATATATATATATATATTAGACGGATTTCAATCTGTGCTCTTAAATAATTTTTTTTATTAAAATTACGTAATTTTGAAGATTTTTTTAAATATTTTCTCTTTTTTTTTTTTGCAAAAAGGTTAAAATAATTAAAACACAGACTAATAAAATACTATATCTACACTTTTTTTTTCCTGGTTGATAAAAAAACAGTAGAGTAATAGAAGAACAGCAATTTGACATGTGAAATTTGAAACCTTATCCGAGCGAGCGAGCGAGCGTCTTTTACGCTCTGTTTCTGAGTTTTAAAATGGACAGAAAAAAAAAGAAATGGACGGAAAATTTAAGTTTTCTTTCCCATTCTTATATTTCTGAGTTTTTTAATAAACGGAAAAGAAAAGAAATAGATAAAAAACTTGGCTACTTTTCCTGCCAAAGTTTTCCGTCCAAAATTGGCATGATTTGGACGGAAAAAAAATTAGAATAAGTAATATTTTTATAATTCCTATATTATCCTCAACTTTTAATATAATAAATTTTAAATTACAACTTATGTCCTCAATTTTAAATTTTCTATTTTTTTCTATTAAAAACTCAGAAACAACACAAAAAAAAATTTTAAATTTTTTATTATTTTTTTTTTGTTCTAATTTAAATTTTTTTTTTTCTGTTCAAAATTCAGAAACAGAGCGTCGTCTTGGTTTTTGGCAAAAAGAGGGCTGTAGCGAAATAATTTAGCGAGGCTACCCAGAACCCCACTTCCATGATTTTCAATCTACTGGGACCCAATTTCCAACGAACCTCCAAACGGAGACATTCCGGTCGCTTGTCGCTTTGGTTTTTCCATTTCCATTTCCATTTCAAACTCTAAACGCATCTTCTCCATCGAATCTGTTTCTTCTTCAATCCCATTACCATCACTTGAGTTTTTTAATCTCCCAATTTCCTCAACTTGGTTTCCTTTGGTCTCCACTAAAATCATCTCTTATGTTTGTGAGATCCTAAACTATAACAAGTTCTTTGCGCCAAAAGATCGAACATATAAATGGCATCATTGGCTTCTCTTCCGTTTTCGGTTGACACTGCCATGGAAAGTTCTATTCTTCTTCATAGTGGGAACTATCGTCGACCAATGTTACCAGTATCTGTTTGTCGCCCTAGAAAATCTCTTGATTTTTGCACTTCAAATGATTTGACAATTGGCTCTTTCAAAGTTATGGGTGATGACTCGTCCAAGTGGAAGATCAAACGTCTGAAGGCAACGGGAAAGGGCTCAGGGGAAGTTGAGGATGGGGAAGATCCAGAGGATGCTCTTCAGGCCACAATTGAAAAGAGCAAGAAACTCCTAGCCGTGCAAAGGGACCTACTTGATCAGGTTTTTCTTACTATATTTCTTCCTTCAGTGAATCTACTAATAACTTTTTCAGTTTTCACTACGTTATAATTGTTTAGTTTGTGTGGTTATTATATTTTACCGGTACAATTTAAGGGTGTTTGGTAATACTTTGGATATCTGAAATGTGCTGAATTGTGGGTTCATTTGCTATTCTTTAGACAAGTTGAGCTGTTGGATCTCTGTTGTTAAGAGTTCAGTAGGTTTATTAGTCCAAGCTCCTATAATTCTTGGTTAAAATCAAGTCTCATCGAATTTTGATAGCCTAAAATCTTTACAGGGTTACTATATGTTTCTCACCGAGTAGAAAACAGGTTTATCCACTAGTCTCTTAAGGGTGTGTATATGTTTATTTCCTTCTTTTTGTAGCAGCCTTTGGTCTAAATCACTCATCCACTTTGACCCTGCTAACTCCTCAAATAGATAAACTCGTTATGATTAACTAGCAGGCTGGCAGGCTCTGGTCTAAAGAACATTTGGCTGTGTGCAAATTTGAATCTATGGCTTAGTTTTGTTCTTACCAATTCTTTAATCTCTCCAAATTCCTACTTTAGGTTTTGGTACTTGTGGCTGTGTGGAGTTCAACTGGTCAGTCTAATTCAATTTCCTTATCTTATACGTCTCTTTTCATCATGTGTTGAAGAAAATGCACTTGCTCAACTTCATTTCGGATTGCAGATTGCAGGAAGAAGGAAACTGGTTTCATCTATAAATAGTAGCATGATTAATGCAAAAGGCGATGGAGTTTCTTTAGAAGACGGGGATGGATCTTTTTCAACTATAGATATTGCTTCAAATGATGTTTCCGATACTTATGAACACTATAATCAGGGTTTTCTATCTAGTAGTAGTGTTAATACAACAGTAAATGAGTTGCAGGAAGATCTATCCCTAGCTATCAATGAAGATTTATTTGAAGATGCAAAACAACATGAAAAAGGATTGCCCCTGAAAAGCTCTTCGGATTTGGATTCCTCCAAACAGTTGATAGTCACTGCTTCAAAGGTCGTAGTCTCCGATAAGGTGCCTGCCTTTCTTTGGGCTTCCACTGCCACATCAAGTCTGAAGCATGAGAGTTATGAAAATTTGAAAGAATCACGTGTAGAGGAGACCGGTCATGAAGCAAATGCTCCCAAATATGAAGATGTAAAGCCCCCTCCATTGGCTGGGGTTAATGTGATGAATGTTATATTGGTTGCTGCAGAATGTGCCCCTTGGATTAAAACAGGTACTCTCGTTAAAATAGTACTGGCTGCTTATGCACAGATGTCCTAGTGAAGAGGTCTCATATCCTCCATTTGTAAGAAGTAACTATATTCTAGTGGAAAGTAAGAAACCAATATGCGTATTTTATTTGTTTCTAATATTCTTTCCTTTTCCCTTGAAGATGACTGGAGAATGAACCGGCTAATATTCAGTGAAGTAACAAGTTTGGTGTACAGTTTATGATTCCCTTGGGGAATATAAGAGAAATTAAGAACAAATCTTAGAGGAGAGAACATATGTAAAAAGTATGAGAAAGATTAACTGGAACTGTCCTTTTCAAGGTAAAAGTGATCACAATAAAAAGAAATATAAAGAAAATATTGATGTTTATCCATTTTACCATGAAGCTGGGGGTTATAAACTTACAGTCCCTTTTGTGGCGTTGGCGATCTAATTTATGATCTATTTACCTTTTGTGTTGCACGTTCTCTTGGTTGTTTTCCAAGTTTTATGATTTACACTTATATATTTGTTTTGAAGAAATTGAAATCTCGCAATAATATATAAATAGATACATAGCAAAATATTATTAGTGCCTATTGTAAGCCTTCAAGCCTATATATATATATATATATATATATATGTATATATATATATATATATATATATTTGTGTATGTACATTTTTATTATTTTCAGTGCAACTATAAGAATAACTTTCAAAGAGTTCTCTTAGGTGGGCTTGGAGATGTTGCTGGGGCTTTACCAAAGGCGTTAGCTCGGCGTGGGCACAGGGTTATGGTAATTTTGTAATATCTTTATTGTTAGCAACATAGTGGTAGGGTAAAGTATATGGTCAAAGTTAAAATTGGACTGTAAAAATTTCAACTTAGGCAATTATTTAGGCTTCACTGGACTGTGTGTATGTTTCTATTCGCATCAATTTCAGTCGTGTCAATGATAATATTCTTATTAAGTTGATCTTTATTCCATTAATGTGTATTTCTGACAATATGATGAAGTTGACTTCTGTCAAATTGAAAGACATTTAATTTGATTAGGGAATTATGAAATGAAAAGCAGATAAAAACAAAAATATGGACATGATCGACACATTATTTCTTTAAGATACAAAATTTGGATATGTAGAGGATACCACAGGATGCACGCACACGAATATTACTCATTTTATTATTGATAATCTCAACATTCTATTCATATTCCTTTACTGAAGTCTTTCGTTGGTCATAATCTTGATTGATATACTATTTGTTTTATTTTTTATTTTTGAAAATAATATTTGTTTGGCATAAAAGAATTTAAAAAAGTTATATCTTAGATTCGGAATTTGTTTATGGATCTGTAACGAGTATTCAAGAATATGTATGAAGTATCGGTATTCGTCGATTCGATACCTGTCCAATATGAATATGTTGCGATCTTAGAAATGTTCATACTTCACAAGTGGCCAAGTCATGAAGAACTTTCAAGTGACACACCTTACACCGTTTATAACCTATGAGTTTTTCTATTTAATTAGTTTATCATATTTATTGATTATGATATATATATATGGAAACTTATAGGTCGTGACACCTCTCTATGGCAATTATGCTGAACCTCAGAATACAGGGATCAGGAAAATGTATAAGGTAGATGGGCAGGTATGCGACCTATTGAAGCACTTGATGTGCCTCATTTTGTACTATAGTATGATCTACTTAACTAAATTTTTATTGAAACAGTGACAAAGTATGGTTTTTGTAGGATATGGAGGTGACTTACTTCCAAGCCTATATTGATGGGGTGGATTTTGTGTTCATTGAAAGTCCTAAGTTTCGGCATATAGGAGACAATATATATGGAGGGAATCGTACGGTAAGATATTTTGAAACTAGCTCTAACTAATCTTCATGACAGAGTCTGGCTGGTTGATGATCTCAGATTTTCTAATCAATTGGCATCACTCATTATATACTGTGGTCTCTTGCCTTAAACCCCTCATTGTTTGCCTCCCACTAGAATGCATATCTTTCAAGTTTCAAAACTTTGATGTATTTAACCTTTCACTTTCCTAGAAATTTTACCTTCACCACAACTTAATGTTGAAGAAGAGTAATCAATCTCCCATTACATGTGTTCTTCCAGGCCACATCTTGAATCTGTTTACTGGAAGTTGCATTACCTGATATGTACTAGTTAGACCATAGATCTATATATTATAGAGTATTTGGCTATTTGGTAAAATCTGGTCTAGTGGGAATAATGTCTTCATTATTATTTTTCTAAGCTTCTTAACATAATTTTGTTGCTCACTCTCGCAGGATATTTTAAAACGCATGGTTTTATTCTGCAAAGCAGCAGTTGAGGTATGACTTAAGCTGTGCCATGTTACACATATTTTTCCAGGATAGCCATTCAGATTACTTTGTTCTTGTTAAATAAGGTCATGAGTGGTTAATGATATACATTAAAGGAATGCTAAAAAATAAGTATACAGTAAAATGAGAGACGATGAAATTTGATTAGCATTAATTGTTGGATTTGTGACAAGTCCAGTAATAGCTTAACTGTTTGTTCCACACTTCGCATGCACTTGTTCAATTTCTTGTACACTTTCTGATATTCTGTAATGCCATATAAAATGGAGAACTGGTGATTTTCAGGTTCCTTGGTACGTTCCATGTGGTGGGGTCTGCTATGGAGATGGAAATTTAGTTTTCATCGCAAATGATTGGCATACTGCCTTGTTGCCAGTCTACCTAAAGGCATATTATCGTGACAATGGATTGATGAAGTATACAAGGTGCATCCTTGTGATTCATAACATTGCCCACCAGGTTTGTTCCACAATTTTTATGAGCTTGTCTCTTTTTTATTTTGTCAAATATTGCATAAATCCGCGTTGAGCTACTTGTGGTAAATCTTCTCTAAATTTGTGCTGACTGATTCAGTTTGATTTTTACTTTTACTATTTTCTGTACTGTTTTAATAGGATTTACTATTATTTGTCTGCGATACCTCGCATTTTTATTAGTCGCTGCCTTCATATACTTGTACCTACTGGACATGCCAACCTATTGAAATTTTTAGGATTTGATTATATTTGTATGCGATACCTCACATTTTTACTAGTCCCTGCTTTCATATATTTGTACCTGCTCATGCCAACCTATTGGAGTATTTATCCTTCTATAACTGCTTACGCACTATTGGAGTGCTGTATCTTACTAATTTAATAATGCTTACCCTCCAGTTATGTTTTCACCTGAACTGTTGAAAACAAAGGAACATATAAAATTGCATAAAGTTTGACCTCACTGGTACGAGATCTATTCCTATAATGATGCATCTATTTCCAAATCATGTTTGGTTTTCTCTAAATGTGTCCTTGAATATTTAATTGTTAAGCTTCAAACACAAAGCAACCACCATAAAACTGCTGTTGTCAGTTGAATTTAATATATATTGTCTCAATCTTCTTTAAACCATATACTTGTATTTTTAATTCTCTTTATCTTGTAATGCTTTTACACTGCATCCATCTTGTAATGCTTTTTTACACTGCATCCAGGGTCGTGGTCCTGTGGATGACTTTTCCTTTTTGGATCTTCCACCACATTACTTGGACCTTTTTAGAATGTATGACCCAGTAGGAGGTGAACATTTCAATATATTTGCAGCTGGTTTAAAGACGGCAGATCGTGTTGTTACAGTAAGTCATGGATATGCTTGGGAGCTGAAAACACCTGAAGGTGGTTGGGGTCTGCATGGAATAATAAACGAGAACGACTGGAAATTAAAGGGAATTGTGAATGGGATTGACACGAAAGACTGGAATCCTCAGGTGGATATTCACCTGACTTCCGATGGTTACACAAACTACTTTTTAGAGTCCCTTCAGACTGGCAAGCCACAATGCAAGGCAGCATTACAGAAGGAACTTGGTTTTCCCATTCGTAGTGACGTCCCATTGATTGGTTTCATTGGGAGGCTTGACCAACAGAAAGGTGTTGATCTGATAACTGAGGCAGTTCCTTGGATGGTAGATCAGGATGTGCAGCTGGTCATGTTGGGCACTGGGAGGCCTGACCTAGAGCAGATGCTCAGGAAAATTGAGAATCAGCATCATGACAAAATTAGAGGATGGGTTGGCTTCTCTGTGAAGACTGCTCATCGGATAACTGCTGGTGCTGACGTATTGCTGATGCCATCAAGATTTGAGCCTTGTGGCTTGAATCAGCTTTATGCAATGTCATATGGGACTGTACCAGTTGTACATGCTGTGGGTGGATTGCGAGATACTGTGCAGCCGTTTAATCCTTACGATGAGTCGGGGGTTGGGTGGACATTTGATAGGGCTGAGGCGGGACAGCTAATCCACGCATTGGGAAACTGTTTACTGACTTACCGCCAGTACAAGAAAAGTTGGGAGGGGATTCAGAGACGGGGGATGATGCAAGACCTCAGTTGGGATAATGCTGCTGAGAATTATGAGGAAGTCCTTGTTGCTGCTAAGCACCAGTGGTGAGTTTTGGTGGAGTAGAATCGGGTGTGGGAAGTAACCATATGCATCTGATTATTCTATTCGGATTCATCTATACTGAAGCAATTCGGATGCACAGGTAATTTCTAGAAAAGGAACTGCAGTATTCTACTGGTTATCAAATATTGTGTACTGTTTCCTATTTCTGCAATGGTTAGAACAGTAACATGAATCCTTAGTTCCTTGACACTATTCATTTTATCCACCTATATATTGTCTTGTACAATAACCAAATTAATTTTTAGTCAACACCCAACCCCCCCACCCCCCCCCCAAAAAAAAAAAAAAAAAAAAGAAAAGAAAAAAGAAGGCAATTTCCTGAATCTTGTTTCGCCTAATTTTTGGGTTGAAATGATGGTAATTGTAACGTGTCGGTTGGTGAAGTGATTACTAAAATTGAGTTTGCAATCGTTTAGGTTTTATCTTATGTTGTTTGAAGGTAATAAAAAATCCATGGCCATCTTCATATTTTCCCTGTTTGAGTAGTTTTGCAAAAGGGCGTATTTTGGAAGTAGCGTAATATCTATTTATTAAAATAAAAAAAGTTATGTCTGTTTAGTTAAGATGTTAGTATATTTCATGTTAGTTGTACTGTACATATGTATGCATGTATGTTTGTTATGAAAAGAGTCCTCCTGTCTGTCTGCCGCACACGTGGTGGTGGGAGATCAACTTTTCTCTTTTTACCCTTTTAAATAAATAAAGCAGGCGAACAGCAGCCACTAAATAAACTAGATTCTTGAGCTGTTTCCTTTCATCCAGGAGCTGAAGCACACGTGTAACAAGACAGACACGTGAACACACCTGATACGGTTTTTCTCACTTTTTTACTAGTACTACCTTTTTAGGTTGGAAAATGGTCTGACGGGGTGCGCAGTTTACTGAATTAAGGGTCAATGTGGGGTCCATTTACAGCCTATGTAGATGTTAATGTATGGATGATTTTAACAACAAAACACCTCGGCCTTGGTTTTTTCTCCTCGGCAAATACTCACTCGAAGACAGACAGGTGGAGGAATTTATTTTTATTTTTAAACCCAAGGAAATCGCCAAATACATGTATAATTGAAAGAAGATAGTAAATCAAATACTCTACTAAAAAATTACTACTTTAATTGTCTTCTTTAGACACCGTTTTTGACTTGAGAAACTTCGTAAACAAATTTGAAACCTAAAAATGAATATAAAATGAGATTAATATGTAAAGTAACATCAACTTTTACTTAAAACTTTTCACCAGAAAATAGAATGCACGTTGATAAAATTATGATACATCATTAAAATAAAAAATAATAAAATTTTTAAACTATAAATATTAATATAAAAATGATATATATTATGAATATTTACGTCGATATTTCGATTGTCAGATATTATTGGTAATATTTTAAGAGATGTGTATAATAAGTATAAAAATTATACTCCCTCCGTCTCAGGATAAAAGTTCTGATAGACTTTTAACGCATATTAAGAAGAGGAATGAAATGACAAAATTGCCCATAATAATATGTCATTAATTATTTTCAATGTAGGTGAGAGAGTGACTTTTTAGCTATTCAATTCAAAATATTCTCTCTCCATACTTATTAAATATGGAGAGAGAATTAGAATAAGAAAAGTATGAGATATTTAATATTACGGGCATAGTAGAAAAAAATATGTAAAAATTTAGTTATTAAAAAAAATGAACATTTAATATGAGACTGTTAAAAATAATAATAAAGATTTTTATAATGGGACAGAGAGAGTAATTTTTTGTATGACCACTATCTCTTTATCTCACACGCACTAACTAAGAAGTAAAAAAAAAAAAAAAAACTTATTTTATGTATTAACTTAACATTCTTGGATACTCTTCCTTTTGGTTTACAACCCATGAATCACGATGCCTAATTTAAAATTATTAAATTAAGATTACTTATCCGGATGGATGTCTAAAATAGTAAATAAAAAAGAAAAGATTACTTATCCGGACTATGTGACTGACTAGATGAAAAGAAGCAGCGAGTTAATACTATTATATTGGGTGGGAGGGAAGGAAGGAGACTCCGAATTAAAGCACAACCATTCTCGTCCACATAAAACTTCAAAAAGCAAATATTCATACATTTTATTTTAGAATACTACTCCAGTAAAAAGTACGGCGACTTTTTGTAAAGGAAAAAGGGGTAGCCGAGGAATTGCTTACTCATCTCCACTTTATGCATCAACTTGTGAAATTGAGAAACCAAAAGTGGAGCGAGAGTGCAGATCTCAAGACCACATAGAACTTGTGGCTCACAATTGATTTCTCCTGCTGACGTGGCTCTCCGCACCTGGTTAGACTACATCAAGAAAATGTACAACAAACCAAATACTCATGTACTATCTCTCTCTCTATCGGAATTCGGAGTCCCAACATCCCCAACCCAAATCATCCAATCCAACTCAGTGACTGGCCCAAATCCCTAAATCTCCGGATTTATAGTGTCTCTCTAAAGTTAGTATCCTTCAATAACGGAAGACTAATGTCGGAAGCCAAAGATCCTGCAATAAAGCTCTTTGGAAAGACGATTCAGCTGCCGGAGATTGTGGCGCCGCCGGGGGGTTCTGGTGGGGTTAATCCGTCTTCTTCTGCTGAAGCTCCTCTACATGACGGTCCACCTAGTGAAGATCGTCGTTCGTCGCCCAATTCTTCAACTGAGGAACATAACTCGGACGGAGTCGGGGAAGACCAAGAAGCAGAGAAGGTATGGTTTGGAATGATTGTTTTTAGTTATAAAAATGACCCATTTCTTCAAACATGGAAAGGAATAATGGGTCGATCTTTGTTTTATGTAATTTGATAAATCTTTGACTTTGGCTTAAAACCCTGTATTTGGAAATTTAGGGTGTAATTTGGGTTTTTGAATGAAGTAGTTTTCTCAATTAAGATGGAAAATACTATAAAGCTTTGTGCTGAAAACTAGAATAATTTGGTACGTGTGGAAAGTAATTAAGGTTTACTCTATATGAGCTCTCCTAATTTGTAGTTATACTTTTTAGGTCCTCTTATGGATTAGTTCTGAACAATCACAACGTTTCAAGCAGTAGTCCCGATCTGCATACTATATATAGAAATTGTTTTATGTCTTCAACAGTTGAAGTTGATTATAATTTCCTCCATACACTTGATTGAGTTCTTTTTCATTCTTTGGCTCCTGTGTAGTTTGGTTTTTGCAGTTTTGCTGTTAAGGATTTGTTTGACTTGTGTAGTTATTAAAATAATTTGCTCGTAACCTGCTTGCTCTTTACGGATTATTTAGAAATTTTGATAGAGATAACTCTTTGTTTTTTTACTGTAATTGGGAAGTTTTGTTTGGATTCTATATTATGGCTCATGATTTTAAAGGGAATTTGTTGTGTCTTTTGTTTCATGAACTTAAGAAGTTGATCAAATTTTCCCTGTATGAGTTTATGATAATTGACTTTGTACTGCAGATAGTTGTGATATGCTTTTCTTTATTAAATTTTGGTGCTGTTTCTACTGTTGTTACTACACTCCCTGAAATGGGAGGAGGATGTTTGGGGTTATTCTCAATTGCGTCCTAAATAAAGAACTGTGTCAATTTCTTGTTGATCTTCAATTAGATGAATTGGTTGCGGCTCAGTATGCTACAAATCCCGTCTTGTTCATTTCTACATTTTCTTTGTGCCCTTTTAGATTGTCATGAGACTGAGTAGAAAGAATGACACTATAAATACGATAGTGGAGAGTTTAATCCCTCCCTTGTTATTACAGTATTTAATATTAATATTTCATTCTCAGATTTATCTTGCTTAACAGCTAATCTAAAGCTTGGCTGAGATGAATTGAGTTCTGATTTTTGAACGAAAAAAGTAAAAATTTATATCGAATTCAATTCTTTAAGTGGATTAGTTTCTCGTTATCTGTTCTTGTTATTCAAATTAGATGCACGCATTTTTTATACTGAATTTATTTGTCATATTGCAAGAAAAGAAAATCTAGCCAATGATTTATCAATTTAGTAGTTACCCTTGTCATTCTATAGAACTCTTTGGCGGGCTAATTCTAACACTTGAACGGATTCATTTCAGGATATGACTGCGGAATCACTGACCGATACTAAAGAGGAGGATGAAGCCCAACCTATGATGTCGGAGGAGTCTAAAGATCCAAATACAACTCCAATTGTAAACGAGAACACCAAACCACGTGATAGTGAAGCTGCAGATGTGGATGATCCAAACACTGAAGAAGCACAGAGTGAGACAAGTAATTCACAAGAGAAGACACTGAAGAAACCAGACAAGATACTCCCATGTCCCCGTTGTAATAGCATGGAAACTAAATTCTGTTACTACAATAACTACAACGTTAACCAACCCCGACACTTTTGCAAGAATTGTCAGAGATATTGGACAGCTGGGGGGACTATGAGGAATGTGCCTGTAGGTGCTGGTCGCCGCAAAAATAAGTACTCAGCCTCTCAATATCGCCATGTAGCCGTCTCAGAAGCTCTTCAGAATGCCCGAGTAGATCTTCCAAATGGAATCCACCATCCTGCTCAAAAGACCAATGGTAATGTCCTTACATTTGGCTCCGACACACCCCTCTGTGAGTCGATGACTTCTGTTCTGAAAATATCTGGAAAGACAATGCTGAATGGCTCACAGAATGGCTTCCACAAACCAGAAGAAGTCAGAATTCCTGTTTCTTACGGACCTGGAGAAATTGTGGATGATTACTCAAGTGGATCTTCAGTCACCGCACCAAATTCAAAGGATGAGGTTGGTAAACCAGGGTTACAAAATCCAGTAATTCAAAGTTGTCAAAGCTTCCCGCCGCAGTTACCATGTTACCCTGGTGCCCCTTGGCCTTATCCATGGAATACAGGTCAATGGAACTCTCCTGTAACCCAAGTATCCCCACCTGGTTTCTGCCATCCTGGTTTTCCTATGCCATTCTACTCATCTGCTCCTTATTGGGGTTGTAATGTACCAGTACCAGGCCCTTGGAACGTCCATTGGCTTTCCCCTACAAATTTGTCTCCAAGCCAAGCTGCTCCTTCTTCTGTTCCCAATTCCCCAACATTAGGAAAACATTCAAGGGATGAGACCATGCCTAAATCAACTGGCTCCTTTGATGAGGATTCAGTAAAGGAGAACAATCCCGAGAAGTGCCTTTGGGTCCCAAAAACATTGAGAATTGATGATCCAGGAGAAGCTGCAAAGAGCTCTATATGGGCGACATTGGGGATAAAAAATGAAAGAGCCGATGTAGTTAGTGGAGGAGGCCTCTTTAAGGCTTTCCAATCAAAAGAAAATGAAAAAGGTCATATCTCCAACCCCTCCTCAGTACTACACGCCAATCCCGCAGCAATGTCCAGATCACAAAGCTTCCGTGAAAGCACATAAGCAGGTAGGTATGTTTGTACAGTTCTATACGACTTGTGGCAATGAAAGGACAAGGCCATTGATTCACAAAGTTGTGCTACAATTTTGTGCATGGATGTCCGCCGTTCTGATTCGTTAGCCCCGAATGTAAAAAACAGTTTTTGCATAAAGATCATCAGCTGGGAGCAAGAGCAGGGGAATCCTGCACCGTCTTTTCAACAGGAGAGATACAATTGATTAGTTTAAATAGCCAGTAGCCACTGACTTCTACTTCTCTTCAGGTAAAAGATTAAATAGTTGGGTCTTGATTTCAGATGGATGGTTGTTTCCAGTTTTGTGTTCAAAAATTAATATGTAGAGAGCATAACAAGTTTTTGTACCATAAGCCATATGCGTGCCGTACTATAAATTTGGGGAAAGTTCCAACTCTTTATGTAATAACTACTACTTTTGTTCTTAATAATTCCCATTAAATATTAATGATCGATGTCTTGGTATTTTCTTTACATAGAATTTTCATAGCAAAACATCTTTAAGTTCACTGCTTGTTTCGAGGAAAAAAAGTTCAAACACGTTATCGATGCAAATAAATCTGATACTCAAAAGATCCATTAGATTAAGGTCCAGAATCTTGTTACAAGATCTTTGTCTAGGGATTAAAATTGAGTTTATTTATTTTATTATGAGAAGTTTTTTTTTTTATGAGAAGTTTGTTTGTGAGTTTATTTTGATTCTTGACATTATAATATACTTAATTATAAAATTATATATATTCCGAGATTTTCAAAAAAAAACCCCTGAATCTTAATTAATGTCTCATCTTGCATGCCAATTATATTGTCATATGCGAGATTCATGCTTTGATTAGTGTACGAATCTATTCCAAATTTTATTTTATTCATAGTCAACTCATTAGTCCAAGTATAATAATTTGATAGTCCATATTTTTTTTTGTGATTTTCATATTTTCTTGGTCCTAAATTTTAATATTTACAAAACTCAACAACTAAGTTCGTAAAATGAATTAAACAATTCGAGCTAAATTTGTAATTGCTCGATTAAAAGTTCCAATTCGAACTCGACTCGAAATATAAACGATTTAAATACGAATAAATTTTAAAATTCAATAAATTACTCGAATCTCTTCAAATTATAATTTTCTATTAATATTCGGATCATATTCGCTCAAAAAATTTAAATTTCTCGTACTCGTTTCGAGATCGTGCTTGACTCGGTAGCTAAACGAGAGTCAATCAAACTTTATTTCATATTCGATAAATTTTATGAACCAAATCTGAGCAGCTGAATATTTGTTTCGACTCAATTCATTTACACTCTTATCAACTCCTCAAAAATTAAGTTTCTCACAAAATTTTAGTACATATTTATTATTATAAAGATAAAAGGTATCATTTATTATTAAGAATTGAGTAAAAATAAAAGTATTATTAAAGATACTAAGAATTGAGCAAAGAAAAGTATTATTAAAGATACTAAGAATTGAGCAAAGATAAGAGGAAAAAAACTTAACGTATCATTTGGTACTAAGAATTGAGCAAAGATAAAGAAAAAAAAACTTATGGGGTACTAAGTCACCAAATTTTTTCAAGTAAATTTAATAGTTCTACAAGTTTTTCTCTTATATGAGTTAGACCACACTTATTATTCATGTGAGGAAAAATTTGTGAAACTATCAAATTTACTTATGGAAATTCATAAAATATTGCTCAAATATGTCATATTTAAAACTTAGTTAATAAGTCATTTCTAAGCTCTCGTACTTTGCATGAGTTATTGTTGGTCATATTTCGCTATCAATATATGCGTACAAGTATACACGGTCAACAAGTAATAAAGAGTAAGTAGAGTATCGTTCCCACAGAAAATTATTTAACAAAAATCACAGAGCACTAACCCGTAATCAACTTAATCTTATTTAAACGAATGATTTAGTATTTTGAATTAAAGTAATTAATTAAACTAATACTAACTATCCTTAGAATGAAACTAGATAATGAAGACTTGATACTATAATTTCACTTATTGTTTCATTTAAATTAATACACTTCCTGTTAAATCAAATTAATTATATCAGATTGTTAATCAAGAAGATGAAGGTAAAATATGTCCATCTCTCGATGTACCATATCCATATCACACTAAATTCACAATTGATAGAATGAATGTGAACACCCTAATTAACTAACTCACTATATCTCTATGTGAATTACAATTAAAGAAGGTTGAAGTGCAAGTTCTAAACAGTTTGCATGCGGTGCATAGGCATAGCTCTGTCCTAGGCACGAATTATGAATTCCATCACCGTGTAGAAGACACAAACACATGCTATTATGATAAGATCTAAACCCATAATTCATCTCTCAATTTTATATGGATTATCACGATAATTGATAGCTAGACAATTAAGCAATTGAATACAAACCATAATAGACAATCCAATAATGATTAACAAGACTAACAAGGAACATATCAAAGTAAACTACACAACAAGATCCATTATAATCTCAAAATAAAGTTTAATTCATGATTGAAGTGAAATCCAATATCCACAATTGTTTATTCATTGAAAGATAACAATTAGAAGTAAGAGAAAGTAGGAATTAAGAAATGCAAATCTGATCTCTCTTGCTTCAGTTTTGAATTTCCAATACTCTCAAATTGCTTCAATCTTCAACTCTAATCTAATCTACGGTTTTATCTAATCTACTATAATCTAACCTAATCTAAATAGAAAAGTAGAATTTCTAATAATGATATATACAAGATGATGATCCCAAAGGAAGGAATATATGTTTACATACTGATATCCTTCTATATATAAGTCCTAATTGACCCCTACTTCAAGCTACAACTCAATTGATCCATTAAATGAAAGTCAAATTGCTAGTCAAACTAGTTTGGGCGCAGTTGCGCTCCCCCATAGGCCATTTAGGGCACAGTTGCGTCGTACACCAGATCTGTTGCATTATCCTTTTGTAGAACGGTCATAACTTTTGATCCGGGATGAGTTATGGAGCCTGACACCTGTCAAATCGAAAATCTCGACGAGCTCTATAACTTTCATTCTTTGAGATTTGAGAGATAATGGACAGATGAAGGTTGAAATTGGGTTGAAAGTGATTACTATGTAAATGAATGACAACTCCAAACTTTGAGGTTTAACGTCCGTTGATACAAAGGTCATAACTCTCGCATCCGAATTCCGATTGGGATGATTCAAGATGTTCTGGAAAGCTAAAAAGTAGCTCTACATTAAAATTCAAATTCCAAGCCAAGAACATGAAATGAACATGAAATGAACTTGAAAGCCCAAACGATGTCCGGATTGCATTTCCTTACTTTTTCATACCAATAGTCGCTCACACAGTTCCCAAGCATAAGATCTACAAAATAAACATAAAATGCATGAAAAGTAACTATGAAACATAGTGTTAACGCCTGACGAAATCACTAAAACAGCAGGCCAAAATAGCGCCAACGGTTGATGGAATAATTGTTGTGAAATCAAACTCACGAAACACACTCACATAAACGTAAATTAATAAATATAAAGTATGAACACAAGAATTACGTGGAAACCCAATTAGGGAAAAACCACGGAGAGAGAGTAATTCACTATAATAATATTGAGAGTACAAGTTGTATATTTGTGTTGTTGTCTCTTTTTTTTCTTAAACCCTAGCTTGTAGTCATATATATAGAAGTAACCTCCACCTGCATCCAACTAGGAAAAGGATTCCTTATCCCCCTAAATAAGGGAATATAATCCTAGTTTAATAAGGACTCTTCCACTATCATAATAAATGCATATGGGCCATCACCAGATCCGGACCATTAAATAGATTGGGCTGTAGCCCAAATAATCACACTCCAACATTGCCCCCCAGTCTCTTATTTATAAGGAACTTATAAATGAGAGAGTATACAAATTTATCCCAATAAAACGACCATATTTGCCTGAACTCCATGTGCCGAACTAAAATTGTCGGCTCCCAATATCGCTGCCCTACTCCTCTTGTTCACTCATAAGATAGATAAACAATTTATTACTACCGAAGATATAAAGAACCAACCTTATACCAACCGAACCAACCTTATCCCTACCGAAGATATAAAGAACCAACCTTATCCCAACCGAATATATATAGAGAACCAACCTTATCACAACCAAACCAACCTTATCACAACCGAATATATAGAGAACCAACCTTATCACAACCGAACCAACCTTATCCCAACCGAATATATAGAAAACCAACCTTATCACAACCGAACCAACCTTATCACAACCGAATATATAGAGAACCAACCTTATCCCAACCGAATATATAAAGAACCAACCTTATCCTAACCGAATATATATAGAGAACCAACCTTATCACAACCGAACCAACCTTATCACAACCGAATATATAGAGAACCAACCTTATCACAACCGAACCAACCTTATCCCAACCGAATATATAAAAAACCAACGTTCGGACAACAACCAGAGGATGGCGTTGGCCTAAATACATAGGCGAATTGATCAGAAAATAAAGAAGCAAATGAAGACATATATACAAATGAGGATAAATACCTGAGTCTGGGCTCGGAGATAGGTAACCAGAAAATCCTCTGATGAAAAGTTCTTGAACCGCTTATCGTCACTGGAAAGCGTGAATTGATCAAGCAAATGGAAAGGAAATTTGTTAGCTGGGCTCTTCGGCCAACAGGTAGTTGGTGATCCTCCGGAAGAGCTAGCTTTGGATTTCGGGGAGGAAGCTTGGATCGGGGCAACGACTTCCTCGGCTTGGGAGGGCCCTTCGATCAACCGCGGCTTCTTCGAGGCGGGTTCCGGAAGCTGATCTTCGGTACCCTCCGAATCTTCGGCCACTGTCACTATGGTCGGAGGTGGGGGAGTTGGTTTGAGAACAGGCTTCGGCGGGGCCACAACGATGGCCTTGGGGGGCGCTCGAACAGAAGACTTTTTCTTTGACTTCTTTAACAAAGCCATCTTGTCGGCCCCCTTCATCTGCAACACACTTTTCGTGGAAGCATCAGCCTTGGGAGACTCGGGAAGAGGACCGGTTGACGATCCGACAGACATCTCGGCAATAAGAACAGCCTCGTCTGAAGGAGAGTCATCAGCGGCTGGGAGATGGATGGGCTCGACGAGGATCGGCAGTGGGGACAGGGCCACTTCAGTATTGTTAGGCTTGAAGATGATCACTGCAACATAAAATAAAAGGATCATTAATAGAGTCGAAGCAAACGATCGGGAGAATAAGAAGACAGGGTCGGATAGAATAACTTACAGCCGTGTTCGTAGAGCCAGGATTCGTTGGACACGATCCCCAGACCCCAGCCGGTCTGCTTCAGAAGGGCGTAAAACTTCTTGAAGGCTACCGAACGACTCTTCGAAAATTTGTTGACCTTCATGGGGACGTCTTCGGGACCGGCCCAGTTGGGGAGTAGGTTGAGATCGGTTCCCCTCATGAAGAACAATTGCGAATGCCACCCCTTGTTACTGGATGGAGTCTTCACGAAGGTGCCCCGTCCAGGAACACGGTTCAGATGGCGTAGGCCGGGCTCTTTTGACCGACCAACCGAGAACAGGACGAAGAAGAAGTCTAGCCCGGGGGTGATGCCAGCCTCCTGGCAGAGGGCGATGAAGCTGATCAGCTGGATGTAGGAGTTGGGAGCCAGCTGGGAGAACCCGATCCCTACCAGGCAGAGGAAAGAAGAGATGAATTCGTGGAGGGGGAACCGAACCCCGTACCTTAGGGCATACAGGTGGACGGCTACCCAATCGCCCTCGGGTCGGTGGTACATCCTCTCGCTGGCTTCGGGAACCCGAAGCTTATATTCTTTGGGGATGTTGAATAAGCTTCGGATGTCCGACAGTTGAGAGGGGGTGATGGAAGATTTGGTGTTGATGACAGCGTAGTCGGTTTCCGAAGCGTAAAGTTGGCAGATTCGGGTTTCGGCATTCCCCACGGAGACTTCGACCGGAGCGGCCTCCAGCTCGATTTGGAGAAGGTCGCCGGAAGTAAGAGTGGGAGTGCCGGCTGCTGTGACTGGTGTGGGACGAGGATCGCTGGAATCAGCCATTTATGGCGGTTTGAAAAGAGGAAAGGTACAAGACAAGAGTTTAGAGGGGAAATGGTACGGATTGAAGAAATCTGGAGAAATGAGTATCTCGCCGGAAATCGCCCTTGCCGGAAAAGTTTGACAGAGATTCAAAATATTGAAGGCTCGAAAAAGTGACGGTGATGAATGTTGGGGAGCTTATATAGCCCGTCCGGCACGGCTTCCAAAGGCGGTTATTTATGGCAGGGGGCCCAGTTATGAAAGAACGTGTACCAGCTCGCTGACCAAGGAGAAACCGCTTGGGTTCCCGAGACAACTCATCATTATGGCGTGACTATCCAAATTCATGTCCTTTCAAGTCTCCTGTCATAAACATCTTATAACAAGAGACTGGGGGGCAATGTTCGGGAGTGTTTTCCCGACCCTCTTTTGGGCTGAAGGCTTGGGCCGGGTCAAAGGAGATCGGGCTCGTATATTCGGAGATATAAGATCGGGGTCGGTTTCCCGATCCCAATAGGCCGGGGCCCCGTGTTCATCGTGAGGGTTGAGTTCGGGCCTGTTGGGTTTGGCTATTGGTTTGGGCCTGAGCATATGAGCAGTCCACGAGCAGAGTTGGTGTGACAAGGAGTTTACGTGATTAAGGGTATCAACCCTAATTATACACTAACAAGGCAACTCCAAAGGTAATGGTGGAAAGGGATTCCACTTACACCTTTTAAGGAGATTATGTTGGACCCAAATATGGTAGCTAACGTATTTAGGAGTCTTATGCTAAGTCAGAGGAGGATACCAAGGTGGTGGGAGCTCTATAAATACAAGGCCAAGGCTACAATTAACGGGTAAGACCTACTTTGAGCACTAAACACATAACCTCCATTGTTAAACCTTGTGAACGGCCTGTACTTATTCTCACACCGGAGCTATCCCCCGGCGGCACGGCCGTCAAGCTTCTGTGTGATCTGTTATTGTGCAGGATTCAGCGCGTGGATTTTGTGATTGGACGCGCAGACGAAACTTGGCGTTAACATTGGCGCTAGAAGGAGGGCTTTGAAAGTGCTTCTTTGCAACCACAAATACTTTTCTTCGGCAGCAATCATGGCGAGCAAGGATAATATCGCTGTCTCGGAAAGAGCCAAGACCCAGCAGTCCCACCAAACCACTCAGGCGAGGGGGTCAGTGAAGGACCGACTGGGGTCTAAAGTCCAGGAGGTAGAGGAGATACCGGGCCATGATCTTCGGCGGAAGCTCTTCCCTGAGAGTCAACACACGCCTCATCAAGCGAGTCAGGCCGACGAGAGACATTCTCAAGCCCTCGTGAGGCGAGACCGAGGAGCAGGAAGCCGAGACCAACGAGAGTTTCTCTTGCAGAAGAAACTGGACCAGAACAAAGACGCCATGTTGGCACTCCAGCTACAACAAGTGGAGTTGGAGAGACAGATTGCCAACATGGCCGGAGATCAAGAAGCGAGTTCCAGAAGGCGTAGGAATCGAAGCCGGTCCCGATCGCCTCGGCGGGGAGAGGCAAGAAGAGAACAGAGCAGGCACAGGAGTCGCTCTAGAGACGGAAGGAGCAGAAGAAGGAGTCCTTCGGCCGGGCGCCGATCAGAACACCGAGGCAGGACGGGGCAAACGGAAAGGGAAGCGTCTCCTGACTATGGGAGGGACAAACCCCGATCGTCCCCTCATAAGGAAGGATCCGACCCCCTTACCCGAAGAGTGGCTGAATTAGAGAAATTGTTAGGGACAAAAAACTCGACGGGGACATCTTCGGCATGTTTAGGATCTCCCTTTTCGCCCGAAATCAACCGGGTGATAGCCGATCCAAAGAAGAAGATGTAAGACCCCGAATTTTATGAAATAAAAGTATTCAATTTTTCTTATAATTACTATTCAGTAAATGGTTTAATTGATAAAAGTTTAAAGTTATGGGTGATATATGAATTTTTTTCAAAATAAGCAAGTGGTTATAAAATAATCATTGTTGTCGGGGAATATTCGTTTGGTCGTGGAATATTCTTTCTGTCGGAGAATATTCGAACGATAACGCAGACATTTGTGGGCCCCATAACAGAATAACTGTCGGGTGAAGAAAACGACAAAATTAAGTTTTTACAAATAACGACGTAGTTGTTACCGTTAACACTGTTGGAATACCCGGTGGTTAAAATACAGTAATACGCGTTATTGCACAGTAGCACACGGTATTGCATAGTATTTTTGAAATTATTGATTCTTACGTAAGAAGGCACTACTCAATAATTGTTACAGTAATTACTGTTTAATATTTTATTTTATTGATTCAATAATTGTTGCATTGATATTTTATATTATTGTTGTTTCAATAATTGTTGCTGCACAGTATTTTCTATTATCAGATCAATAATTCATATTATTTGAATAATATTATTATATAGCATTATTGGCAATGTCTAGAAAGTTCTGTCTAAGGAGAGGTTTGGTCATCTAATTGCGCGCCAGTAAGGAGAAATCCTTATTGGAAAGCCCCCTCTTTCCTGGGAACGGTCTGGTTGTCATAAATGTGATTCTGTAATATTATTTGTGAATAATTAATTATTGATTCATATGATAAGAAAATATTTATTTTATGTGGATATAAATGAGGGATATATTTTTGTGGTTAAAAAATGAAGGAGTTAATGTTGAGATTTTTATCCGTATTTTTGTCGGAATGGAGGTATTAAAAATCAGGGTTTTTGAGATATTTTGCGGGGGTTATAATTTTTAATCCGACCGTTGGATCGTGGTAATTTTTGGATATGTTATACATATATAAGTTGAGTATATGCCCACAAATTTTGAACCGTTAAAAATGAACGTATGATTTGTTATGAATTTTAAGAGGTGGCTGATTCAGAAATCAGGTTATAAATCATTTTTGGTGGAAAATTCTAGAATTGGTGGGCCCCACTTGTGGTTGGTGAAGAAATGTGCTGAATTATATTTCAAATGTGGTGGGTGGGAATAGTAGCAGGTAAAGCCATCAGGTTGCAGGTCAAACCTACCAAAATTTTCCTATAAATAGAGGGCTAAGTTAGAATTGAAAATCACACCAAAAACATAAGCTTTCTCTCTTTCTCTCTCTATATTATGAAGCATATTTTATGAGTATTTAGATACTTTGAGAGTTGCTATTCAGTGCAAGTTTCCTTCGGCTTTACATTCCAGTCAGAAGTACTGCTGTTTTGAGGTAAGGGATTGTAAGGGATATTAAGGGATTTTAAGGGTTGTTATGATTTTCAGTTTTATAATTTTTCTGATCTTCAAAAATTCTGGAAAAATTCAAAATGATATTTTGATGAGTTTTCTTGATTGTGTCCAAAAATGGTGATTTTTGGATATATAGATTGAGAGTTATGAATTTTATGAGAAAAGACTATTTTAAAAGTAACCGCTTATAATTCCTTGTGGTTAACTCCAAAATTGATGAAATTTTTATTGGGAGTACATGTGTATGATAGAAGTATACTCTGTAAATTTCAGAATTTTTGGACAAAAGTATAATTTTTGATAAATATCTAAATATTCGGTGGTTTTGGCCATATGAAAAATAGTAAATGAGTTTTAAAAATTCTGAGAAAAATATATGTTCAATATTGGACTATATTATGCTAAATCCCAGAAAAGAAATATTTTTGGAACTGATTTGATATTTTTCATGAAAATGGACTAGTTATGAGTAAATGAATTAAATATGTTATGTGAAGTAAGAAAATTAGAAAATAGGATTTTATGGCTTGAGAATCCTATATGAGGTATATGCAGATTTTTTATGAGGGTTTTGATTATTGGTGATAAAATCTTATGAGTTTGGTATTTTAGAATGATTAAATGCATTATTTAGTAAAGTGTAAACAATTTAAATAAATTGTTTATAAGCTTAAGAAATATTATTCTTTCAATATCATTATACCGAAATATTGGTATGGATTTTATTGTGAAATTTCTATCTTTTGTGTCGGGGTTACTATTCATGAGTTACTATTCACGATTTACTATTCATGAGTTACGAATATTACTCTTGAGATTAAAACTATATGTTGATCATATTATTTTTATCATCATATATAATATTTTTATAACCCTGATGTTAAAATTCTCTTTCACTGGAGTGTAAAGATGGGTAGATTATTGGTATGATCATGACTAGGGTTCTCTTTGGCCTGTAGTGCAAAGTTGAATTGTGACTGGTATGATCATTACCATTGAATTTATAATTGAATATCTTAAGCTTAAGTGCAAAGGTGAATTGATCAACATGGTTATAATTATTGTTTATATAAATTCTGAAATGATTATATATTTCTTTGAGATATGAATATATTTGGCCTGTAGTGCAAATATGAATTGTTGATGAATATCTTTGGCATGTAGTGCAAAGATGGCCTGTTGATGAATATCTTTGGCCTGTAGTGCAAAGATGAACTGTTGTTGAATATCTTTGGCCCGTAGTGCAAAGATAATTTGTTGATGAATATCTTTGGCCCGTAGTGCAAAGATGGATTTGTTAGTATGATTATAAACAGGAACTGTGATTTGGTATAACCATGATCTTTGATGTTTCAGGTAAAGACAGGTGATGAAAATATTCTTCGTCCTGGGTGTGAAGAAAAATTTATAGTCACAATTATGATTATGAGTTATTCATATGATTGTGGAAAGGAACTGTTGAGTGATGTTACATGGATAAAATATTGTTGGTGGATTTTTAACATGGAGAAGATAATAGACTTTATAGTCTATTTGACTCTTCTAATGGATTGCTCGTTCCGCTGCAACTATGGTTAAAATTTTTATCATTTACCATATGTTCTAAATCTCTGATTTATTATTGATGAAGGCTATTGATAATTTAATTATCTTTAGTCATGATATTCTTTACTGAGCTAGTTGTGCTCACCCTTTTGCTTCACAATTCCTTTCAGGTAATTAGAGTGTAGCTGGGTCGAGCGGGGGTAACAAGGGAATAGAACGGTGGTCATCATTTAGTAGTTATATTTGGTGAAGAAAATAGGGTGAGGCGAACCCAACGTTGGAAGGGTGTTTTGTCACTATCATACAAGATGTCTAATGACATACAACCTCGTGTCATCATAAGACATGGTTGTGCTCATCCACTTGCTGAGTATATCTATGGGCACTACCTATATAATCTTGGTGTTTGTTTGAAGTATAATTCTCAATTAGAGACAGTGGAGATAATGATAAGTCAAGAGAAGACTCACCATTGGGAAGAATATGATAGTAATCTTCTCGTTTTTCTTTGGGGTCTATTGGGTCAACCAAGGATAATTCTGTGGCCATATGATATCTATCATAACCTAGATGCGTGGCCTCCCATGTACGAAGGTTTCCTTGAGCACTTCCCAAAGATTCTAATTTCTAAAACAGTTTTTGACTATACCTTTATGTAAGGTGTCATTGTGAGGTGATGTCCACGGTTAGAACATGAGTCACATTTGGTATATATTTGTATCCAAACTCACAGCATATGTGTTGTTATATTTTGCACGACAATTGTTGTAATAAAGTTGTAGTTGTTTTCTGTACCATGTATTTGACGACTCAGAATGGGTTGGGTGGAATGGACCTATTTTGGGGTTGTCACAGAAGATGCCCCCGATGGAGACATATAACGGATTGGGAGATCCCTACGACCATTCAGATGGATATGATCGGCTGATGTCATACTATGGGCATTCGGATGCAGCCAAATGCCACATGTTTGCTACCACCCTCAAGAAGAGTGCCAGGGAATGGATGGGGACCCTGGCAGCAGGATCAATCGGATCATGGAACGATCTTCGTGAAAAATTTCATGCTCGGTTCGGAAGCAACCGAAGACGAGGGAAGATCACGGCGTCCCTCATGCAGGTACGACAGAAATTAGATGAGACCCTAAGCCAGTACGTCAAACGGTTTCGAGAGGTAGTGGGATCGGTAGCGGAGCTGAATTCCCCACAAGCACTGAGATTTTTTACAACCGGCTTAGACATCGGGAGATCTAAAAAGCTGGTAAAGGATTTGGTGATTAACCCTCCGGCAGACTTGACCGAGGCCTTTCATCGGGCAGAAGGGTTCATCGCTATAGAAGAAGCTTTGAGAAATTTCAAACCACTCCAACTTTATGAGAAATCGAAAGATCGGGAAAAACTAACCTACCAACGTTCGGACAACAACCAGTGGAGATCAGACCGAACGGAAAAGAAAAACTACAACGGGGGAGGCTCAGGTAGCAACCGACCTCCACTACCCAACCGTAACGTCAGCAAGGTCTATACTCCCCTCACTGCGGATCGGTCAAAAATTCTGCAGGAGATGAAAAACCAACCATTCTACGAGCCATGCCCCAGGCGAACCAAGCCCGGAAGGCGAGGTCGGGATAAGTATTGTGAATACCATCAGAGTACCGGACACTCGACCGAAGCATGCGTCAATCTGATGGATATGATCGAGAAAAATGTCCAAAACGGACAACTGTTACAATATGTGGCAGGCCGGGGAAATGCAGAGGAGCCCCGAGAGGAGACCACAGATCAGATCCCGGATACCCAGACGCCACAGAACCCCCCAGCCCGAGGTATAGTTGATGTCATTTCGGGGGGTTCCGTTAGACGGGTATCGGGAAGAAAAAGAAGGGGGACTCTGGAAGCAGTGCTATCTGTTGCGGGGTCAACCCCTAGAAAGGATCGGGCATATCCGGGAACGTCTATCTCATTTACGGACGAGGATTACCCAACGGATCTCATCGAGCCCCATGATGGTGCGTTGGTAATAACGGCTCAGGTCGGGATAGTGGATATGAAAAGAATGATGATAGATAACGGGTCTTCGGTCGACATCCTATATTCTCATGCCTATCAGAGGTTAGACCTACAAGGAAAGAAGATGGATTTGGGAGGAGAAGGACCCTTGTACGGATTTAGTGGAGATCCGGTGCTTGTGTCGGGCACCATCGAGATGCCAGTCAAATTCGGCACAGCACCTAATCAAGTTGAAATAGTGGTGAGATTTTTTGTCGTCCAAATAGACTCGGCATACAACGCGATCCTCGGAAGGCCTACCTTGGCAGCCCTGCAGGCAGTAACATCGATACCCCATTTTAAAATCAAGTTTCCAACACCGAACGGGATCGGGGAGGTAAAAGGAGACCTAGATATAGCCCGAAGGTGTTACCGAAACAGCTTGATTTCTTCAGGGGTCGGGGTCTGCAAACAGAAGCAGACAATGGCCATTGAGATCGGACCATTCACAGAGGGGAGCACAGAGCCACTTGCTCTTCCGGCCGAAGAAACTGAAGATGTAGAATTGGTACCGGGGCAGAAAGATAAGCTAATTAAGATCGGGTCAGGGTTATCAGAACCCTTCCGGACCGGGCTGATAGAATTACTCTGAGTCTACGTTGATATCTTCGCATGGGAACCCAGCGACATGCCGGGGGTAAGTGAATCAGTGGCTCTGCACCGGCTGCACGTGGACCCGGGCAAGAAACCGGTCATACAGAAGCGAAGGATTTTCGCCCCAGAAAGACAAAAAATCATCGACGAAGAGATTGCCAAACTCCTGAAGGCCGAATTCATCTTCGAGATTGATTACCCGGAGTGGTTGGCCAACGTGGATGCCCGAACTTGGAAAAATTCGCCTACGCTTTAATCATTGCAAGCAGAAAACTTCGGCATTATTTCCAGGGTCGGGTGGTGGTGGTATACACCGATCAGCCGTTGAAGAAAATTCTACATCGACCAGAGGTTTCGGGAAGACTGGCGGCATGGGCAATGGAGCTAACACAGTTTGCGCTAGAATATCATCCCCGAACAGCAATCAAAGGGCAAGCGCTAGCAGACTTCGTCGTGGAATGTTCGTTCTCGGAGCCAGATGTGGGATCGGTGACCAAAACGCAACACATAAAGACTTCATGGACACTATATGTCGATGGCTCGTCAACGTCAGACATCAGTGGTGCAGGAGTCATACTGACGAGTCCCGAAGGATTCAAAGTCCAACAAGCTATTCGATTTCGGTTCAAAGCAACCAATAACGAAGCAGAATACGAGGCCATTCTAGCCGGGTTAAAGTTGGCCCGAAGCCTAGAAATACAGAACTTGGTCATCTTTAGTGACTCGCAGCTGGTCGTCAAACAAATTTCGAGAGAATATGAGGCTCGGGGGGTAAGAATGACGAAGTACTTCGCCGAGATAAAGAATAGACTGACATACTTTAACTCGGTCAGGTGTCAGGGAGTGAATAGATTCGACAACACAGTAGCAGATGCCCTGGCCCGACTAGCGTCAACTGAAGCCAGCTCCTTCGATGGTTCGGTGTATCTGGAGTGTAAGACCCCGAATTTTATGAAATAAAAGTATTCAATTTTTCTTATAATTACTATTCAGTAAATGGTTAAATTGATAAGTTTAAAGTTATGAGTGAAATAAGATTTTTTTTTTCAAAATAAGCAAGTGGTTATAAAATAATCATTGTTGTCGGGGAATATTCGTTTGGTTGTGGAATATTCTTTCTGTCGGGGAATATTCGTACGACGGCGCAGCCATTTGTGGGCCCCATAACAGAATAACTGTCGGGTGAAGAAAACGACAAATTTGAATTTTTACAAATAACGGCGTAGTTGTTACCGTTAACACTGTTAGAATACCCGGTGGTTAAAATACAGTAATACGCGTTATTGCACAGTAGCACACGGTATTGCATAGTATTTTTAAAATTATTGATTCTTACGTAAGAAGGCACTACTCAATAATTATTACAGTAGTTACTGTTCAATATTTTATTTTATTGATTCAATAATTGTTGCGTTGATATTTTATATTATTGTTGTTTCAATAATTGTTGCTGCACAGTATTTTCCTTTATCAGATCAATAATTCATATTATTTGAATAATATTATTAGATAACATTATTGTCAATGTCTAGAAAGTTCTGTCTAAGGAGAGGTTTGGTCATCTAATTGCGCGCCAGTAAGGAGAAATTCTTATTGGAAAGCCCCCTCTTTCCTGAGAACGGCCTGGTTGTCATAAATGTGATTCTGTAATATTTGTGAATAATTAATTATTGATTCATATGATAAGGAAATATTTATTTTATGTGGATATAAATGAGGGATATATTTTTGTGGTTAAAAATGAAGGAGTTAATGTTGAGGTGTTTTATCTGTATTTTTGTCGGAACGGAGGTATTGAAAATCAAATTAGGGTTTTTGAGATATTTTGCGGGGGTTATAATTTTTAATCCGACCGTTGGATCGTGGTAATTTTTGGATATGTTATACATATATAAGTTGAGTATATGTCCACAAATTTTGAACCGTTAAAAATGAACGTATGATTTATTATGAATTTTACGAGATGACTGGTTCAGAAATTGTTGAATTTTCGGAGTTTATCATTTTGGTAGAAAATTCTAGAATTGGTGGGCCCCACTTGTGGTTGGTGAAGAAATGTGCTGAATTATATTTCAAATGTGGTGGGTGGGAATAGTAGCAGGTAAAGCCATCAGGTTGCAGGTCAAACCTACCAAAATTTTTCTATAAATAGAGGGCTAAGTTAGAATTGAAAATCACACCAGAAACATAAGCTTTCTCTCTTTCTCTCTCTATATTATGAAGTATATTTTGTGAGTTTTTAGATACTTGGTGAGTTGCTATTCATTAGTGCAAGTTTCCTTCAGCATCATATCCGATATCCAGTCAGAAGTACTGCTCTTTTGAGGTAAGGGATAGTAAGGGATTATAAGGGTTGTTATATTTTCCAGTTTCGTAATTTTTCTGATCTTCAAAAATTCTGGAAAAATTTGAAATGATATTTTGATGAGTTTTCTTGATTGTGTCCAAAAATGGTGATTTTTGGATGTATAGATTAAGAGTTATGAATTTTATGAGAAAAGACTATTTTAGAAGTAACAGCTTATAATTCCTTGTGGTTAACTCCAAAATTGATGAAATTTTTATTGGGAGTACATGTATATGATAGAAGTATACTCTGTAAATTTCAAAATTTTGGGACAAAAGTATAATTTTTGATAAATATCTAAATTTTCGGCTGTTTTGGCCATATGAAAAATAGTAAATGACTTTTAAAAATTTTGAGAAAAATATATGTTCACTATGGGACTATATTATGCTAAATCTCAGAAAAAAAATATTTTTGGAACTGATTTGGTATTTTTCATGAAAATGGTCTAGTTGTGAGTAAATGAATTAAATATGTTATGTGAAGTAAGAAAATTGGAAAATAGGATTTTATGGCTTGAGAATCCTATATGAGGTATATGCAGATTTTTGATGAGGGTTTTGATTATTGGTGATAAAATCTTATGAGTTTGGTATTTTAGAATGATTAAATGCATTATTTAGTAAAGTGTAAACAATTTAAATAAATTGTTTATAAGCTTAAGAAATATTATTCTTTCAATATCATTATACCGAAATACTGGTATGGATTTTATTGTGAAATTTCTACCTTTTTGTGTCGGGTTTACTATTTATGAGTTATTATTCACGAGTTACTATTCATGAGTTACTATTCACAAGTTACTATTCACGATAAAAATTAGTTTCTTTTTCTAACCAAATTATAGTTGATTTACGAATATTACTCTTGAGATTAAAACTAGATGTTGATCATATTATTTTTATTATTATATATAACATTTTTATAACCCTAATGATGATATTTCTCTTTGACTTGAGGGTAAAGATGGGTAGATTTTTGGTATGATCATGACTATGGGTTATCTTTGGCCAGTAGTGCAAAGTTGAATCGTTGATTGGTATGATCATGACCATTAAATTTATAAGTGAATATCTTTAGCTTAAGTGTAAAGGTGAATTGATCAACATGGTTATAATTATTGTTTATATAAATTCTGAAATGATTATATATTTCTTTGAGATATTAATATCTTTGGCCTGTAGTGCAAAGATGAAATATTGATGAATATCTTTGGCCTGTAGTGCAAAGATGAATTGTTGATGAATATCTTTGGCCCGTAGTGCAAAGATGACATGTTGTTGAATATCTTTGGCCAGTAGTGCAAAGATGAACAGATGTTGAGATAAACATGACCAACTGGTGATACAATTGAATATCTTTGGCCGTAGTGCAAAGATGAAGTTATTAGTATGATTATGAACAGGAAATGTGATTTGGTGTAACCATGATCTTTGATGTTTCAGGTAAAGATAGGTGATGAAAATTATCTTCGTCCTGGATGAGAAGAGGAATTTAGAACTACAGTTATGATTATGAGTTATTCATATGATTGTGGACCAGAATGGTTGATTGATGTTACAGGGATAAAACATTGTTGGTGGATTTTTAACATGGAGGAGATAATAGACTTTATGGTCTATTTGACTCTTCTAATGGATTGCTCGTTCCGCTGCAACTATGGTTGAAATTTTTATCATTTACCATATGTTCTAAATCTCTGATTTATTGTTGATGAAGGCTATTGATAAGTGAATTATCTTTAGTCATGATATTCTTTACTGAGCTAGTTGTGCTCACCCTTTTGCTTCACAATTCCTTTCAGGTAATAAGAGTGTAGCTGGGTCGAGCGGGGGTAACAAGGGAATAAAACGGTGGTCATCATTTAGTAGTTATATTTGGTGAAGAAAATAGGGTGAGGCGAACCCAACGTTGGAAGGGTGTTTTGTCACTATCATACAATATGTCTAATGACATACAACCTCGTGTCATCATAAGACAGGGTTGTGCTCATCCACTTGCTGAGTATATATACGAGCACTACCTATATAATCTTGGTGTTTGTTTGAAGCATAATTCTCAATTAGAGACAGTAGAGATAATGATATGTCAAGAGAAGACTCACCATTGAGAAGAATATGATAGTAATCTTCTCGTTTTTCTTTGGGGTCTATTGGGTCAACCAAGAATAATTCTGTGGCCATATGATATCTATCATAACCTAGACGCATGGCCTCCCACGTACGAAGGTTTTCTTGAGCACTTCCCAAAGATTCTAATTTCTAAAACAGTTTTTGACTATACCTTTATGTAAGGTGTTATTGTGAGGTGATGTCCACGGTTGGAACATGAGTCACATTTGGTATATATTTGTATCCAAACTCACAGCATATGTGTTGTTATATTTTGCACGACATATGTGTTGTTATATTTTGACAATTGTTGTAATAGGCCCGATCTCCGCCAGAGATCATATCCCTAATTACAACAATTGTCGTGCAAAATATAACAACACATATGCTGTGAGTTTGGATACAAATATATACCAAATGTGACTCATGTTCCAACCGTGGACATCACCTCACAATAACACCTTACATAAAGGTATAGTCAAAAACTGTTTTAGAAATTAGAATCTTTGGGAAGTGCTCAAGAAAACCTTCGTACGTGGGAGGCCATGCGTCTAGGTTATGATAGATATCATATGGCCACAGAATTATTCTTGGTTGACCCAATAGACCCCAAAGAAAAACGAGAAGATTACTATCATATTCTTCTCAATGGTGAGTCTTCTCTTGACATATCATTATCTCTACTGTCTCTAATTGAGAATTATGCTTCAAACAAACACCAAGATTATATAGGTAGTGCTCGTATATATACTCAGTAAGTGGATGAGCACATCCCTGTCTTATGATGACACGAGGTTGTATGTCGTTAAAAATCTTGTATGATAGTGGCAAACCACCCTTCCAACGTTGGGTACACCTTACCCTATTGGATTCACCAAATAAAACTACTAAATGAACTTTTCTATACTGCTTCGGGAGAACATCCACAGCTAAAGACCACCGTTCTATTTCCCCGTTACCCCCGCTCGACCCAGCTACACTCTTATTACCTGAAAGGAATTATGAAGCAAAAGGGTGAGCACAACTAGCTCAGTAAAGAATATCATGACTAAAGATAATTCAATTATCAATAGCCTTCATCAACAATAAATCAGAGATTTAGAACATATGGTAAATGATAAAAATTTCAACCATAGTTGCAGCGGAACGAGCAATCCATTAGAAGAGTCAAATAGACTATAAAGTCTATTATCTTCTCCATGTTAAAAATCCACCAACAATGTTTTATCCCTGTAACATCAATCAACAATTCTGGTCCACAATCATATGAATAACTCATAATCATAACTGTAGTTCTAAATTCCTCTTCTCATCCAGGACGATGATAATTTTCATCACCTATCTTTACCTGAAACATCAAAGATCATGGTTACACCAAATCACATTTCCTGTTCATAATCATACTAATAACTTCATCTTTGCACTACGTCCAAAGATATTCATTTGTATCACCAGTTGGTCATGTTTATCTCAACATCTGTTCATCTTTGCACTACTGGCCAAAGATATTCAACAACATGTCATCTTTGCACTACGGGCCAAAGATATTCATCAACAATTCATCTTTGCACTACAGGCCAAAGATATTCATCAATATTTCATCTTTGCACTACAGGCCAAAGATATTAATATCTCAAAGAAATATATAATCATTTCAGAATTTATATAAACAATAATTATAACCGTGTTGATCAATTCACCTTTGCACTTAAGCTAAAGATATTCACTTATAAATTCAATGGTCATGATCATACCAGTCACAATTCAACTTTGCATTACTGGCCAAAGAGAACCCATAGTCATGATCATACCTGAAATCTACGCATCTTTACACTCAAGCGAAAGAGATTTTCAACATCAAGGTTATAAAAATGTTATATATGATAATAAAAATAATATGATCAAAACATGGATTTAATTTCAAGAGCAATATTCATAAATTAACTATAATTTGGTTAGAAAAAGAAACCAATTTTATCGTGAATAGTAACTCGTGAATAGTAACTCGTGAATAGTAACTCATGAATAGTAACCCTGACATGAAAAAGGTAGAAATTCCACAATAATATACATACCAATATTTCGGTATAATGATATTGAAAGAATAATATTCTTAAGCTTATAAACAATTTATTTAAATTGTTTACACTTTACTAATTAATGTATTTAATCATCATAAAATACCAACTCTTAAGATTTCATCATCAATAACCAAAACCCTCATCAAAAATCTGCATATACCTCATATATAGGATTCTCAAGCCATAAAATTCTATTTTTCAATTTTCTTACTTCACATAACATATTTAATTTATTTTCCCATAACTAGACTATTTTCATGAAAAATACCAAATCCGTTCCAAAAATATTTCTTTTCTGGAATTTAGCATAATATAGTCCCATAGTGAACATATATTTTTCTCAGAATTTTTAAAAGTCATTTACTATTTTTCATATGGCCAAAATAGTCGAATATTTAGACATTTATCAAAAATTATACTTTTATCTAAAAATTCTGAAATTCACAGAGTATACTTCTATCATATACATGTACTCCCAATAAAATTTTTATCAATTTTGGAGTTAACCAGAAGGAATTATAAGCTGTTACTTTTAAAATAGTCTTTTCTCATAAAATTCATAACTCTCAATCTATACATCCAAAAATCACCATTTTTGGACACAATCAATAAAACTCATCAAAATATCATTTCAAATTTTTCCATAATTTTTGAAGATCAGAAAAATTACGAAACTGAAAATCATAACAACCCTTAAAATCCATTACTATCCCTTACTATCCCTTACCTCAAAAGTGCAGTATTTCTGACTGGAATGCAAAGCCGAAGGAAACTTGCACTGATGAATAGCAACTCACCAAGTATCTAAAAACTCACAAAATATGCTTCACAATATAGAGAGAGAAAGAGAGAAAACTTGTTTCTGGTGTGATTTTCAATTCTAACTTAGCCCTCTATTTATAGGAAAATTTTATTAGGTTTGACCTGCAACCTGATGGCTTTACCCGCTACTATTCTCACCCACCACATTTGAAATATAATTCAGCACATTTCTTCACCAACCACAAGTGGGGCCCACCAATTCTAGAATTTTCCACCAAAATAATAAACTCCGAAAATTCAATAATTTCTGAACCAGTCATCTCGTAAAATTCATAACAAATCATACGTTCATTTTTAACGGTTCAAAATTTGTGGGCATATACTCAACTTATATATGTATAACATATCCAAAAATTACCACGATCCAACGGTCGGATTAAAAATTATAACCCCCGCAAAATATCTCAAAACCCTGATTTTTAATACCTCCATTCCGACAAAAATACGGATAAAAATCTCAACATTAACTCCTTCATTTTTTAACCACAAAAATATATCCCTCATTTATATCCACATAAAATAAATATTTTCTTATCATATGAATCAATAATTAATTATTCACAAATAATATTACAGAATCACATTTATGACAACCAGGCCGTTCCCAGGAAAGAGAGGGCTTTCCAATAAGGATTTCTCCTTACTGGCGCGCAATTAGATGACCAAACCTCTCCTTAGACAGAACTTTCTAGACATTGCCAATAATGCTATCTAATAATATTATTCAAATAATATGAATTATTGATCTGATAATAGAAAATATTGTGCAGCAACAATTATTGAAACAAAAATAATATAAAATATCAACGCAGCAATTATTGAATCAATAAAGTAAAATATTGAACAGTAATTACTGTAACAATAATTGAGTAGTGCCTTCTTACGTAAGAATCAATAATTTTAAAAATACTGTGCAATACCGTGTGCTACTGTGCAATAACGCGTATTACTGTATTTTAACCAACGGGTATTCCAACAGTGTTAACGGTAACAACTACGCCGTTATTTGTAAAAACTCAAATTTGTCGTTTTCTTCACCCGACAGTTATTCGTTATGGGGCCCACAAATAGCTGCGCCGTCGTACGAATATTCCCCGACAAAAAGAATATTCCACGACCAAACGAATATTCCCCGACAACAATGATTATTTTATAACCACTTGCTTATTTTGAAAAAAAAAATTCATATTTCACCAATAACTTTAAACTTTTATCAATTTAACCATTTACTGAATAGTAATTATAAGAAAAATTGAATACTTTTATTTCATAAAATTCGGGGTCTTACAAATAGCCTTCATTAACAATAAATCAGAGATTTAGAACATATGGTAAATGATAAAAATTTCAACCATAGTTGCAGCGGAACGAGCAATCCATTAGAAGAGTCAAATAGACTATAAAGTCTATTATCTTCTCCATGTTAAAAATCCACCAACAATGTTTTATCCCTGTAACATCAATCAACAATTCTGGTCCACAATCATATGAATAACTCATAATCATAACTGTAGTTCTAAATTCCTCTTCTCATCCAGGACGATGATAATTTTCATCACCTATCTTTACCTGAAACATCAAAGATCATGGTTACACCAAATCACATTTCCTGTTCATAATCATACTAATAACTTCATCTTTGCACTACGTCCAAAGATATTCATTTGTATCACCAGTTGGTCATGTTTATCTCAACATTTGTTCATCTTTGCACTACTGGCCAAAGATATTCAACAACATGTCATCTTTGCACTACGGGCCAAAGATATTCATCAACAATTCATCTTTGCACTACAGGCCAAAGATATTCATCAATATTTCATATTTGCACTACAGGCCAAAGATATTAATATCTCAAAGAAATATATAATCATTTCAGAATTTATATAAACAATAATTATAACCATGTTGATCAATTCACCTTTGCACTTAAGCTAAAGATATTCACTTATAAATTCAATGGTCATGATCATACCAGTCACAATTCAACTTTGCACTACAGGCCAAAGAGAACCCTAGTCATGATCATACCAATAATCTACCCATCTTTACACTCTAGTGAAAGAGAATTTCAACATCAGAGTTATAAAAATGTTATATATGATAATAAAATCAATATAATCAATACATAGTTTTAATCTCAAGAGTAATATTCGTAACTCAACTATAATTTGGTTAGAAAAAGAAACCAATTTTTATCGTGAATAGTAACTCGTGAATAGTAACTCATGAATAGTAACTCGTGAATAGTAACTCATAAATAGTAAACTCGACACAAAAAGGTAGAAATTTCACAATAAAATCCATACCAGTATTTCGGTATAATAATATTGAAAGAATAATATTTCTTAAGCTTATAAACAATTTATTTAAATTGTTTACACTTTACTAAATAATGCTTTTAATCATTCTAAAATACCAAACTCATAAGATTTTATCACCAATAATCAAAACCCTCATCAAAAATCTGCATATACCTCATATAGGATTCTCAAGCCATAAAATCCTATTTTCCAATTTTCTTACTTCACATAACATATTTAATTTATTTACTCATAACTAGTCCATTTTCATGAAAAAATATCAAATCAGTTTCAAAAATATTTTTTTCTGGGATTTAGCATAATATAGTCCCATATTGAACATAAATTTTTCTCAGAATTTTTAAAACTCATTTACTATTTTTCATATGGCCAAAACTACCGAATATTTAGACATTTATCAAAACTTATACTTTTATCCAAAAATTCTGAAATTTACAGAGTATACTTCTATCATACACATGTACTCCCAATAAAAATTTCATCAATTTTGGAGTTAACCACAAGGAATTATAAGCGGTTACTTTTAAAATAGTCTTTTCCCGTAAAATTCATAACTCTTAATCTATACATCCAAAAATCACCATTTTTGGACACAATCAATAAAACTCATCAAAATATCATTTCAAATTTTTTCATAATTTTTGAAGATCAGAAAAATTACGAAACTGAAAATCATAACAACCCTTAAAATCCATTACTATCCCTTACCTCAAAAGAGCAGTACTTCTGACTGGATATCGGATATGATGCTGAAGGAAACTTGCACTAATGAATAGCAACTCACCAAGTATCTAAAAACTCACAAAATATACTTCATAATATAGAGAGAGAAAGAGAGAAAGCTTATGTTTCTGGTGTGATTTTTAATTCTAACTTAGCCCTCTATTTATAGGAAAATTTTGGTAGGTTTGACCTGCAACCTGATGGCTTTACCTGCTACTATTCCCACCCACCACATTTGAAATATAATTCAGCACATTTCTTCACCAATCACAAGTGGGGCCCACCAATTCTAGAATTTTCCACCAAAATGATAAACTCCGAAAATTCAACAATTTCTGAACCAGTCATCTCGTAAAATTCATAATAAATCATACGTTCATTTTTAACGGTTCAAAATTTGTGGGCATATACTCAACTTATATATGTATAACATATCCAAAAATTACCACGATCCAACGGTCGGATTAAAAATTATAACCCCCGCAAAATATCTCAAAAACTCTGATTTTTAATACCTCCATTCCGACAAAAATACGGATAAAAATCTCAACATTAACTCCTTCATTTTTTAACCACAAAAATATATCCCTCATTTATATCCACATAAAATAAATATTTTCTTATCATATGAATCAATAATTAATTATTCACAAATAATATTACAGAATCACATTTATGACAACCAGGCCGTTCCCAGGAAAGAGGGGGCTTTCCAATAAGAATTTCTCCTTATTGGCGCGCAATTAGATGACCAAACCTCTCCTTAGACAGAACTTTCTAGACATTGACAATAATGTTATCTAATAATATTATTCAAATAATATGAATTATTGATCTGATAAAGGAAAATACTGTGCAGCAACAATTATTGAAACAACAATAATATAAAATATCAACGCAACAATTATTGAATCAATAAAATAAAATATTGAACAGTAACTACTGTAATAATTATTGAGTAGTGCCTTCTTACGTAAGAATCAATAATTTCAAAAATACTATGCAATACCGTGTGCTACTGTGCAATAACGCGTATTACTGTATTTTAACCACCGGGTATTCCAACAGTGTTAACGGTAACAACTACGCCGTTATTTGTAAAAACTCAAATTTGTCGTTTTCTTCACCCGACAGTTATTCGTTATGGGGCCCACAAATAGCTGTGCCGTCGTACGAATATTCCCCGAAAGAAAGAATATTCCACGACCAAACGAATATTCCCCGACAACAATGATTATTTTATAACCACTTGCTTATTTTGGAAAAATTTTCACATTTCACCCATAACTTTAAACTTTTATCAATTTAACCATTTACTGAATAGTAATTATAAGAAAAATTGAATACTTTTATTTCATAAAATTCGGGGTCTTACAACATCCACTGTTTATAAATCTTGTTTGATCCAAGTTAGCACCATCACATTACCTGTTGATCTTATCTCTTTAAAGATACTTGCTTTTGATGTGATTTTAGAAATTGATTGGTTAACTACTCATCATGCCAAAATTGATTGCTTTCGTAAGGTTGTTAGTTTTCATATTCCTAAGCAACCTGTTATTCAAATTCAAGCAACCAAACTATTGAAGTCAAACTCTTTCATATCAAGCCGTAAAGTCATTCGTTTATTGAAAAACGGATGTCAAGCTTTCTTAGCCCATGTCATGGACTTGAACAAAAATACGTCAGATTTGAGTGATATTTCTGTTGTTTGTTTCCTGACGTATTTCTTGAAGAATTTCTTGGCTTACTCCCAGAGCGTGATATTGAATTTTGTATCGACTTTGAACCCGGTACAAAACCCATTTCTAAAATCTCATATCGAATGGCTCCTATTGAACTTCAGGAGTTAAAAACCCAACTATAGAAGTTGATAACCGAGCCTCTATCTGGTGACTTCCTTTGTGGAATGCACTGAAGCCAAACTCTCCGTAGGGGATGCCATATTCGTATGGTAGTAACTGATAGGTGCCATTGTGACGTGATATCCAAGATTGGGATATGAGTCACAGTTGAGAGCAACCTAAGTTAGTAATCGAAATACGTAGCTTTCTGGTTATTATCGGAGATTCGTAAAAGGATTTTCTCGAATCGCTACTCCATTAACTCAGCTGACTCAAGAAGGATATCAAATTCGTATGGAGCGAAGAATGCGAGAAGAGTTTCCAAGAGCTTAAGAGGAGACTCATTTCGGCACCTGTTCTGACAATACCATCTGGTTCAGATGGATTTGTTATCTACAGCGATGCTTCAGGCAAAGGGTTAGGATGTGTTCTCATGTAACGTGGGAAAGTCATAGCCTATGCCTCGCGACAACTTAAAGAATATGAGAGGAATTATCCTACTCATGATCTAGAGTTGGCAACAGTCGTTTTCGCGCTAAAGATCTGGAGGCACTATCTATATGGGGAGAAAGTGGAGATATATTCAGGCCATAAAAGCCTCAAATATTTCTTCACTCAAAAAGAACTCCACATGCGACACCGACGTTGGCTCGAGCTGTTGAAAGATTTCGATCATACCATCCAATACCATCCTAAAAAAGCAAACGTGGTAGCTGACGCGTTGAGTAGAAGATCATATGCAGGAACGAGTGCGATGATGTTAAGTATACGCGTAGAATCAACTTTAATCGATAAAGTTAAAGTTGCTTAAGCCACAGACCGGGAGCTGATGCGCATGAAGAAGAAAGTACAAGAAGGTGCTATTCCGGAAGCGAGAATCGATGAAGAAGGAATACTTCGAGTCCACTCTAGACTTTGTGTTCCTAATGACTCTGATGTGAAGTACAAGATTATGATGGAGGCACACAATACACCATTTGCGACCCATCCTGGCAGTACCAAAATGTATCACGATCTTTGATATATATTTTGGTGAAGCAATATGAAAAGAGAGATCGCGGAGTTTATCTCGAGGTGTTCAACTTGTCAACGTGTAAAGGCGGAGCATCAAGTACCAAAGGGTCCATTGCAACCACTTAAGATTCTGAAATGGAAGTGGGAACACATTACTATGGATTTTGTTACGGGTCTTCCCAATGTTTCTCAAGGCATAAATGCTATTTGGGTGATTGTTGATAGATTAACCAAGTCTGCTCATTTCTTTCCGATATGGGAGACTTATTCCCTTAAACGTCTTGCTAGTATGTACGTGAATGAGATTGTGAGGTTGCATGGCATGCCAGTATCCATAGTTTCGGATCGTGACCCAAGATTCACTTCAACATTTTGGATTAGCTTGCAGAAAGCTATAGGCACGGATTTACGATTTAGTTCGGCTTACCATCCTCAAACGGACGGGCAATCAGTGAGGACTATTCAAACTCTTGAAGATCTATTAAGACTTTGTTGGGATAAGTACCTACCATTGGTGAAATTCTCTTATAATAACAGTTATCAGGCAAGTATAGGTGTGGCTTCATTTGAAGCATTGTATGGACAAAAGTGTCGCTCTCCAGTATGCTGGGATGAGGTGGGAGAAGCAACATTGTTGGGACCCGAGTTGGTACGAATGACTATAGAGAAGATCCAAACGATTCGACAACGTATACAAACGGCACAGGATCGACAAAAGAGTTATGCGGATCTTCATCGAAAGGACGTGGAATTTGACATTGGGGATCATGTATTATTACGTGTAGCTCCATGGAAAGGAGTTACAAGATTTGGGAAGAGAGAAAAGCTCAATCCACGATTTATTGGTCCATTTCAGATTCTTGACCGAGTAGGAAATATGGCCTATAGACTCGCGTTACCTCCAAGTATGTCTCGTGTTCATAATGTTTTTCATATATCTGTGCTTCATAAATATGTGAAAGACCCGAACCACGTTATTGAGTTAGAACCAGACGAGATAGCTGAAGACTTAACGTACGAGGAGGTACCTGTCAAGATCATGGATAAGAAGGAGCATGTCCTACGCACGAAGGTCATACCACAAGTTAAAGTTTTGTGGAGAAATCATGCTATTGAGGAAATGACCTGGGAGTTAGAAACGGAAATGAAAGCGAGGTATCCTCATCTTTTCGAAACACCAGGTACGTATGTCAATTTCGAGGACGAAATTTCATAAGGAGGGGAGGTTGTAAGACCCTAAATTATTAATAAATGAAATTTAATTTCCTCTATTTATTATTTTGAAATAGTAAGGGTTGATTTGATTAATGTGGTTAGTTATGGGTGAAATGCGCAAATATTTTAAATAAGCAAGTGGTTATAAAATATTCATTGTTGTCGGGAAATATTCGCTTGGTCGTGGAATATTCTTACTGTCGGAGAATATTCGTACGACGGCGCAGTCTTTTGTGGGCCCCATAACGGAAAGCGATTGGATGAAGAAAACGACAAAAACAAGTTGTTTATAAATAACGGCGTAGTTGTTACCGTTAATACTGTTGGAATACCCGGTGGTTAAAGCACAGTAATACGCGTTGTTGCGCAGTAGCACACGATATTGCACCAATTATTGATTCTTACGTAAGAAGGCACTACTCAATAATTGTTACAGTAATTACTGTTTAATATTGTATTTTATTGATTCAATAATTGTTGCGTTGATATTTTATATTACTGTTGTTTTAATAATTGTCACTACACAGTATTTTCAATTATCGGAACAATAATTTATATTATCTGAATAATATTATTAGATAACATTATTGGTAATATCTAGAAAGTTCTGTCTAAGGAGAGGTTTGGTCATCTAATTGCGCGCCAGTAAGGAGAGATCCTTATTGGAAAGCCCCCTCTTTCCTGGGAACGGCCTGGTTGCCAGTACTGTGGTTCTGTAATATTATTTGTGTATAATTAATTATTGATTTATATGATGAGAAAAATAGTAATTTTATGTGGATATAGATGGAGAAAATTTTTAATGTGACAATTGTTGAAAATTAATATTTTATCTTTTTCTGATAAAATAATTCATTTAAATATATTATTTTAATAATATATTGATGGTGGTATTTTTACAATGAATGTGGGATATATGAGTATATGAGGAGGAAGAATATTTTTGTGACATTAAATGATTAACACATGTTTTGTGTGTTGGTGGACACAATTCTTGACCGAAAATTTATTATTGACTGTAAAATTGTCCGTTTGTGGATTTCGGTCAATTTTTGTTTAGAATTTGGAAAAACTTTCTTCTGCAAAGTTGTAGAGAATTGAATTTCCTATAAAAACTCGCAAGATTCGAATTTTCTGATCAAAGGACTATTTATTATGAATTATTGAAGTTCCGAAGTTCTGAAATAATTGATTTTTGGGAGTTTAAGTTAATTATTTTGAGAAAAACGTTTTTTCTTACTTTTTCTAGAAGGTTAGCATGTGTGAATTGCTGAAATTCAGATTCAAGAGGTGGGCTTGACAATTATATAAATATATTATTATTTTATTAAATTTTCTGCTTTGATGTTCTAAGCATTTTTCTATAAATAGGGTGCTTAGGTTAGAATTGAAAATCACACTAGAAACTGAAGTTTTCTCTCTATTTCTCTCTCTATATTATCGAGTGTATTCTTGTGAGTATTTTGATATCTTGAGTGTTGCTATACGGTGCAAGTTTCCTTCAGCACTATATCTAGTATTCCAGTCAGAAGTACCGTATTTCCGAGGTAAGGGATGTTATTTCTTCTTAAATGATATTATTTTCTTCAATATCATTATGCCGAAGTATTGATCTGAATTTTTATCAAATTTAGAACTTTTCATGTCGGGGTTACTATTCATGAGTTACTATTCACGAGTTACTATTCATGAGTTACTATTCACGAGTTACTATTCACCGAAAAATGAAAATCTCTTCTTTTCGTCCAAAATATCTATTCTGGATACTAGCTTTGATTGTATCCATGTTTTGATCATTCTTGAATTTTACTTCACTATGATTGTTTATGAGGTATTTTTTGGATATGGAATAGTTGAAATACGAATAAAATATTTACTCTTTTGTTTCACTGGATTCGTTTTCTCTAACATATTTTTCATCATCCTCAGTCCTAAATGATGATGTGACTGAATATCTTTGGCCTGTAGTACAAAGATTGATGATTTATGATGAATATCTTTGGCCCGTAGTGCAAAGATGAACAGGTGTTGAGGTGAACATGACCAACTGATGAATATCTTTGGCCTGTAGTGCAAAGATGAATATTTGATTCCAGATATATATTGATTGATGTTACAGGGATAAAATATCGACGATGAACTTTTAAATTCATATATAGAAGATAGTAGTTTGCATTCTCTACTTAACTCTTCTAATGAATTGATGTTTCCGCTGCAGTTGTTGATTTAAAACTTGTTGTCTATTGTATTCTATTAGATTTTTTCCCTGTTGAAGACTAAGGATAATTTGTTGTATATTATCTTAGTCATAATATTCTTTACTGGGCTAGTTGAGCTCACCCTTTTCCTTGTTGTTCCATTTTTCTTCTCAGGAGGCGAGAATGTAGCGAGTACTAGTCGGGGTGTGGAATGATGGTTCAAGACAGTTGTTTTAGTAGTCCTCACTATTTTGTAAAATAGTGTATCAATAAGTATAATGAGGACTTAATTGAGTATGAATACTGTCTAGATGACAATATTTGTATTTAAACTCACAGTATATGTGTTGTCGTATTTTGCACGACAATTGTAATAATAAAGCTGTAGTTATTTTCTGTACCATGTATTTGGCGACTCAGAATGGGTTGGATGGATTGGACCTATTTTGGGGGCGTCACACGGCTGGCCTATGGGACCGATGCACTCATACCAGTAGAGATCGGGTCACCCACTCTTCGGGTCAGCCAGTACAAAGAGCTCTACAACGATGAAGGTCTGAAAGTAAATCTGGACCTGCTAGACGAGGCTCGTGATGCCGCGGTGTTGAGGTTGGCCCTTTACCAACAGAAGACAGCCCGACACTATAACCAGAAGGTGAAGTTGAGGAGGTTAGGTAGGAGATTTGGTGCTTCGGGAGGCAGAGGCATCAACCCCCCAGAACACCGGAAAATTAATGCCTAACTGGGAGGGGCCTTATGAGATAGTAGAAGTGCCGAAGCCAGGGACTTACCGGCTTCGAGCAATGGATGGGTCGGAAGTAAAGAATACATGGCATGCTGGAAGACTTAGGAGATATTACCTAAATACATGTCTGTTCTTTCCCGATAATGGTGTAATTTATGCAATTTATCAATGAAAGGAAAACTTCTCTCAAGAGAAACGTTTGTACTTCATTTTAATCTTTCACTGCTTTACCGATCATATAAGCTTCGAGCGTAAAACGATCAGACGGTTCGAGAGAGCTTAACTGGTTGATAAACGCCACAAGTATAACTGATCGACAAAGCTACACATCCGATCATATAAGCTTTGAGCGTAAAACGATCAGACGGTTCGAGAGAACTTAACTGGTTGATAAGCGCCACAAGTATAACTGATCGACAAAAGTTACAAATCTGAGACAGTACGCTTTAGACATAAATTGACCAGACAGTCATAAATGACCTAACTGGGCGATAAAAGTAAAGTTAAACTGATCGAGATAACTACTTAGAAAGTTTTTGCCTTCATTTATATTCACAAAGTTTTACAATTCCCGATCAGATGAGCTTCGGGTACATAACACCGTCGGCTTCACTGGTCAGGTGAGTTACAAGACTTAGAAAAGAAAAATTACAACTATGAAAAGCAGATACTAAAAAGAACTATGGTAAGTCATCATCGGCCTCGGCCTCCTCATCGGAAGAGTCAAGGATCGAGGCATCCAGGCCGGCATCGACAAGCTTCGCTCTCGCTTTTTCCCGATAGGCCTCCACCCCTTCATTCACCAAATTGGGTCATGATCTTATCGGTCAAAGCAGGCGATTCTTCGTATTCCTTGATGGCAGCTTGTTTGAGGGAGACCTGTTCGGGCCATCAAGGTGTTGTTCGCCTGGATCAAAGTCCTCAGCTGAGCATGAACCCCAGTGAACTTCTCCTCGAGGGCCTCCAGATTCCCCACCAAGGCTCTATTCTCTTCGGCCATCAACTCCTTGTCATGCCCCAGCTTTTTGGCATGATCGTTGAGACCGACGAACTCTTGTTGAAGTAGGGAATTTTGTTTTTCAAGTTCAGCAATCCGGCGATTAGCCTGGGATACTTTATTCCTGGTATCGGCATGAAGATCCCGCTCCCTCCTCAGCTCCGAATCCCGACCCGATAATTCGGCTTGGAGAAGCTCCACGTCGGTTCTCAGCTGGACCTCTCTCTTGGTAGATCGGGCAAGAGGAGCGATAGCTCGAGCGAGGATGGCGTTGGCCTAAATACATAGGCGAATTGATCAGACAACAAAGAAGCAAATGAAGACATATATACAAATGAGGATAAATACCTGAGTCTGGGCTCGGAGATAGGTAACCAGAAAATCCTCTGATGAAAAGTTCTTGAACCGCTCATCGTCACCGGAAAGCTTGAATTGATCAAGCAAATGGAAAGGAAATTTGTCAGCTGGGCTCTTCGGCCAACAGGTAGTTGGTGATCCTCCGGAAGAGCTAGCTTTGGATTTCGGGGAGGAAGCTTGGATCGGGGCAACGACCTCCTCGGCTTGGGAGGGCCCTTCGATCAACCGCGGCTTCTTCGAGGCGGGTTCCGAAAGCTGATCTTCGGTACCCTCCGAATCTTTGGCCACTGTCACTATGGTCGGAGGTGGGGGAGTTGGTTTGAGAACAGGCTTCGGCGGGGCCACAACGATGGCCTTGGTGTAAAATAAAAGTATTCAATTTTTCTTATAATTACTATTCAGTAAATGGTTAAATTGATAAATATTAAAGTTAAGAGTGATATATGAATTTATTTTCAAAATACACAAATGGTTATAAAATAATCATTGTTGTCGGGGAATATTCGTTTGGTCGTGGAATATTCTTTCTGTCGGGGAATATTAGTACGACGGCGCAGCTATTTGTGGGCCCCATAACGAATAACTGTCGGATGAAGATAACAACAAAAATTGAGTTTTTATAATTAACGGCGTAGTTGTTACCGTTAACACTGTTGGAATACCCGATGGTTAAAATACAGTAATACGCGTTATTGCACAGTAGCACACGGTATTGTACATTATTTTTGAAATTATTAATTTTTACGTAAGAAGGCACTACTGAATAATTGTCACAGTAATTACTGTTCAATATTTTATTTTATTGATTCAATAATTGCTGCGTTGATATTTTATATTATTGTTGTTTCAATAATTGCTGCTGCACAGTATTTCTCATTATCAGATCAATAATTCATATTATTTGAATAATATTATTAGATAACATTATTGGCAATGTCTAGAAAGTTCTGTCTAAGGAGAGGTTTGGTCATCTAATTGCGCGTCAGTAAGGAGAAATTCTTATTGGAAAGCCCCCTCTTTCCTGGGAACGGCCTGGTCGTCATAAATGTGATTCTGTAATATTATTTGTGAATAATTAATTATTGATTCATATGATAAGGAAATATTTATTTTATGTAGATATAAATGAGGGATATATTTTTGTGGTTAAAAATGAAGGAGTTAATGTTGAGGGTTTTATCTGTATTTTTGTCGGATCAGAGGTATTGAAAATCAAATTAGGATTTTTGAGATATTTTGCGAGGGTTATAATTTTTAATCCGACCGTTGGATCGTGGTGATTTTTGGATATGTTATACATATATAAGTTGAGTATATGTCCACAAATTTTGAACCGTTAAAAATGAACGTATGATTTATTATAAATTTTACGAGATGACTGGTTAGAAATTGTTGAATTTCGGAATTCATCATTTTGATGGAAAATTCTAGAATTGGTGGGCCCCACTTGTGGTTGGTGAAGAAATGTGCTGAATTATATTTCAAATGTGGTGGGTGGGAATAGTAGCAGGTAAAGCCATCAGGTTGCAGGTCAAACCTACCAAAATTTTCCTATAAAAATAGAGGGCTAAGTTAGAATTGAAAATCACACCAAAAATATAAGCTTTCTCTCTTTCTCTCTCTATATTATGAAGCATATTTTGTGAGTTTTTAGATACTTGGTGAGTTACTATTCAGTGCAAGTTTCCTTCGGCTTTGCATTCCAGTCAGAAATACTGCACTTTTGAGGTAAGGGATAGTAATAGATTTTAAGGGTTGTTATAATTCTCAGTTTCGTAATTTTTCTGATCTTCAAAAATTATGAAAAAATTTGAAATGATATTTTGATGAGTTTTATTGATTGTGTCCAAAAATGGTGATTTTTGGATGTATAGATTAAGAGTTATGAATTTTACGGGAAAAGACTATTTTAAAAGTAACCGCTTATAATTCCTTGTGGTTAACTCCAAAATTGACGAAATTTTTATTGGAGTACATGTGTATGATAGAAGTATACTCTGTAAATTTCAGAATTTTTGACAAAAGTATAATTTTTGATAAATGTCTAAATATTCGGTGGTTTGGCCATATGAAAAATAGTAAATGAGTTTTAAAAATTCTGAGAAAAATATATGTTCAATATTGGACTATATTATGCTAAATCTCAGAAAAGAAATATTTTTGGAACTGATTTGGTATTTTTCATGAAAATGGACTAGTTATGAGTAAATGAATTAAATATGTTATGTGAAGTAAAAAAAATGAAAATAGGATTTTATGGCTTGAGAATCCTATATGAGGTATATGCAGATTTTTGATGAGGATTTTGATTATTGGTGATAAAATCTTATGAGTTTGGTATTTTAGAATGATTAAATGCATTATTTAGTAAAGTGTAAACAATTTAAATAAATTGTTTATAAGCTTAAGAAATATTATTCTTTCAATATCATTATACCGAAATACTGGTATGGATTTTATTGTGGAATTTCTATCTTTTTGTGTCGAGTTTACTATTTATGAGTTACTATTCACGAGTTACTATTCATGAGTTACTATTCACGAGTTACTATTCACGATAAAAATTAGTTTCTTTTTTTAACCAAATTATAGTTGAGTTATGAATATTACTCTTGATATTAAAACTATGTATTGATTATATTGATTTTATTATCATATATAACATTTTTATAACCCTGATGTTGAAATTCTCTTTCTCTAGAGTGTAAAGATGGGTAGATTATTGGTATGATCATGACTAGGGTTCTCTTTGGCCTGTAGTGCAAAGTTGAATTGTGACTGGTATGATCATGACCATTGAATTTATAAGTGAATATCTTTAGCTTAAGTGCAAAGGTGAATTAATCAACACGGTTATAATTATTGTTTATATAAATTCTGAAATGATTATATATTTCTTTGAGATATTAATATCTTTGGCCTGTAGTGCAAAGATGAAATATTGATGAATATCTTTGGCCTGTAGTGCAAAGATGAATTGTTGATGAATATCTTTGGCCCGTAGTGCAAAGATGACATGTTGTTGAATATCTTTGGCCAGTAGTGCAAAGATGAACAGATGTTGAGATAAACATGACCAACTGGTGATACAATTGAATATCTTTGGCCGTAGTGCAAAGATGAAGTTATTAGTATGATTATGAACAGGAAATGTGATTTGGTGTAACCATGATCTTTGATGTTTCAGGTAAAGATAGGTGATGAAAATTATCTTCGTCCTGGATGAGAAAGGAATTTAGAACTACAGTTATGATTATGAGTTATTCATATGATTGTGGACCAGAATGGTTGATTGATGTTACAGGGATAAAACATTGTTGGTGGATTTTTAACATGGAGGAGATAATAGACTTTATGGTCTATTTGACTCTTCTAATGGATTGCTCGTTCCGCTGCAACTATGGTTGAAATTTTTATCATTTACCATATGTTCTAAATCTCTGATTTATTGTTGATGAAGGCTATTGATAATTGAATTATCTTTAGTCATGATATTCTTTACTGAGCTAGTTGTGCTCACCCTTTTTCTTCACAATTCCTTTTAGGTAATAAGAGTGTAGCTGGGTCGAGCGGGGGTAACAAGGGAATAGAACGGTGGTCATCATTTAGTAGTTATATTTGGTGAAGAAAATAGGGTGAGGCGAACCCAACGTTGGAAGGGTGTTTTGTCACTATCATACAAGATGTCTAATGACATACAACCTCGTGTCATCATAAGACAGGGTTGTGCTCATCCACTTGCTGAGTATATCTATGGGCACTACCTATATAATCTTGGTGTTTGTTTGAAGTATAATTCTCAATTAGAGACAGTGGAGATAATGATAAGTCAAGAGAAGACTCACCATTGGGAAGAATATGATAGTAATCTTCTCATTTTTCTTTGGGGTCTATTGGGTCAACCAAGGATAATTCTGTGGCCATATGATATCTATCACAACCTAGAAGCATGGCCTCCCATGTACGAAGGTTTCCTTGAGCACTTCTCAAAAAATTCTAATTTCTAAAACAGTTTTTGACTATACCTTTATGTAAGGTGTCATTGTGAGGTGCTGTCCACGGTTGGGACATGAGTCACATTTGGTATATATTTGTATCCAAACTCACAGCATATGTGTTGTTGTATTTTATACGATAATTATTGTAATAAAGTTGTAGTTATTTTCTGTACCATGTATTTGGCGACTCAGAATGGGTTGGATGGAATGGACCTGTTTTGGGGGCGTCACAGTTGGTATCAGAGCTTAGGGATATGATCTCTGGCGTAGATCGGGAAATATAACTAGGAGGGGAGAGATGAGTAAATCCTTCGCTAGTGTGTCCTACCTAAGCATATTTATTGGTCAGTCATAATATCGGGATATTATGTGATATGTTAATTTGTTCAATTAACCCTTGTTTTGAAGCTGTATTCTAGAATGAAATCTGAAATACAAGAGATGAGCAATGAAGAAATTATGATGACAGGGAAGATGGAATCTGAAATGAAAGCAAGGTATTCTCAACTCTTCGAAATACCAGGTACGTAAATTTCGAGGACGAAATTTCATAAGGAGGGGAGATTGTAAGACCCCGAATTTTATGAAATAAAAGTATTCAATTTTTCTTATAATTACTATTCAGTAAATGGTTAAATTGATAATTATTAAAGTTAAGAGTGATATATGAATTTATTTTCAAAATACACAAATGGTTATAAAATAATCATTGTTGTCGGGGAATATTCGTTTGGTCGTGGAATATTCTTTCTGTCGGGGAATATTAGTACGACGGCGCAGCTATTTGTGGGCCCCATAACGAATAACTGTCGGATGAAGATAACAACAAAAAATTGAGTTTTTATAATTAACGGCGTAGTTGTTACCGTTAACACTGTTGGAATACCCGTGGTTAAAATACAGTAATACGCGTTATTGCACAGTAGCACACGGTATTGTACAGTATTTTTGAAATTATTGATTTTTACGTAAGAAGGCACTACTGAATAATTGTCACAGTAATTACTGTTCAATATTTTATTTTATTGATTCAATAATTGCTGCGTTGATATTTTATATTATTGTTGTTTCAATAATTGTTGCTGCACGGTATTTCTCATTATCAGATCAATAATTCATATTATTTGAATAATATTATTAGATAACATTATTGGCAATGTCTAGAAAGTTCTGTCTAAGGAGAGGTTTGGTCATCTAATTGCGCGTCAGTAAGGAGAAATTCTTATTGGAAAGCCCCCTCTTTCCTGGGAACGGCCTGGTCGTCATAAATGTGATTCTGTAATATTATTTGTGAATAATTAATTATTGATTCATATGATAAGGAAATATTTATTTTATGTAGATATAAATGAGAGATATATTTTTGTGGTTAAAAATGAAGGAGTTAATGTTAAGGTGTTTTATCTGTATTTTTGTCGGATCGGAGGTATTGAAAATCAAATTAGGGTTTTTGAAATATTTTGCGAGGGTTATAATTTTTAATCCGACCGTTGGATCGTTGTGATTTTTAGATATGTTATACATATATAAGTTGAGTATATGTCCACAAATTTTGAACCGTTAAAAATGAACGTATGATTTATTATAAATTTTACGAGATGACTGGTTTAGAAATTGTTGTAGTTTCGGAATTCATCATTTTGATGGAAAATTCTAGAATTGGTGGGCCTCACTTGTGGTTGGTGAAGAAATGTGCTGAATTATATTTCAAATGTGGTGGGTGGGAATAGTAGCAGGTAAAGCCATCAGGTTGCAGGTCAAACCTACCAAAATTTTCCTATAAATAGAGGGCTAAGTTAAAATTGAAAATCACACCAAAAACATAAGCTTTCTCTCTTTCTCTCTCTATATTATGAAGCATATTTTGTGAGTTTTTAGATACTTGGTGAGTTGCTATTCAGTGCAAGTTTTCCTTCGGCTTTGCATTCCAGTCAGAAATACTGCACTTTTGAGGTAAGGGATAGTAATAGATTTTAAGGGTTGTTATGATTCTCAGTTTCGTAATTTTTCTGATCTTCAAAAATTATGGAAAAATTTGAAATGATATTTTGATGAGTTTTATTGATTGTGTCCAAAAATGGTGATTTTTGGATGTATAGATTAAGAGTTATGAATTTTACGGGAAAAGACTATTTTAAAAGTAACCGCTTATAATTCCTTGTGGTTAACTCCAAAATTGACAAAATTTTTATTGGGAGTACATGTGTATGATAGAAGTATACTCTGTAAATTTCAGAATTTTTGGACAAAAGTATAATTTTTGATAAATGTCTAAATATTCGGTGGTTTGGCCATATGAAAAATAGTAAATGAGTTTTAAAAATTCTGAGAAAAATATATGTTCAATATTGGACTATATTATGCTAAATCTCAGAAAAGAAATATTTTTGGAACTGATTTGATATTTTTCATGAAAATGGACTAGTTATGAGTAAATGAATTAAATATGTTATGTGAAGTAAGAAAATTGAAAATAGGATTTTATGGCTTGAGAATCCTATATGAGGTATATGCATATTTTTGATGAGGATTTTGATTATTGGTGATAAAATCTTATGAGTTTGGTATTTTAGAATGATTAAATGCATTATTTAGTAAAGTGTAAACAATTTAAATAAATTGTTTATAAGCTTAAGAAATATTATTCTTTCAATATCATTATACCGAAATACTGGTATGGATTTTATTGTGGAATTTCTACCTTTTTGTGTCGAGTTTACTATTTATGAGTTACTATTCACGAGTTACTATTCATGAGTTACTATTCACGAGTTACTATTCACGATAAAAATTAGTTTCTTTTTTTAACCAAATTATAGTTGAGTTATGAATATTACTCTTGAGATTAAAACTATGTATTGATTATATTGATTTTATTATCATATATAACATTTTTATAACCTTGATGTTGAAATTCTCTTTCTCTAGAGTGTAAAGATGGGTAGATTATTGGTATGATCATGACTAGGGTTCTCTTTGGCCTGTAGTGCAAAGTTGAATTGTGACTGGTATGATCATGACCATTGAATTTATAAGTGAATATCTTTAGCTTAAGTGCAAAGGTGAATTAATCAACACGGTTATAATTACTGTTTATATAAATTCTGAAATGATTATATATTTCTTTGAGATATTAATATCTTTGGCCTGTAGTGCAAAGATGAAATATTGATGAATATCTTTGGCCTGTAGTGCAAAGATGAATTGTTGATGAATATCTTTGGCCCGTAGTGCAAAGATGACATGTTGTTGAATATCTTTGGCCAGTAGTGCAAAGATGAACAGATGTTGAGATAAACATGACCAACTGGTGATACAAATGAATATCTTTGGCCGTAGTGCAAAGATGAAGTTATTAGTATGATTATGAACAGGAAATGTGATTTGGTGTAACCATGATCTTTGATATTTCAGGTAAAGATAGGTGATGAAAATTATCTTCGTCCTGGATGAGAAGAGGAATTTAGAACTACAGTTATGATTATGAGTTATTCATATGATTGTGGACCAGAATGGTTGATTGATGTTACAGGGATAAAACATTGTTGGTGGATTTTTAACATGGAGGAGATAATAGACTTTATGGTCTATTTGACTCTTCTAATGGATTGCTCGTTCCGCTGCAACTATGGTTGAAATTTTTATCATTTACCATATGTTCTAAATCTCTGATTTATTGTTGATGAAGGCTATTGATAAGTGAATTATCTTTAGTCATGATATTCTTTACTGAGCTAGTTGTGCTCACCCTTTTGCTTCACAATTCCTTTCAGGTAATAAGAGTGTAGCTGGGTCGAGCGGGGGTAACAAGGGAATAGAACGGTGGTCATCATTTAGTAGTTATATTTGGTGAAGAAAATAGGGTGAGGCGAACCCAACGTTGGAAGGGTGTTTTGTCACTATCATACAAGATGTCTAATGACATACAACCTCGTGTCATCATAAGACAGGGTTGTGCTCATCCACTTGCTGAGTATATCTATGGGCACTACCTATATAATCTTGGTGTTTGTTTGAAGTATAATTCTCAATTAGAGACAGTGGAGATAATGATAAGTCAAGAGAAGACTCACCATTGGGAAGAATATGATAGTAATCTTCTCGTTTTTCTTTGGGGTCTATTGGGTCAACCAAGGATAATTCTGTGGCCATATGATATCTATCACAACCTAGAAGCATGGCCTCCCATGTACGAAGGTTTCCTTGAGCACTTCTCAAAAAATTCTAATTTCTAAAACAGTTTTTGACTATACCTTTATGTAAGGTGTCATTGTGAGGTGCTGTCCACGGTTGGGACATGAGTCACATTTGGTATATATTTGTATCCAAACTCACAGCATATGTGTTGTTGTATTTTATACGACAATTATTGTAATAAAGTTGTAGTTATTTTCTGTACCATGTATTTGGCGACTCAGAATGGGTTGGATGGAATGAACCTGTTTTGGGGGCGTCACACTTGGGGGGCACTCGAACAGAAGACTTTTTCTTTGACTTCTTTAACAAAGCCATCTTGTCGCCCCCCTTCATCTGCAACACACTTTTCGTGGAAGCATCAGCCTTGGAAGACTCGGGAAGAGGACCGGTTGACGATCCGACAGACATCTCGGCAATAAGAACAGCCTCGTCTGAAGGAGAGTCATCAGCGGCTGGGAGATGGATGGGCTCGACGAGGATCGGCAGTGGGGACAGGGCCACTTCAGTATTGTTAGGCTTGAAGATGGTCACTGCAACATAAAATAAAAGGATCATTAATAGAGTCGAAGCAAACGATCGGGAGAATAAGAAGACAGGGTCGGATAGAATAACTTACAGCCGTGTTCGTAGAGCCAGGATTCGTTGGACACGATCCCCAGACCCCAGCCGGTCTGCTTCAGAAGGGCGTAAAACTTCTTGAAGGCTACCGAACGACTCTTTGAAAATTTGTTGACCTTCATGGGGACGTCTTCGGGACCGGCCCAGTTGGGGAGTAGGTTGAGATCGGTTCCCCTCATGAAGAACCATTGCGAATGCCACCTCTTGTTACTGGATGGAGTCTTCACGAAGGTGTCCCGTCCAGGAACACGGTTCAGATGGCGTAGGCCGGGCTCTTTTGACCGACCAACCGAGAACAGGACGAAGAAGAAGTCCAGCACGGGGGTGATGCCAGCCTCCTGGCAGAGGGCGATGAAGCTGATCAGCTGGATGTAGGAGTTGGGAGCCAGCTGGGAGAACCCGATCCCTACCAGGCAGAGGAAAGAAGAGATGAATTCGTGGAGGGGGAACCGAACCCCGTACCTTAGGGCATACAGGTGGACGGCTACCCAATCGCCCTCGGGTCGGTGGTACATCCTCTCGCTGGCTTCGGGAACCCGAAGCTTATATTCTTTGGGGATGTTGAATAAGCTTCGGATGTCCGACAGTTGAGAGGGGGTGATGGAAGATTTGGTGTTGATGACAGCGTAGTCGGTTTTCGAAGCGTAAAGTTGGCGGATTCGGGTTTCGGCATTCCCCACGGAGACTTCGACCGGAGCGGCCTCCAGCTCGATTTGGAGAAGGTCGCCGGAAGTAAGAGTGGGAGTGCCGGCTGCTGTGACTGGTGTGGGACGAGGATCGCTGGAATCAGCCATTTATGGCGGTTTGAAAAGAGGAAAGGTACAAGACAAGAGTTTAGAGGGGAAATGGTACGGATTGAAGAAATCTGGAGAAATGAGTATCTCGCCGGAAATCGCCCTTGCCGGAAAAGTTTGACAGAGATTCAAAATATTGAAAGCTCGAAAAAGTGACGGTGATGAATGTTGGGGAGCTTATATAGCCCGTCGGCACGGCTTCCAAAGGCGGTTATTTATGGCAGGGGGCCCAGTTATGAAAGAACGTTGTACCAGCTCGCTGACCAAGGAGAAACCGCTTGGGTTCCCGAGACAACTCATCATTATGGCGTGACTATCCAAATTCATGTCCTTTCAAGTCTCCTGTCATAAACATCTTATAACAAGAGACTGGGGGGCAATGTTCGGGAGTGTTTTCCCGACCCTCTTTTGGGCTGAAGGCTTGGGCCGGGTCAAAGGAGATCGGGCTCGTATATTCGGAGATATAAGATCGGGGTCGGTTTCTCGATCCCAATAGGCCGGGGCCCCGTGTTCATCGTGAGGGTTGAGTTCGGGCCTGTTGGGTTTGGCTATTGGTTTGGGCCTGAGCATATGAGCAGTCCACGAGCAGAGTTGGTGTGACAAGGAGTTTACGTGATTAAGGGTATCAACCCTAATTATACACTAACAAGGCAACTCCAAAGGTAGTGGTGGAAAGGGATTCCACTTGCACCTTTTAAGGAGATTATGTTGGACCCAAATATGGTAGCTAACGTATTTAGGAGTCTTATGCTAAGTCGGAGGAGGATACCAATGTGACGCCCCCAAAATAGGTATACAACACCCATTCTGAGTCGCCAATTACATGGTACAGAAAGCAAACTACAACTTCAATAATACAATTGTCGTGCAAAATACGACAACACATACTGTGAGTTTAAATACAAATATTGTCTTCTAGAAAATATCCACACTCAAATAAATTCTCATTACAATTATTCAAACACTATTTTACAGAAATAGTGAGGACTGCTAAAACATCTTTCTAGAACCATCACTCCATACCCCGACTAGATCCTGCTATGTTCTCACCTCCTGAGAAGAAAAATTGAACAAAAAGGAAAAGGGTGAGCTCAACTAGCCCAGTAAAGAATATTATGACTAAGATAATATACAACAAATTATCGTTAGTCTTCAACAGGGAAAAATCTGATAAAATATAATCGACAACAAGTTTTAGATCAACAACTGCAGCGGAAACAGCAAACCATTAGAAGAGTCAAGTAGAGAAAGAATTCTACTATCTTCTAAGATTTAAAAGTCCATCATCAATATTTTATCCCTGTAACATCAATTAATAATCATCTTTATCCAAATATTCATCTTTGCACTACAGGCCAAAGATATTCATTTGTATCACCTGTCAGTCATGTTCATCTCAACACCTGTTCATCTTTGCACTACAGGCCAAAGATATTCATCAAGTAATCATACATCTTTGCACTACAGGCCAAAGATATTCATTAATATCATCATTTAGGACTGAGGATGATGAAAAATATCTTAAAGAGAACGAATCCAATGAGACAGAAGGACAAATAGTAGGGATTCGTATAACAGTTTATCCAAGATCAATAATACTTCATAATAATCAATTGTGAAGCAGAATTCAAAAATAAAGACCAAAACATGGATACAATCAAAGATAGTAACCATAATAGACATCTTGGACAAAAAGGAAAAATTTTATTTTTCGGTGAATAGTGCCGTATTCGTGAATAGTGCCGTATACGTGAATAGTACCGTATACGTGAATAGTAACCCCGACACAAAAAGTTCCAAATTTGATAAAAACTCATATCAATATTTCAGCATAATGATATTGAAGAAAATAACATCATTTAAGAAGAAAATAATATCCCTTACGAATATTAAACGAAAATAATATTCATACGAATATTAAACGAATATAATATTTCTCGCGAATATTGAACGAAATAAAATTTCTTATGAATATTGAACAGAAATAATATTCATACGAAACGAAAAATAATATCTCTTCAGAATGTGAAATAAATAATACCCCTTACCTCAAGATATCAGTACTTCTGGTCGGAATACCGGTATAAGGCTGAAAGAAACTTGCTCTGATGAATAGAAACTCTCAAAGTATCTAAATACTCACAAAATACACTCAATAATCTAGAGAGAGAAAGAGAGAAAACTTGTTTCTGGTGTGATTTTCAATTCTAACTTAGCTCTCTATTTATAGGAAAATTTTGGTAGGTTTGACCTGCAACCTGATGGCTTTACCTGCTACTATTCACCCACCACATTTGAAATATAATTCAGCACATTTCTTCACCAACCACAAGTGGGGCCCACCAATTCTAGAATTTTCCACCAAAATGATAAACTCCGAAAATTCAACAATTTCTGAACCAGTCATCTCGTAAAATTCATAATAAATCATACGTTCATTTTTAACGGTTCAAAATTTGTGGGCATATACTCAACTTATATAGGTATAACATATCCAAAAATTACCACGATCCAACGGTCGGATTAAAAATTATAACACCCGCAATATTATCTCAAAAACCCTGATTTGATTTTTTAATACCTCCATTCCGACAAAAATACTGATAAAAACCTCAACATTAACTCCTTCATTTTTAACCACAAAAATATATCCCTCATTTATATCCACATAAAATAAATATTTCCTTATCATATGAATCAATAATTAATTATTCACAAATAATATTACAGAATCACATTTATGACAACCAGGCCGTTCCCAGGAAAGAGGGGCTTTCCAATAAGGATTTCTCCTTACTGGCGCGCAATTAGATGACCAAACCTCTCCTTAGACAGAACTTTCTAGACATTGCCAATAATGTTATCTAATAATATTATTCAAATAATATGAATTATTGATCTGATAAATGAAAATACTGTGCAGCAACAATTATTGAAACAACAATAATATAAAATATCAACGCAGCAATTATTGAATCAATAAAATAAAATATTGAATAATAACTACTGTAACAATTATTGAGTAGTGCCTTCTTACGTAAGAATCAATAATTGGTGCAATACCGTGTGCTACTGTATTTTAACCACCGGGTATTCCAACAGTATTAACGGTAACAACTACGCCGTTATTTATAAACAACTTATACTTGTCGTTTTCTTCATCCAATCGCTTTCCGTTATGGGGCCCACACAAGGCTGCGTCGTCGTACGAATATTCCCCGACAGCAAGAATATTCCACGACCAACCGAATATTCACCGACCAAAAATAAATATTTTATAACCACTTGCTTATTTTGCAAAATTTGCACATTTCACCCATAACCAAAGTATTATATCAAATTAACCCCTTATTATTCACAATAATATTTAGAGAAAATTTGATTTTATTCATTAATAAGTTGGGGTCTTACAACCTCCCCTCCTTATGAAATTTCGTCCTCGAAATTGACGTACGTACCTGATGTTTCAAAAAGGTGAGGATACCTCGCTTTCATTTCTGATTCCAACTCCCAGGTCATTTCTTCAATAGCATGGTTTCTCCACAAAACCTTAACTTGTGGTATAACCTTCGTGCGTAGGACATGCTCTTTCCTATCCAAGATCTTAACAGGTACCTCCTCGTACGTTAAATCTTCAGCTATCTCGTCTGGTTCTAACTCAATAATGTGGTTCGGGTCTTTAACATATTTACGAAGCATAGATATGTGAAAAACATTATGAACACGAGACATGCTTGGAGGTAATGCGAGTCTATATGCCACATTTTCTATTCGCTCAAGAATCTCAAATGGACCAACAAATCTTGGATTGAGCTTTCCTCTCTTCCCAAATCTTGTAACTCCCTTCCATGGTGCAACACGTAACAATACATGATCCCCAATATTAAATTCCACGTCCTTCCGATGAAGATCCGCATAACTCTTTTGTCGATCCTGTGCCGTTTGTATACGTTGTCGAATCGTTTGGATCTTCTCTGTAGTAATGCGTACCAACTCTGGTCCCAACAATGTTGCTTCACCCACCTCGTCCCAGCATACTGGAGAACGACATTTTCTTCCATACAACGCCTCAAATGGAGCCATACCTATGCTCGCCTGATAACTGTTGTTGTAGGAGAATTCCACCAATGGTAGGTACTTATCCCAACTCCCTTTGAGATCTAAGACACAAAGTCTTAATAGATCTTCAAGAGTTTGAATAGTCCTCTCTGATTGTCCGTTCGTTTGAGGATGGTATGCTGAACTGAATCGTAAATCCGTGCCCATAGCTTTCTGCAAGCTAACCCAAAATCGTGAAGTGAATCTTGGGTCACGATCCGAAACTATGGATACTGGCATGCCATGCAATCTCACAATCTCGTTCACGTACATACTAGCAAGACGTTCAAGGGAATAAGTCTCACGTATCGGTAAAAAATGAGCGGACTTGGTTAATCTATCAACAATAACCCAAATCGCATCTATGCCTTGAGAAACCTTGGGAAGACCTGTAACAAAATCCATAGTAATGTGTTCCCACTTCCATTTCGGAATCTCAAGTGGTTGCAATGGACCCTTTGGTACTTGATGCTCCGCTTTTACACGTTGACAAGTTAAACATCTCGAGATAAACTCCGCGATCTCTCTTTTCATATTGCTCCACCAAAATGTATGTCGAAGATCGTGATACATTTTGGTACTCCCAGGATGGATTGCAAACGGTGTGTTGTGTGCCTCCATCATTATTCTATGCTTCAAGTCAAAATCGTTAGGAACACAAAGTCTGGAGTTGACTCGAAGTATTCCTTCTTCATCGATTCTTGCTTCTGGAATAGCACCTTCTTGCACTTTCTTCTTCATACGCATCAGCTCCATGTCCGTAGCTTGAGCAGCTTTAACTTTATCGATTAAAGTCGGTTCTACTCGTATATTTGATATCATCATGTGGGTACTTGGAGCCTTCATCTCTATCTCCATCCTTTGCAAGTCATACAAAATGGGCCTTTGTGTTAACAACATTGCACTCGTACCCGCATATGATCTTCTACTCAATGCGTCAGCTACTACGTTTGCTTTTCCAGGATGATATTGGATGGTATGATCGTAATCTTTCAACAGCTCGAGCCAACGTCGCTGCCGCATGTTGAGTTCCTTTTGGGTGAAGAAATATTTGAGGCTTTTATGATCTGTATAGATCTCCACTTTCTCCCCATACAGGTAGTGTCTCCAGATCTTCAACGCAAAAACGACTGCTGCCAACTCCAAATCATGAGTAGGATAATTCCTCTCATATTCTTTGAGTTGTCGTGAGGCATAGGCTATGACTTTCCCATGTTGCATGAGAACACATCCTAACCCTTTGCCTGAAGCATCGCTGTAGATAACAAATCCATCCGAACCAGATGGTATTGTCAGAACAGGTGCCGAAATGAGTCTCCTCTTGAGTTCTTGGAAACTCTTCTCGCATTCCTCACTCCATACGAATTTTGTATCTTTCCGAGTCAGCTGAGTTAACGGAGTAGCGATTCGAGAAAATCCTTCCACAAATCTCCGATAATAACCAGCTAAGCCCAGAAAGCTACGTACTTCGGTTACCGACTTCGGTTGCTCCCAACTTTGTATGGCTTCAATCTTCGCCGGGTCGACAGATACTCCATGTTTTGACACCACGTGCCCAAGGAATGCTACTTCCTCAAGCCAGAACTCGCATTTCTTCAGTTTGGCATATAGCTTGTTTTCACGAAGCCTTTGCAGTACCAGCTTCAAATGGCGCTCATGATCTTCACGGCTTTTGGAATAGATGAGGATGTCATCAATAAAGACAACAACGAACTGATCCAAATATTCTTTGAATACACGGTTCATCATATCCATGAAGGCAGCAGGAGCATTAGTCAATCCAAAAGACATTACTAAGAATTCATAATGCCCGTACCGAGTTCTGAAGGCAGTCTTTGGAATATCCTCAGTTTTAATCTTCAGCTGATGATATCCAGAACGAAGATCGATCTTTGAAAAGAATTGTGCTCCTTGCAACTGGTCAAACAGGTCATCAATGCGAGGTAGCGGATACCTATTCTTGATGGTGACATGGTTCAATTCTCGATAGTCAATACAAAGTCGCATACTCCCGTCTTTCTTCTTTACGAATAAAACAGGAGCACCCCAAGGAGACGTACTAGGACGAATAAAACCGATGTCCAACAACTCCTGTAGTTGGACTTTTAACTCCTGAAGTTCAATAGGAGCCATTCGATATGGGGTTTTAGAAATGGGCTTTGTACCGGGTTCAAGGTCAATAAAGAATTCAATTTCTCGTTCGGGGGTAGACCGGGAAGTTCTTCAGGAAATACATCGGAAAATTCTCTAACAATAGAAATATTATTCAAATCTGACTTGTCTTTGTTCAAATCCATAACATGGGCTAAGAAAGCTTGACATCCGTTTTTCAATAAACGAATAGCTTTGTGGCTTGATATGACAGTGACTGATTTTAGTGGTTTAGTAGTTTGAATTCGTATGACAGGTTGGTTAGGAATATGAAAACTAACAACCTTACGAAAACAATCAATTTTAGCATGATGAGTGGTTAACCAATCAATTCCTAAAATCACATCAAAAGCAAGTATCTTTAAAGAGATAAGATCAACAGGTAATGTGATAGTGCCAACTTGGATCATGCAAGATTTATAAACTGTAGATGTAACGAAGGTTTCACCCAACGGAGTTTCAACAGATAAGTTAAAGTCCAATTTCTCCGGAGTCAAGTTTAAACGTTGAGCACAAGCAGGAGAGATAAAAGAATGGGTAGAACCGGTATCTAGTAAAGTATAAACTTCGCAAGAATTCAAGATTAGCTTACCCGTGATCACCTCGTTCGGGTTTCTCGCGTTTTGGCCAGTAACGACAAACGCCCTTCCAGGAACCGCTGATTTCGACTTATCCGGGACAGCTTTTGGAGTCACCATCCCCGCTGAACTTGGTTTTGCTACAGAACACTCTCGAGCTATATGACCTTCCTTTCCACAGTTATAACATACCTTGGATTGTTGTGGGCAGTTTGGGCTGATATGTCCCTCTTTCCCACATTTGTAACATACGACGGTGGTCGTTCTCCTCCCCTAGAAACAGTTGATGTTTGTGCTGACGTCTTCACTTATCATTGTTGTACCTTCTCTTCTTGAAATCTCCTCCCGACTCGCTCCTTCTATTATCACGACCACGATTACCACCAGAGTGGTTACCGCTTTTGTCCGAATATTTTCCTCCCTGCTGGTTTTCATTGCTTCGATGACTGCCGCCACCGGTATGACCCTGGTTGTGGTCCCTCGGTTGCACATACTCATTATCTCGCTCTAATAATTGAGCCCTGTTTACAACATCTGAATATAAAAAAATTTATGAGAGATAAGATATTGCCGAATCTCGGGTTTTAGACCTCTCAGAAACATCCTTGTCATTCGTTCCTCATTTTCGACCAAATGAGGTGCAAACCTGGATAACTCTGCAAACTTCGCCTCGTACTGGGACACCGTCATGTTGTTTTGTTCCAGTCTAATAAACTCAACCTCCTTCATATGACGAATACTTTCAGGAAAGTACTTGTCATTGAACAGTTTTTGAAATGTTTCCCAGGACATGTTGAGTGCGTCAGGCTGGGTACGCTTCACAGACTCCCACCAGTAGTCTGCCTCACCGCGGAACATAAATGTGGCGAATGGAACCTTCTGTTCCTCCGTGCATCCCAAGACATCAAATATCTTGGTAATTTGCTTGACCCACGTTTCCGCCTATGATCGGATCCGGCTTTCCCTTAAATTCTGGTGGTCCCAATTCTTTGAACTGCTTAGCTGTGACAAACCGCGCGTTGTTATCATTTCCACCCGTATTCTGCACACGAGTCTCCCTCGTCTGATTTTGCATGAACTGCAAAAAGCTCCTAAACATTCCATCATTCATCGTTTGCTCGGTAACGTTGTTTACAGGAGGAATATTGCCTTCCTGTTGCACGTTTCCCTGGGTAGTGATCAAAGGTGTCTCCACGGTCTGATTTACTCCATTATTAACGTTCTCAGCTGCCATTCTTAAATACTGCCATAAAACAAGGGTTAATAGTCATGTCATATATTATCCCTATACTCTGACCGACCAAATAACACCAAATAAACTTAGTCAGGTCATACTAGCGAAGGAATTCCCCGTCTCTCCCCTCCTAGTTCTTGTCTCACATCTCAGCCAGGGATCATATCCCTAAGCTCTGATACCAACTGTGACGCCCCCAAAATAGGTATACAACACCCATTCTGAGTCGCCAAATTACATGGTACAGAAAGCAAACTACAACTTCAATAATACAATTGTCGTGCAAAATACGACAACACATACTGTGAGTTTAAATACAAATATTGTCTTCTAGACAATATCCACACTCAAATAAATCCTCATTACAATTATTCAAACACTATTTTACAGAAATAGTGAGGACTGCTAAACATCTTTCTAGAACCATCACTCCATACCCCGACTAGATCCTGCTATGTTCTCACCTCCTGAGAAGAAAAATGGAACAAAAAGGAAAAGGGTGAGCTCAACTAGCCCAGTAAAGAATATTATGACTAAGATAATATACAACAAATTATCGTTAGTCTTCAACAGGGAAAAATCTGATAAAATATAATCGACAACAAGTTTTAGATCAACAACTGCAGCGGAAACAGCAAACCATTAGAAGAGTCAAGTAGAGAAAGAATTCTACTATCTTCTAAGATTTAAAAGTCCATCATCAATATTTTATCCCTGTAACATCAATTAATAATCATCTTTATCCAAATATTCATCTTTGCACTACAGGCCAAAGATATTCATTTGTATCACCTGTCAGTCATGTTCATCTCAACACCTGTTCATCTTTGCACTACAGGCCAAAGATATTCATCAAGTAATCATACATCTTTGCACTACAGGCCAAAGATATTCAGTAATATCATCATTTAGGACTGAGGATGATGAAAAATATCTTAAAGAGAACGAATCCAATGAGACAGAAGGACAAATAGTAGGGATTCGTATAACAGTTTATCCAAGATCAATAATACTTCATAATAATCAATTGTGAAGCAGAATTCAAAAATAAAGATCAAAACATGGATACAATCAAAGATAGTAACCATAATAGACATCTTGGACAAAAAGGAAAAATTTTATTTTTCGGTGAATAGTGCCGTATTCGTGAATAGTGCCGTATACGTGAATAGTACCGTATACGTGAATAGTAACCCCGACACAAAAAGTTCTAAATTTGATAAAAACTCATATCAATATTTCAGCATAATGATATTGAAGAAAATAATATCATTAAGAAGAAAATAATATCCCTTACGAATATAAACAAAATAATATTCTATTATCTCGCGAATATTGAACGAAATAAAATTTCTTATGAATATTGAACAGAAATAATATTCATACGAAGAAAAATAATATCTCTTCAGAATGTAAATAAATAATACCCCTTACCTCAAGATATCAGTACTTCTGGTCGGAATACCGGTATAAGGCTGAAAGAAACTTGCTCTGATGAATAGAAACTCTCAAAGTATCTAAATACTCACAAAATACACTCAATAATCTAGAGAGAGAAAGAGAGAAAACTTGTTTCTGGTGTGATTTTCAATTCTAACTTAGCCCTCTATTTATAGGAAAATTTTGGTAGGTTTGACCTGCAACCTGATGGCTTTACCTGCTACTATTCCCACCCACCACATTTGAAATATAATTCAGCACATTTCTTCACCAACCACAAGTGGGGCCCACCAATTCTAGAATTTTCCACCAAAATGATAAACTCCGAAAATTCAACAATTTCTGAACCAGTCATCTCGTAAAATTCATAATAAATCATACGTTCATTTTTAACGGTTCAAAATTTGTGGACATATACTCAACTTATATATGTATAACATATCCAAAAATTACCACGATCCAACGGTCGGATTAAAAATTATAACACCCGCAATATTCTCAAAAACCCTGATTTGATTTTTAATACCTCCATTCCGACAAAAATACTGATAAAACACCTCAACATTAACTCCTTCATTTTTAACCACAAAAATATATCCCTCATTTATATCCACATAAAATAAATATTTCCTTATCATATGAATCAATAATTAATTATTCACAAATAATATTACAGAATCACATTTATGACAACCAGGCCGTTCCCAGGAAAGAGGGGGCTTTCCAATAAGGATTTCTCCTTACTGGCGCGCAATTAGATGACCAAACCTCTCCTTAGACAGAACTTTCTAGACATTGCCAATAATGTTATCTAATAATATTATTCAAATAATATGAATTATTGATCTGATAAATGAAAATACTGTGCAGCAACAATTATTGAAACAACAATAATATAAAATATCAACGCAGCAATTATTGAATCAATAAAATAAAATATTGAATAATAACTACTGTAACAATTATTGAGTAGTGCCTTCTTACGTAAGAATCAATAATTGGTGCAATACCGTGTGCTACTGTATTTTAACCACCGGGTATTCCAACAGTATTAACGGTAACAACTACGCCGTTATTTATAAACAACTTATACTTGTCGTTTTCTTCATCCAATCGCTTTCCGTTATGGGGCCCACACAAGGCTGCGTCGTCGTACGAATATTCCCCGACAGCAAGAATATTCCACGACCAACCGAATATTCACCGACCAAAAATAAATATTTTATAACCACTTGCTTATTTTGCAAAATTTGCACATTTCACCCATAACCAAAGTATTATATCAAATTAACCCCTTATTATTCACAATAATATTTAGAGAAAATTTGATTTTATTCATTCATAAGTTGGGGTCTTACAACCAAGGTGGTGGGAGCTCTATAAATACAAGGCCAAGGCTACAATTAACGGGTAAGACCTACTTTGAGCACTAAACACATAACCTCCATTGTTAAACCTTGTGAACGGCCTGTACTTATTCTCACACCGGAGCTATCCCCCGGCGGCACGGCCGTCAAGCTTCTGTGTGATCTGTTATTGTGCAGGATTCAGCGCGTGGATTTTGTGATTGGACGCGCAGACGAAATTTGGCGTTAACACATAGGTTTAAACAACTAATTCAAATAATAGATATCAAATAAGTAGGTATAAAAACTACTTATCAGTTATTGAACTTGTATCCACAAAATACCATTCTTTAACTATCAACAAATAAGCTCAAATTTGGAGAATAATAATTACTTTCACTTTTATAAAATGATTTTTTTTTCCTAATCAATTTATGAAATTTTAAATTGAAATTTATTGTGAATTTTTTTGATTTAAACGCAATAGTTAAAATAAATTCACATTAAATTTTAAAAATTAAGAATTTGTGAATTAATTATGATCGAACAAAGTCAAAATGGAGCAGAGGAAATAATAACTACACGGAAAAAATAGATACAAAAAGAAATGTGCGATTTTCATATTTATAAAAATTCATGAGACCCAATTGCGACGGATCCCGAGCGAGCACCATTTTGAGTTATAACTCTCGCCTTATTTTGGCGGAATATACAAATAAATGGATTGACCTACGAAACGAAACGGTGGAAAAATGCGTACTACACCGCCATTACGCTCCAGCGCACTTCTCAACTTAACCGCCTCTTTTCTCTTCAAGCCAAGCAATACTCATATGCCCTTTTCTTTTAAGGACACTATCAAGTTCCTAAAAGATTCAGCTGACGCTAAAAACCTCAAGTTTGGTAAAGTTATTCATGCCCACTTGATTATATCAAACCAAGCCTCTCAAGATCATGTGTTTCAGACAAATTCTTTAATCAACCTTTATTCCAAATGTGGTCAGCTCAAATTTGCTCGTCACCTGTTTGATAGATTGCCCCAACGGAACATAGTTTCTTGGAGTGCGCTGATGACGGGGTTTCTTCAAAACAGGTTTACTTCGGAAGTTCTTAAATTGTTCAAAACTATGGTTTTAGTGGATCATATTCGTCCAAATGAGTACATTTTAGCTACGGTTCTATCTTCTTGTTCTGGTGGTGGGAGGATTTTAGAGGGCCAACAATATCATGGGTATGTGTTGAAGTCTGGATTAGTGTTCTATCGGTATGTCAAGAATGCACTTCTAAGAATGTATTCGATGTGTTCGGATATTGGAGGAGCTATGGGGGTTTTGTACTCTGTGCCTGGTTCAGATATCATAACCTACAATTCGATTATAAATGGACTTTTGGATCATGGGTATTTAAGTGAAGCATTAGATGTTTTGAGTAGGATAGTGGTTGAGTGTCTGACATGGGATGAAGTCACTTATATAACCATTTTTGGCCTTTGTACCCGACTTAAAGATTTAAATCTGGGTATGCAAGTTCATAACCACTTATTGAAGAGCAATGTTGAGTTTGATTTGTATGTCACTAGTGCGATTATAGACATGTATGGGAAATGTGGCCAGATTTCATTTGCAAGAAGAGTTTTTGATGGGTTACATACTCGAAATGTTGTCTCATGGACAACAATCATGACTGCTTACTTGCAAAATGATTACTTTGAGGAAGCATTGAAACTATTCTTACACATGGAACTTGAGGATATTGTACCTAATGACTACACCTTCGCTGTGGTGTTGAATGCTAGTGCTAGTTTATCAGCATTGGGGTACGGTAACTCATTACATGCATATGCCGAGAAGTCAGGATTTAAGGGTCACGTTATTGTGGATAATGCTTTGATCAACATGTATTCAAAGTCTGGCTACATCGAACTTGCTAATAAAGTGTTTACAGATATGATATATCGAGACTTCATTTCTTGGAACTCAATGATATCAGGATATGCTCATCACGGGCTAGGTAAAGAAGCTTTGGCTGTGTTTCATGACATGCTTGCTGCAGAACAAAACCCTAACTATGTAACGTTTATTGGGGTTCTCTCTGCTTGTGGACATCTTGGTCGAGTACAAGAAGGATTGTATTATTTGCATGAATTAATGATACAGATGGGTATAAACCCTGGGTTGGAGCACTATACTTGTATTGTTGGACTTTTTAGTAAGGCTGGACTACTCAATGAAGCTGAAAATTTCATGAGGACCACCCCAATCAATTGGGATGTTGTTGCATGGCGTACTTTGCTTAATGCTTGCCATGTACATCGGAATTATGGTCTAGGAAAGCAAGTTGCAGAAGTTGTCTTGAATATGTACCCCCCATGATGTGGGTACTTATACCCTGTTGTCTAATATGCATGCCAAGGCAAAGAGGTGGGATGGAGTTGCAAATGTTCGGAAGTTGATGAGGGAAAGGAACATAAAGAAAGAACCTGGATTGAGTTGGACAGAGATAAGAAACAATACCTGTGTCTTTGTTGCAGACGACAAAAGCCACCCAGAGTTTAATCAGATTCATGAGAAGGTAAAGGAACTTTTGGATAAGATTAAACATTTGGGTTATGTGCCGGATATTGCTACTGTACTTCAAGACGTGGAGGAAGAACAGAAGGAAGAATATCTTAGTTACCACAGTGAGAAGCTGGCCATAGCTTATGCTCTGATGAAAACACCTCATGATGCACCTATCCGTGTCATTAAGAACTTACGTATGTGTGATGATTGTCATTCGGCTGTAAAACTTATTTCAAAGGTCACAAATAGGATTATAATTGTAAGAGATGTCAACCGTTTCCACTGTTTTCAAGATGGTTGCTGTTCCTGCCGAGATTACTGGTGACAGTTTCTGAGGATGTATAAGTTGTATAATGGGTGACCAGAGCATAATTGAGTTTTTGTTATAATAATGGATAAAGTGGTACCAAAGAGAGAAGGGGAAAATGCAGCAAATGGTAGATCATTAACTTAAACTAGCACCAGAAACAAAATCTCTGCCACCCAGTTGGGAAAAGAAGTCTGGATATAACTTACCCTCAAAGCCAGTAAAGCAAACTGTAGTTTGCTAGTTCGTCAGCTTCACCAACACCTTCTATAGATGAAAATCAACTTCCAAGAGCCATGTGTGTTAACGAGAATCTACAATCTTCAGTCTGGGGTAAGATAGACCCGTGAGTAGATAGAAGGTTTTATAGTTTGCATTTACTGCAATCAGGGAGTCTTCTTCCAGAGCTACATGATGCCCAAACCATAGGTACAGCTCAGATCTTTGGTTCAATGAGAGGCTGTCTTCAAAACATAATCAAAACCTGAGCAGTCCCTTGCATTGCAGCAACACCAAACTTTTCTTGAACTCCCTCTATGTCCGGCAACAAGTGTACCATTTTCAATAAAATTACTAAGAAAGTAGGACTCTCTTTTTCCCAACAATTCGGAATGCAGGGTAAATTTAACGTTATGGATTCTTCAGAATTTAGATACCAAACAATCATAGTTAAGGTGAACCAATTTGTTACTTGTTGGCCCCGAGTCTGCTGATTTTATGACCATTGCTATAATCATTTAGTATGTGCCAAGTTCTTAAGCAGAGACTATAAGAAGCATCCTTTTTATAGGTATAATCTAGATTTTTGTTACAAGTCACTTCTCTGTTTTACTTGTTTATGGGATCGAACTTTAGTTTCTTTTCCTACCACTATTAAGCATAGGCAATTAGGCATGTAATTTCCCCACCATATTAGAGCTAGATATGGATCGGAAATAGACAGGGACGGAGCTACATGGAGGTTGGGGGGTGGGGGGGGGGGCCACGGCCCCCCAAGGTTTGAAATTTTTGTAATATTCACCTCAAAGTTTGAAAATTTTATAAAATTTACTTGTACATTTGGTTTGTTTTGAAAATTTTGTAAGACTACGGCCCCAAGTTTTGACGAAGTTTTAAAAGACTTTTTTTTGCTATGTTTTATTATCTTTGTCAAAGCAAATTCTATTACTATATTATTTTTGTTTTAGTAAAAATATGTTTTCTAATAGTGAAATTTTACTTTTTAATGATGAATATATTTTATGATGTTAAAATTTTTTTTGGCCCCCCCAAAGAACAAATCCTGGCTCCGTCCCTGGAAATAGATGCTTCCTCTAATTTTTTTTTTGAGGTTTTTTATTTATATACTAGAATAAATATGAACGTAAAGGTGATAATAATGAAATAAAAATAACAAAGAGACGTGCTGAGATGAATGTATTGAATTAAAGTTGAGGTATGTTCTGAATCTCAAGTCTTTCAGAAAGAATAAAATTCAGCAGAAGCAGTTCTCCATTAATTTTACAAATTCTTGGAAATCTATCCTCCCATCTCCGTTTTGATCAAACACGCTGATCATCCGCTTGCAGTTCTCCATTTGTGATCTGTCTTCCGATCCCAGAGCACTGAGAACTGTTTGCAACTCCCTTGCATCAATAAAACCATCTCTGTTTTCATCAAACACATCAAAAGCTCCCTTCACCTCATCCAAGCTAGGCTCTTTCTCTTGGAATAGACGAGAAAATTCATCCGAACCAAACCTCTGCTGAAGCTTTGCATCTTCATTAGGGTGGCAAAAAATCCCAAGCCTTCCCATCACCATCTCCACCTCTTCTCCACGTACACTCCCATCATCATCTATTTCTCTTTCGTTTAAGCAAGGCCTCCTTTCGGACAACTCAACCACATCTTGCTTCCTTTTCCCTACTTTATTCGTATAACTATCCGATAACCCGAGTTGATACTCGATAGAAAAGTGAGATCTTGAGAAAAACTTGTAAATTCTTGATACCAAGTTGATAATAATTTGGAAGAAGAAAAACTCAACCAATCCAAGAATCAAGCAAGAAAGTGGAATAGTATGAATAGATTCAGATAGAGATAGCTTCTCCACCGGAAACTGATTTAGATAGCTGATCATCAGAGCCATGGCTAATGGTGTATATATATTAATATATGTATATGTATATAAATTCCTTGCAAATTAAAGAACAAAAAAGAATGGTTGCTTTCCCAAGTAACGAGATTTTCTCTCTAAAAAAAGGGCTTTGAATTTACTTGGGATTGTAAAAGAATGAATGGGTTATTTATATATAGATAGATCGATAGATAGATAGATAGATATGACTTATGAGTGTGTGAAATGGTCAGCTTTCATTGTAAGGGAAAGTGCAGAGTATTTGGAAAGCGCTGGGAAAAGAAAACATGAAGAAACGGTCGTGAAATGTCAGAGGAAGTTTCTCAACTCCTACATTGTAGGAGGCGTTTGAGAAAAATTTAGGACCTGTGGCCGGCTTTTCTCCAGTTTATTATCTTATTCGGCCCGACTTTTTGGGCCGGTATTTTGTGTATTTGTTACTACAAAACAACAAAAAGAAAGCAGGTTACTATCTATCTATTTTGCCTTTAAATTCTTTATACATCATATTTTATAAAGATAAAATGTGCATACATTTAGCTAACTATTTCAAAACATGATCCTCAATCATATACCAAAACTAATTATTATATTAAGTTATTTATTTCTTAATTAAGAGCATTCTTTTTTACATCATAATTTATTTAAAAATTAAATTAAAGATCAGAATACATAAAATATTAGAAAAAAAATAAAAATAAATATTTATAAATCATAAACCTTCTTGTTCGTATATTTTAAGACATGATATATAATTTAGCTTCTTATCTTATTACAGTAATACTCTACAATATAGTTAATTGGTCAATCCAATTAAAAAATATTATGTTGCATTGAAATCAATTCACCAAATTTGAAAAACTGTCAAATAGAAATTTATTAATTTTAAAATTTAAATATATATATATATATATATATATATATATATATATATAGAAATTCTCAAATTTATTATAACCATAACGAATGATATATATTGTACTAACTTATATTTTATGAATAGGCTTAAATATGAATTAGTATCCTAAACTATATGTCATATTTCACTTCGGTGATTCACCTTTCAATTTTGTCAATTAGATGAGTAAACTATCAATTTTTTTCAACTGGACCAGATTGAACATGCCACGTCAGAAATTATTGACGTGACTTATTATGTAGGGCCTTAAGAAATTTATGTGGCAAAAAAAATATTTTTTAATTATTAAATAAACAACTCTTATTAAACAAAGGAAAAAACAGTTAAAACATAAATTAACATTTCTAATTAATATAAAACAAACAAATATCAGCTTTTATACCATTACAATCGATCGATCAAGATCTCTCCCCAAATCGAACGATAAACCCTAGCTCAATCGAAGTAAACATTTTCTGATAATCAAAATTTCTTCACAAACAATAACATCATCGATCAAAACCAAATCAAACAAAGATACTGAATCAAAGCCAAAACCAAATCACAAGATTTCGCAACACAAACAAACAGCAAAACCAAATCAATAACACAAGACCAAATCAATAACAGCACAAGAAAATCACAAAGCCGCCATCGAAAAATCACAAAGCCGCCATCATATCTCAAGAACTGAAAATCAATGATTCCGGCGACGAACTACAGATCAGACAGACATTCAGACAGACATTCACACTGTCCAAATCTACTCAATCACAGTCCTAATTCAAATGAATGTTAAACTAAACAAAAAGAATTTCTCCAGCCCAAAATGAGAGAGAGAGATTACGTTTGCGATTTCTTCTTCGATTTTTTCTCAGTGTCGGAGTCGGCTTCTGTAGCAGTGAAGTGAAGAAATAAAAAGGTTTTTAGATGTGGTGGGTCTGCCATTAAACTCACAAATCTCGGCAAATCTGTGACGCCCCCAAAATAGGTATACAACACCCATTCTGAGCCGCCAAATACATGGTACAGAAAGCAAACTACAACTTCAACAATACAATTGTCGTGCAAAATACGACAACACATACTGTGAGTTTAAATACAAATATTATTTTCTGGACAATTTCCACACTCAAATAAATCTTCATTACAATTATTCAAACACTATTTTACAGAAATAGTGAGGAGTGCTAAAACATCTCTCTAGATCCATCACTCCATACCCCGATTAGATCCTGCTATGTTCTCACCTCCTGAGAAGAAAAATGGAACAAAAAAGAAAAGGGTGAGCTCAACTAGCCCAGTAAAGAATATTATGACTAAGATAATATACAACAAATTATCGTTAGTCTTCAACAGGGAAAAATCTGATAGAATATAATCGACAACAAGTTTTAGATCAACAACTGCAGCGGAAACAGCAAACAATTAGAAGAGTCAAGTAGAGAAAGAATTCTACTATCTTCTAAGATTTAAAAGTCCATCATCAATATTTTTTCCCTGTAACATCAATTAATAATTATCTTTATCCAAATATTCATCTTTGCACTACATGCCAAAGATATTCATTTGTATCACCTGTCAGTCATGTTCATCTCAACACCTGTTCATCTTTGCACTACAGGCCAAAGATATTTATCAAGTAATCATACATCTTTGCACTACAGGCCAAAGATATTCAGTAATATCATCATTTAGGACTGAGGATGATGAAAAATATCTTAAAGAGAACGAATCCAGTGAGACAGAAGGATAAATATTAGGGATTCGTATAACAGTTTATCCAAGATCAATAATACTTCATAATAATCAATTGTGAAGCAGAATTCAAAAATAAAGATCAAAACATGGATACAATCAAAGATAGTAACCATAATTGACATCTTGGACAAAAAGAGAAAATTTTTATTTTTCGGTGAATAGTGCCGTATTCGTGAATAGTACCGTATACGTGAATAGTGCCGTATACGTGAATAGTAACCCCGACACAAAAAGTTCCAAATTTGATAAAAACTCATATCAATATTTCAGCATAATGATATTGAAGAAAATAATATCATTAAGAAGAAAATAATATCCCTTACCTCAAAATATCAGTACTTCTGGTCGAAATACCGGTATAAGGCTGAAAGAAACTTGCTCTGATGAATAGAAACTGTCAAAGTATTTAAATACTCACAAAATACACTCAATAATCTAGAGAGAGAAAGAGAGAAAACTTGTTTCTGGTGTGATTTTCAATTCTAACTTAGCACTCTATTTATAGAAAAATGTTAGCACGCCGAAGCAGACTTAACCTGCAACCTGATGGTTTTACCTGCTACTATTCCCACCCACCACATTTGAATAAAAATCTCAGCACATTTCTTCACCAACCAAGAGTGGGGCCCACCAATTCTAGAATTTTCCACCAAAATGATTAACTCCGAAAATTCAACAATTTCTGAACCAGTCATCTCGTAAAATTCATAATAAATCATACGTACATTTTTAACGGTTCAAAATTTATGGACATATACTCAACTTATATATGTATAACATATCCAAAAATTACCACGATCCAACGGTCGGATTAAAAATTATAACCCCCGCAAAATATCTCAAAAATCCTGATTTTTAATACCTCCATTCCGTCAAAAATACTGATAAAAACCTCAACATTAACTCCTTCATTTTTAACCACAAAAATATATCCTTCATTTATATCCACATAAAATAAATATTTTCTTATCATATGTGTAACGACCCCAAAATAGGTCCATTCCATCCAACCTATTCTGAGTCGCCAAATACATGGTACAGAAAACAACTACAACTTTATTACAACAATTGTCGTGCAAAATACAACAACACATATGCTGTGAGTTTGGATACAAATATATACCAAATGTGACTCATGTTCCAATCGTGGACATCGCCTCACAATGACACCTTACATAAAGGTATAGTCAAAAACTGTTTTAGAAATTAGAATCTTTGGGAAGTGCTCAAGGAAACCTTCGTCCATGGGAGGCCACGCGTCTAGGTTATGATAGATATCATATGGCCACAGAATTATCCTTGGTTGACCCAATAGACCCCAAAGAAAAACGAGAAGATTACTATCATATTCTTCCCAATGGTGAGTCTTCTCTTGACTTATCATTATCTCCACTGTCTCTAATTGAGAATTATACTTCAAACAAACATCAAGATTATATAGGTAGTGCCCATAGATATACTCAGCAAATGGATGAGCACAACCCTGTCTTATGATGACACGAGGTTGTATGTCGTTAGACATCTTGTATGATATTGGTAAATCACCCTTCCAACGTTGGGTATACCTTACCCTATTGGATTCACCAAATATAACTACTAAATAAACTTTTCTATACTGCTTCGGGAGAACATCCACAGCTAGAGACCACCGTTCTATTTCCCCGTTACCCTCGCTCGACCCAGCTACACTCTTATTACCGAAAGGAATTGTGAAGCAAAAGGGTGAGCACAACTAGCTCAGTAAAGAATATCATGACTAAAGATAATTAAATTATCAATAGCCTTCATCAATAATAAATCAGAGATTTAGAACATATGGTAAATGATAAAAATTTCAACCATAGTTGCAGCGGAACTAGCAATCCATTAGAAGAGTCAAATAGACTATAAAGTCTATTATCTTCTTCATGTTAAAAATTTACCAACAATATTTTATCCATGTAACATCACTCAACAGTTCCTTTCCACAATCATATGAATAACTCATAATCATAATTGTGATTCTAAATTTTTCTTCGCACCCAGGACGAAGAATATTTTCATCACCTGTCTTTACCTGAAACATCAAAGATCATGGTTATACCAAATCACAGTTCCTGTTTATAATCATACTAACAAATCCATATTTGCACTACGGGCCAAAGATATTCATCAACAAACCATCTTTACACTACGGGCCAAAGATATTCAACAACAGTTCATCTTTGCACTACAGGCCAAAGATATTCATCAACAGGCCATCTTTGCACTACATGCCAAAGATATTCATCAACAATTCATATTTGCACTACATGCCAAATATATTCATATCTCAAAGAAATATATAATCATTTCAGAATTTATATAAACAATAATTATAACCATGTTGATCAATTCACCTTTGCACTTAAGCTTAAGATATTCAATTATAAATTCAATGGTCATGATTATACCAGTCACAATTCAACTTTGCACTACAGGCCAAAGAGAACCCTAGTCATGATCATACCAATAATCTACCTATCTTTACACTCCAGTGAAAGAGAATTTCAACATCAGGATTATAAAAATGTTATATATGATGATAAAAATAATATGATCAACATATAGTTTTAATCTCAAGAGTAATATTCGTAACTCATGAATAGTAAATCGTGAATAGTAACTCATGAATAGTAACCCCGACACAAAAGATAAAAATTCCACAATAAAATTCATACCAATATTTCGGTATAATGATATTGAAAGAATAACATTACTTAAATTTATAAACAATTTATTTTAATTGTTTACACTTTACTAATTAATGCATTTAATCATCATAAAATGCCAACTCTTACAATTTTATCATCAATAACCAAAACCCTCATCAAAAATCTGCATATACCTCATATAGGATTCTCAAGCCATAAAATCCTATTTTCCAATTTTCTTACTTCACAAAAACATATTTAATTCATTTACTCATAACTAGACCATTTTCATGAAAAATACCAAATCAGTTCCAAAAATATTTCTTTTCTGGGATTTAGCATAATATAGTCACATAGTGAACATATATTTTTCTCAGAATTTTTAAAAGTCATTTACTATTTTTCATATGGCCAAAATATCCGAATATTTAGACATTTATCAAAAATTGTACTTTTATCCAAAAATTCTGAAATTTACAGAGTATACTTCTATCATATACATGTACTCCCAATAAAAATTTCATAAATTTTGGAGTTAACCACAAGGAATTATAAGCGATTACTTCTAAAATAGTCTTTTCTCATAAAATTCATAACTCTCAATCTATACATCCAAAAATCACCATTTTTGGACACAATCAAGAAAACTCATCAAAATATCGTTTCAAATTTTTTCAGAATTTTTGAAGTTCAGAAAAATTACGAAACTGAAAAACATAACAACCCTTAAAATCCCTTACTATCCCTTACTATCCCTTACCTCAAAAGAGCAGTACTTCTGATCGGTATAAGGCTGAAAGAAACTTGTACTGATGAATAGAAACTCACCAAGTATCTAAAAACTCACAAAATATGCTTCATAATATAGAGAGAGAAAGAGAGAAAGCTTATGTTTTTGGTGTGATTTTCAATTCTAACTTAGCCCTCTATTTATAGGAAAATTTTGGTAGGTTTGACTTGCAACCTGATGGCTTTACCTGCTACTATTCCCACCCACCACATTTGAAATATAATTCAGCACATTTCTTCACCAACCACAAGTGGGGCCCACCAATTCTAGAATTTTCCACCAAAATGATAAACTCCGAAAATTTAACAATTTCTGAACCAGTCATCTCGTAAAATTCATAATAAATCATACGTTCATTTTTAATGGTTCAAAATTTGTGGACATATACTCAACTTATATATGTATAACATATCCAAAAATTACCACGATCCAACGGTCGGATTAAAAATTATAACCCCGCAAAATATCTCAAAAACCCTGATTTTTAATACCTCCATTCCGACAAAAATACTGATAAAAACCTCAACATTAACTCCTTCATTTTTAACCACAAAAATATATCCCTCATTTATATCCACATAAAATAAATATTTTCTTATCATATGAATCAATAATTAATTATTCACAAATAATATTACAGAATCACATTTATGACAACCAGGCCGTTCCCAGGAAAGAGGGGGCTTTCCAATAAGAATTTCTCCTTACTGGCGCGCAATTAGATGACCAAACCTCTCCTTAGACAGAACTTTCTAGACATTGCCAATAATGTTATCTAATAATATTATTCAAATAATATGAATTATTGATCTGATAATGGGAAATACTGTGCAGTGACAATTATTGAACAACAATAATATAAAATTTTAACGTAGCAATTATTGAATCAATAAAATAAAATATTGAACAGTAATTACTGTAACAATTATTGAGTAGTGCCTTCTTACGTAAGAATCAATAATTTCAAAAATACTATGCAATACCGTGTGCTACTGTGCAATAACGCGTATTACTGTATTTTAACCACCGGGTATTCCAACAGTGTTAACGGTAACAACTACGCCGTTATTTGTAAAAACTCAAATTTGTCGTTTTCCTTCACCCGACAGTTATTCGTTATGGGGCCCACAAATAGCTGCGCCGTCGTACGAATATTCCCCGACAGAAAGAATATTCCACGACCAAACGAATATTCCCCGACAACAATGATTATTTTATAACCACTTGCTTATTTTGAAAAAAATATTCACATTTCACCCATAACTTTAAACTTTTATCAATTTAACCATTTACTGAATAGTAATTATAAGAAAAATTGAATACTTTTATTTCATAAAATTCGGGGTCTTACAATATGAATCAATAATTAATTATTCACAAATAATATTACAGAATCACATTTATGACAATCAGGCCGTTCCCAGGATAGAGGGGGCTTTTCAATAAGGATTTCTCCTTACTGGCGCGCAATTAGATGACCAAACCTCTTCTTAGACAGAACTTTCTAGACATTGCCAATAATGTTATCTAATAATATTATTCAAATAATATGAATTATTGATCTGATAAAGGAAAATACTGTGCAGCAACAATTATTGAAACAACAATAATATAAAATATCAACGCAACAATTATTGAATCAATAAAATAAAATATTGAACAATACCTACTGTAACAATTATTGAGCAGTGCCTTCTTACGTAAGAATCAATAATTGGTGCAATACCGTGTGCTACTGTATTTTAACCACCGGGTATTCCAACAGTATTAACGGTAACAACTACGCCGTTATTTATAAATAACTTATACTTGTCGTTTTTTTCATCCAATCGCTTTCCGTTATGGGGCCCACACAAGGCTGCGCCGTCGTACGAATATTCCCCGACAGCAAGAATATTTCACGACCAAACGAATATTCTCCGACAAAATGAATATTTTATAACCACTTGCTTATTTTGTAAAATTTGTACATTTCACCCATAACCAAAGTATTATATCAAATTAACCCCTTATTATTCACAATAATATTTAGAGAAAATTTGATTTTATTCATTAATAAGTTGGGGTCTTACAAAATCCACCGACTGAACCCACCTCGGCAAATCTTTCCGGGTGAACCTCCGCCGGACTTGAAGGTGACTTTTCGGCTCTCGACCATCTCTGGTGCACAATACTCGGCGACGCGGTGGCTGGGAGAGCCTGACTTGTCGAAGAGTGAGTTTAGCCTGAAGTCGGATACGGCGGCGGCGTCGTTGTCCGGTTAAGTACTTTGTTTTTGATTGAAGTTAGACTTTTATTGAGTGAATAGCTTTGATCGAAGTTGGGGGAGGAGAGATTTGGCGGCGGCGTGGTTGTCCGGTTGATTTCTTCAGATCTGTGAGTGAGTGATGATCGATTTCTTCATATCTGAAATTTTCGTATCTGTTTGTTTATTTGATCGAAGTTTGATCTGTTTGTTTGTTTGTTTGAATAGCTTTTTTTGTTTGTTTGTTTGTTTATTTAGCCTTTTATTGTTTTTAGTTGGTATTAATATTTAATATAAGGTGATTTGACAATTGTACCCCTTAATGTATAATAAATGTTTAATTAAAAATTAAAATATTCTTTTTTTGTTACACGTCAGCTTAACTCTGACCCACCCAAATGGACACGTCAGCAATTTCTGACATGGCAGACTTAATTGAATGCAAGTGGAAAAAATTAATAGTTCAATCATCTAATCGACAAAATTGAAATATGAATCACCGAAGTAGAATATGGTGCATAGTTTAGGATAGTAATTCATATTTAAGCCTTTATGAATATAATCTGTAGAGATTTGGAGTTTTTTTATAAAAAAAATCATTTAACGTTTTTGAGTATAATAAGCTAAAGGCTAACAAGTAATGAATATGTTAGCAAGCTTCCTTTTAATTAACGGTAATATTGTCAGTTTATAATAAAAAGGTGTGCAACAATCAATTTGAGATGTATATGTATCACGGATCTGGTTATCATGAAGTTAACTTCATGGTGAGTTAGTCAATTGATTCCTTATATTAATTCCTTAAATATTAAATTTTGAAATTTAAAATTTGAAATTTAAAAGTTTAAATTTGAAAGTTCCAACAGTTAAATCATGTTTTGAACGTTGTAACTATTTTTTATTTAAAAGTAATTGTTGCTTGAATTTAAAATTTGTAATTATTTTAATTTAAAAATAGATATTGCTAGAAATCAAAATATGCAACGATCATTATGTATTTATGAAAACTAAAACAACATTATTTTAATTACAAAATAATAAAATTTATAATTAGTAGTAATATTTTTTACAAAAATGATCAAAATCAAAATTTGACTGATTTTTAATTTTTTTATAGTTATCTTTCTTCTCTAAATCATCTTGTTTAAAAAATAAAAATGAGTAAATTTGATAGGCATACCCAAATCAGTAATTAAGTGAGATAAGATCATTTAACCAACATAAAATCGCAATAAATAGGGTGCGAAATGTCATTTTACATAAATAGGGAACACTCTTTTGATTTCCTCACTCTGAGGAGTCAAATCATATATAGGGATTAAAATAGAGAATTATATAAGAATAAGGAAACTGTTGGATACTGATTTATTGATATATTCTTCAAATATGGAGATAGAGAGTCTATTGAAAAAATTGTTGTAAATGCTCTTAGCAGTCATCCCTGTTAGGGTGGAGATTGAATTTCCACAAAATTTAATACTTCATGAGGATTTAAATACAAGTCTCCCAATCTTATGTTATATTTATGATTATTAAATATATGAAAGAAGTTCATGAAAAGTTCAATCTTTTTTTATTTAGGAAAATTTTAAAGGATTAAATAAAAAAGTTCAACTAGGCCCTTTTAAAATTGTAAATAATATATTATTTTCCCATTAATTAGCGTGTTTATAAATGACCAAGATGTTACAAACTTTACAATGCATAATGAAAATTAGTCAAATTATATTAGGGAGTAAACTATATCGGTATATAAGAATAATCAAACTATATTAGGGAGTAAATTAATGAGAATCGAGTAAAAGTTCATTTTTTTTGAGAGGGGGGGCGGGGGGTGGGGGAGGGGGAGGTGTCCTAAACTGCTATTATTATTATTATTATTATTATTATTATTATTTATTTTGTAAATTTTTCTCCATGCTTTTGTCTCCTAGCTATATTTTTGACTTATGGTTGTTAATTTGGATTGTGATGGCCTAAAACTTTGTCGTTATTCAAGTTTAACTTTTTGGCAAGGGAAAAAGTCTTGCCCATTATTTGGAGTCAAAGTATCGAACCAAAAATGAAGAAACTACTGCGGCATTTCCACTAAAGACATTAATCCACCCCCACTAACTCCTCATTGCCATGCTGCTTACTTCAGTGACTGACTGAGTGACTGCAATTCAACCCATCATATCTAAATTTGGTGCGGAAGAAATGATCTCAAGATTGAAAAACAGTAACAAAATACTTTATTTGTCCCACAAAAAAATTCTACTTTTTTTTTTAAAAAATTGTTAGAAACGCTCTCTTTTTATTGTATATAATTTAAAATGTCACTATGTCATCAAGTTTATCATCATAATTTCATTATCATGTCATCACAACTAAATTATAAATCGACTATTATTCTGAAGATAAACATGATAATAAATAAATACTTAATGTTTTCAAAATTTATAAATAAAACTCTTTTTGTGCAACAATTGTAGAATTAGATACATATGCATTCTCATGATATATAGTAGTAGTAGTCTAGTAGAAATATTAATTAGCAGTAGATTCAACTCAACTTGGCTGATTACAATGACCTTGTACAAGAACCACCTCTTTTGAGATGACACTGTCATCATACATTATACTATGAATCACTATACTATTAGTTATTACTATACACTAAACAGAGGATACTATTTTCACACGAGTTCTTTCTTCTCATATAAGAGAAAATTATATGGAAATATTAAAACACACTTGAAAATTTAAGTTTCCTTTTTAATATTTCAAATCAAACTGCCTTCAGCTCATCGATATCATGGAAATACCCTCCCTTCCTCTCACTCAATCACTCAATCACTCAATCTCTCTCTCTCTCTATATATATATATGTATGTATATATATAGATATAGATATACTATATGGTTATGAAAAAGTGGCATGCATGACTGGTTTTTAAAATTGGGCACCAGAATAGGTCTGCCCGAAAGACCAGCCAGCAGGGGCAACGTTGTAAGAGACCACACTGCGGCCATCACTTGTGGTGACCCTGAAAGATAGGCTCTGCCCATTGAGGTAGCTGTTGCTCTGCCAATTTTGTCCCCAATTCCTTGACATTGGTTGCCACTGAGTTGTTGAACCCTTTATATATACTGAATTTACATCTCCAGACCCTCCAACGTTGGTTATTAGGACTAGGTTGAAGTAGGAGTGACCATTAATGGTAAACCTAATACCTCCACTCCTCATGCAGGGTACCCTACAAACCAATACGTACATCCATCAACTAAATGACCTTACACATTTGAGTTTATATGACATCTACATGCAGTGGGACATAAAGCATTACTCCTCTACCTAATTTTGAAACTATACCAACCCATAGATGCATGTTATGCTAACCGAAGTGAAAAGGGTCATTAAAATAGCTAGGTACCTTCTGTAAGCAACGGGGACGATCCCAGCTCTGTATTGAGCAATGCGAAGGAATACAGGCTCAGAGAGATCAAAGTGGTGGTTCGGAGGGTCGCAGCAGCCGCCCGGCGGACAGAAGTTTGTGGCGGTGACTGTGATTATACCGCCAAGGCACCACTGTGGATCATTCACACACATAAGCTGAAAGCATGCTCCACAGCTCAATCCATTGTTAAACAGGGCTGTGCTCAGTGCTGCTGTATTTGTCCCATATCCCTGGCTGTAAAGATTTCCATACCCACAAGCCCCACCTGCATATATAAATATGACAAATTACCATTCCATAAAAAATGTAAGGCTATTGATATTGTGAGAGCTAAAATATTGTTGATGTCACTTAAGGTATTGAGTGTCACTAAAATAATTATTAAAATTGAGTTGTCTAAATTAAAAGTTAGTTTTGTAGCATACCCATCGTTCCTGAAGCATCACCACCTCCATAAAAGGTGGCATGAGCATTTATCCAACCACCATAATACCCCTCAACGGTTGAGACAATTGAAAGAAATCCCACTAATAATAAAATTCCAATGGATATTATAGTCATCCTCAAAATTCTGCTGCACAAACAAATGGAGATTCTTTGATTAGAGTACCCAACCTGTTGGCTGTTGTTCAAAAAAGACAAGTACTACAAGAAAATAGGATTTGAAAGAAGTTGTGAGGAAACGAAGAGAGATTTCCAAGGGAATAAATAGGGATTGATTTTGTAATGTTATGTTTTGGAAGTTGTGAGTTTGAGGGCCAACATAAAGGCTGACACTTAAATTCAGTACCCGGATGCATGGGACCGTTATTTTTATGAGAAGTCATTTCTCAATAGTGATAGAAATCTGGGTACATGTACATGGTCCGTTTTTGTATTAATGGTTTCTTTCTCTTAATTTCCAAGCTAATATTTGTTTTTCTGTGGTTGTCGGGTTGGGGTTGGGGTTTCCAGCTGCCATAATGCTCAAGTAGTAATTAATTAAGCTACATATATTCTTCTGATTTTGTCTTTGGTAATTGCAGCCTTGTATATTACTCCTAGTAGAATTTGGTACTAGAGCATATATGGTTATAGAGGGCTGAAATCATGAAAGCCTGATTTAATTATATAATAATGCATGTAGTAAATTTTGGGAGGGAGGGAGCAATTATATGAATATCTGAGTTTCTGAATTCAGTAACATGTGAATTGTACTTGGAAGAAAAAAAATGATGTTTTCATGTCTAGTCCATTCGTCATTTAATACAGTGTCTCTCCATCACATGCCATTGTACTCCGCGTAGACACGCGTAGCAACATGAGCAACAGAAATACGTACCTTCACTGCATGCCCGATCAACATTTAATTAGTTAGTATACGACACTTGGATGGCTATCATTTTCATTAAGAAGAATGACATATCACTTAAACAAAGCTTCCCAATAATCATTAATTAGGTGAGGAATTAACTTTGTTGAAGTAGAACTGTAATGTTATGCTTCTGTTTTTATGAATTAATTAGCTGGATCCTTGTGGATGGATGATGCTATGTGATTGATGATCTTTTTTATGTGTCATCAAAACCAAGAAAGATATCAACTTCGATTCATACATGATTAATGTGAGTGATTATTTTTCTTTTGATCTCTCTTTGTTAATATTGTTTTCTTTGCGTTAAACAAAAATGAACTGTAATATTGTTTTCTTATGGCATTTATAATAAAAACAAACTAGATCGAGCTTATAAACATGATAAAGAAGTATGCTAGAGTTTTCAGTATGATAATGAGTATCCATATATTTGTTGAAGAAAATTGCAAATAATTTAGAGGTGAAGGGTGATGGATGACAAATGCACAAACAGGGGTGACCCTTGCATGTAAATCAGAGGGGTTTTGGGGGGAGGGGGTCCAGAGCAGATGTTGAAATTAGGTTGTGGTTTAGGCACCAACCAAACAATTCCTGAACCAGAGATATGTGAAGGTGGTTACACAGTTAAATCACTGTTTGCTTCCAATTCTACATCAGATTCTTCCTCCTCCTCCTCCTCCTCCTCCTTTTTATTAGTGCATGGCTAACCCTTATGGACCATATACCATTAAAGGCGGCAACCACCTAAGGGACACATATAAACAGTTGAGCTAAACATGCACATGGGAAATAAATATGGAGGTCGGTCAAGGCTATGGACTGAGTCCTTAATTAGATCGATAGAGATCATTAAATCGTATAAAAAAACAAGCACTTATTTACAGACTGAATTAGATTAGATTTTAGCACCCCAAAAAAAGAAGAAGAAAAGAACATAGATTAGGTCGAGATGACAGGAGTAGAATGTGGCTGGGACAAAGCATGAAATGAAACGGTCTCCTCCTCACAAATTAGGTGGTGTGATTATGCTACCAGATAAATATATTTGTCCACTGCATTACTTCAAGAGCCCCACCTGCGCCCGCGGGGATTAAATAATTTATATTAACATTATAAACAAACATCTGATTCTCTCCATGTGATGTTATGAAAATGTTCTATCTTGTTCCCTAGCTAGCTACATCTCAAGATGAAAGCCCTATTTATTATGTTTTCTGACTCGACTCATTTGCAAATTTTAAAGACAAAATGTTGCCACCCCAAAATTATTGAATATTTAATGTAAACGCAATGATATTTTAAATGAAATTATAATGATAAACTTGAGTGACAATTAAAATTCTGACAAATGCGCAACGGAGGGAGGGAGGGAGGGAGTACTACTATCAATTATCAAGGTTTGACCCAATTTATTACACATCTCCTAAAAAGTTGTCACTAATACTCATAATTAAAAATTCGACCTAAACATTTGCAAGTACCTCCAATCCCCACCGCTCCACAACTATCCAACTCTTTCCTATGAAGAGCAAACTTTGTTACGTTGTTTGTACACGATTAATGGGTAGGTAGCTACCCTTTTCATGCTAAAGTAAGTTCAAGGTTCATTCGGATAATAATGCCTCGCTATCTACGCTTTCTGAATAAGATCACTCCAAAATTTGTTCCCACCTCAATAACCGAAACATGTGTGCATGATTACAATTTACAACCCATATTCAAGATTATTCCAAGTGTGTAATGAGTAATGATCATATCCCTCACTTGCCCAAGCAAGTGCTGAGGGTCAAGGTCTCCTCCTTAGTGAGTTGAGCATAGTAGGGGTTGGGGCACTAGCCTTTGGGCTGACCCAGGGATTCTATAACCAAATAAAAAATACCACCGACAACATTTTTGATTATGCTATTAGAACTTCAACACAAAAAAGTACAATTTAGCATGAACAAATCACAGGGTTAACAAGGAAAATGCACCAGAGTTGTGTAAGGTGCAATAAAAATTCAAGGTATGATGACCCTTGGTTGGGCTTCCAAACTCAAGAAAGAAGGAGGAAAAACAGTTTTTCTAGCATACCAATCTTTGGCAGGACAATGATACAGCTAACTGTAGTAAGGAGGGTGAATTTGCGGTGAGGAACCACCAGGTGGCAAATTTAATTGATGTGCAGGCTGAGCTCCTCTTACTGAAGGAGCACTGGGCTTAAATTGGCTGGTATGTCCATGAGGTGAAAAACTACCAGGAGTGGCTGCAGTGGCATAAGCTGGAACAGATGGGGATGCGTATGTTTGACCAGGAAATGTGCTGGGAACTGAAACATAAGATGACCTGCCTGCCTGCATGGTTGGATCCCAAGAGGGAGCTTGTCCACTATGACCTTGAGGCTGCACAGAACCACCAGCACTATACGCATTCCCAGGAAACGAAGAAGCAGCCTGAGGATTCTGCCATCCCGTTGCTGCAGCAGGTATACCGGAAGATTGTTGTATTGCAAGAACACCTGATTCTGGGACCGTGTAATCCCGACTTTTGTCACTATAGGCCTATAGGGAAAAAAATGTTTCCAATAAAATTCAAGCAAAGAGAAGATGACGATGTTTGACAGAACCAACTGTACAGGAAAAGCATCAAGAATCATACAATGGGAACCAAATGTTTTACTCGATCAACGGACCCACTTTTTCCTCTTAATTTTTCTCATTTAACATATATTCAAAAGCACATATTTATACCTTTACATTGAGATCAGTATGACGAGAGTATGATAGATGAAGCTTACAATAGCCACCATCATATATGCAGTGTCCCTCTAAAGCATCTTTGGCAACTGCTGCAGTGCTAATATCTGATAACAGAACATGTCATAAATCAGTCAACATGCTGCCCAAAAGAAGCAAGTAAAATAGCAGACTATACTCGCAGAAAATAGATATTTTAACGTAAATGAAAAGCCAAATAGATCAAAACCAAGGACGTATCTAAAAGTAGAATAACACTATTGAGTGCCAAGAAGAACACTGGGAAGAAATGTGCAAAATAGAGAGAGCTTAGCAACAACAAAGCCTAAATCTAAGCTGCAGAATAGCACATTTTAATTAAATTCCATGTCATCAAGCTCTCCACAGAAGCAAGTGGCACCTTAAAATCAATCTAGAAAGGAATTATGTTTTTTTCTGTAGCTAAAAGAAAATCGATCTAGAAAAAATAAATTGAACATGTAATTTTCACAAGTCTCAGTTTTTCTACTTGACCAGCTTAAAAGAGATTGCGGTATCCAAAGTTAACAAACAAAGAAATTGATTCCACAAGGCTTGTTACATTTTACAGATTCGAGAAACCGGAAAGGGATTAAAAAATAGTGATAATAACTTGTTACATTTTTCGTGATTTCACTTTTTGCACCCAAAGTGGGTTTTGCTCCCACTTTTCCTGAAACAACAAGCAACTACGAAACAGGATTTTTTACATATCTAAAAATAAAAAAATTTAAAAACAAAAAATTGGAAGCAAAAACCGTATGGACCTTAAATTCCAAATTTGAAGATAATTTAAGCATATAGAAAGATTTTTTTATTATTATTAAAACTAAAATACCCCACTGTCTTAAAATCTTTTTTTTTTTAAAAAAAAATCGTCTTCTCAATCTTGTATCGCATTACACTCATAAATAACCCTGATTCCTGGTGCTTCTTCAGTTGCAAGAGACTACGTTGCCCCAAGAAAATTATGAAAGCAAATCCTGTATCTTACTTGAAGATGCAAAAAAGAAACAATTATAGATTTAAAATTGTTAATTATGAAAAAGTAACTATTAGCAAAGTAATCTTCGCTAAAAATATCCCTTTTCCCAGGTTTGAGAGGGAAGACTAACCAGGATATTGAATTAGAGCCTGAGTTCCACCATTCTTCTCAAATATAGCAATTTTCTGAACCGAACCAAATGCAGAGAACACCTGAGGCGAAAGGGGGGGGGGAATTGTTACAATTACACTAACATGCAGGGTAAAGATGGTTCATCAGTTTATGCAAGGAAATCATAGGTACGATTTTTCACCGTGTGAAGAACATCCACAGTGACAGCATATAGCATATTCTCAATCGATGCAAGAAGTACATTACTCTCAGGTTCTTTTTTCTTTCCGTCAGGACCTACAACAGGCTGAGATATTCCTCTAGTCAGTGCTTGCTCTCACACATAAGTAAATTGATGAGAATCAATAAAGATACCTGAACAAAACCCTCAATTGCAGTTGCATTCACAGGAAGATATGGATTTGTATAGTCCCTGTAGGATAAAGTAAATGATTACATAATGCATAATACAGATAACTGGTACTATGAACTTACAAACAACAAATAGGAATAAGGTTTTATCCCCTTAAAACCAAAAAACAGGGGCTATTTCAGAGCTGTTGTAAAAAGAAAGAAAATCATATTTGATACGGAATGTAGAAAGAAATGAAAACATGAGTCATGAATGAGCAATCAGGGAAAGATGATTGGCTCTACCGGATATTCTTGGAACTCTAGACACACCCACCCACATTCACATACTCCGACACACATACACAAACCGATATGAAAGAAAGAGAAAAAGAAAACTACCTCATTTAGCAAGAGTAGAAGCCACAATTGGACAAAATTTTAAAAAACATATCAGGCTTTGAATTAGTGATTTACAGATTTCAAAAATAACCACGACTAAAAGTGTACAGGTTGATGTGTGCAAATATTTTTCAAGACGGATACATAGCTCATCAATAGTCAATCTTTTACGGGTTATCATTGACGGATGTTGCAATTCTACGGTTAAACCCACATGGATGTCATTTCCAATAATGAAGTTCAGAAAAACAGAGACTTTGGAGGTGGTAAAGAAAACTTCTGAAAAACTAAGGTTGGTACTTCACAACAGCATAGATTTTAGCTGAGGCCGTATAGACTAATCCCATGACTTGCAATTCAAGGAATACATTACACATTTATTTCAACTAAGACCACAGTTAAGCAGTTGAACAAGTAAAAAGACCAACTAACTACCTCCAAGCTATTAAAGACCATTGCTCTAAGACCTTAAGATTTAAGGAATTGACCCAATTATGGATACTGCTTTAAAACTCCACATCATGTGCAAGCCCCTCTCGCATATGGACAGACTCATAATGCAAAAATCAGACAAAATGCAACAGAACTTACATGTTATAACATAAAGGGGATCAATTGGAAGCAAATAAAATTGACCAAACACCTTACAAACTCAGAGCTATGAAAACATGTTAAGCAACCAGGTAGAGTCTAGAGAAGAGGCTCAACAATGTATATCAACTTATCAAGCTTTTAAAGATGTAAGAGAATTCAATACTTTATGTACAAGACCTTTAAGCCAATTAAGGAATCTCATATCCAATTTCCCAAGTTGGAACATCTGAATTTTATATTGCTACTTTGAAGTCTGATTAAGAGGGATTTTTTTTTTTTTTGGGGGGGGGGGGGGGTGGTTGTAAACACGGCTTGCAGTTGGAGAAGTTCACAGAAACAACAAAATATGGGTGGACAGTGGACAGAACAAAAACGACGTACAGTGACTGGAATAGTACATTAGTACTGGAAGTAAAAGTTTCAATCTTAAGGAGCATAAACGGAAGAAATAAAACACAATTATTTTTAAATAAAATACAAATAGTTAGTAATGCAAAATGAAACACTGCTTCATAAAGCATTTGCAACACTTGCACGCTGGGGAACTCCAACTTAATCAACTAAAGTGAATGTACAAGAATGCATCGAATCACTATTATAAGATTAAGGAAATTACTAAGTGGCCATGAAAAACAAATCTGTTTTAGCTGCTGAGCTTCCCTAACCCCTACATGACAGAGAACACGCACATCAATTAGCAAGACCTCAACAACAAAAGTAAGAAAGACACTAGCAGAATAATAAAATAGCTAAGCGTTAGCTTGAATAATTACAAAATGAAGACGCATAATTTAAGTCGCCTCATCAGTTCAATATTACCTGCTACGATGAGATTGGAACTTAATGTTCAGATCTGTGTGAGCAGAATATGAGATACGCAGATGGCAAGAACCAACATGGTCTGGAAGCAAGTACCTGAATTTTTTAAAGTAACAATTTCCTTGTTAAGCAAACCAAGAATTCCAAAATACTTCCAAGATAAATAAATGCAGAAGAAATGAGAAGGGGGAGGGGGGGGGGAGGGAAATCAACAAATGAGAATTAGTTGAAACAAAATGCATGCCTCGGAATACTTCTTCCATCTAACGATTCCCTTGCTGATAAAGCAGTATCAGCATCACTGAATTGAATCAGTGCCTGGAAAAGTAATTAAGCAGATTGTTAAGAAATAGAGAGAGCAGCGAAAGTCTTCCAAAGATGAAATTAGCATATGACCTGAAAGCCTGCAGCCTTTTCAAAAGTAGCAATCTTGTGCACAAATCCAAAAGCGGAGAATACCTGCATTGAATTTCAATTAGATTTGAGCACAACCCAATGGAGAAGAGACGAAAAATACAAGGTGCAATATAAGAAACTATCCCAGCAACCACTACATCAAGACAATAAATAAATACCAACAGATCAGAAATAAGTACAGAATGACACCTGTATATGTACGTGAAGATAGACCATAAAGCACATGACAATTATCCAGACTGTCTCCAACAAAAGAATTTAAATAAGAACCATCATCATCTGTGAGTTAACTGATTTCAATCAGAACTGACACAAGATACAAACAGGCACGATTGCAATAATAAATAGAGATAATTATAGTTATTGGACTAGATCTGAGGCCAAAAGATTACCAGAATATCTGCAAGTGAATACAAATAGCAAGTATAAGACATAGAACCAAAAGGTAAATCTTGTCGACTAAATCAAGCAATGATCAATTTACGATCAATGAAAGAGTCAAACTAATAAACAAAATATTCGACAAAAGGGCATTATTTAAGTATGACATGGCCAGTTACCACTAATGGCATCTCTCTACAACTTGTGATAGCACTCACTAAGCAAACATAGAACGTAGAAAGTACAAGGGTACAACAAAATATGGTGCAAAACAATTAAAGGAAAGTTTTAAGCATGAGAGACTGTCGCCCATCAAGAAAAGCCTACTGCTAACTATAAGTTGAAGTGTCCCTAGATTCCTCCAAGTCATGTTGAAAACTCTTCCAAATATTGGGTCGCCAAGACCATAAAACATATACATATCAACTCTTACCAAGTGAATGACATCAATGCTGACATCACCAGCTTCTACGCCCTCGATGGTTACCAGCAAAACATTTCCCGGAACATCACCTGGGCCCTTGTTGTTGACGATTTCATGTCTATTCGAGTACTGAATATACACAGTTTTACCACGAACAGAAGCAGGCTCCGAGGATGAGGCATAATATGTAACCATATTAATTGCCTGATTAAGATCTACCTGCAGTACAAAATAAAATAACTTTTCATCAGTCTAAATCTCCCACCTTTTATTTTTATTTTTTTTGTCTCTAATCTCCCACATAATAAAGGTATAGAAAAATAAATAATAATACACCAAATGATACAGCTGCGAACACTAAAATACAAAAATAAACACATTAAGCAAAAAACAGAGAGGGGTCAAATGACTTGAAATAGTCTACAAAAGTTGCACTCAGAAAGTGAATTTGCAACAATGGAAAACCCCTGTAGCTTAATAGCAATTCAGCGAGTAAATTGAATAACAGGGAAAATTTTGGAAGTGCATCCTTGGAATCTAAGGAGATCTTGATGACATACTAGGACTTATATGTGGACAGACACATAAGAAATTCTTACTTCTCTAATTGATAAGAAATTCTCAATCCTGTTGGGGAGCCTGAGGACTCCGTGACGAAAGTCTTAATGTTATTGTTGAACCAACTAGATCTAAAAGCTTAAATTGACAAGGTTTTGATTGAGCCTTGTATATTAAGCTTTCAAGTTCACAATCGAAGACCAGTGTGGGACCAACAACTCACATGCTAACTTAACATCTCCCCCTTTCACAGGATACCTTAGCAAATCCCCCCTTCACATGTAAGTTCCAAAACAATTAAACTGCCTCCCTAGGGTGAATTTATTCTCCAAACACTTAACACCTTGAGCAATTGCCAGGATCATTGAATCGTAGCTCTAATACTAAATTTATAGGCGAGCAGTGCCAGAGTCCCTAACAAAGGCTTTAATATTATTGTTGAACCAACACCAATTTGACCCAAAAGCTTATCTACAAGTCTTGTGTCCACGCTTGTATACTTTCAACTTCAAAGACCGGTGTGGAAGGAGCCAACTTTAACTTGACAAATCTTACCCCTTCCATAAATCAATGTTATCCCTATATATCATAGTTGTCATGGCGTCGTCTAGGCGTCCTGGCATTGGAGAAAGCTAAGGCAACGCCTTGGACGCCTAGCCGCCAAGGCTTACGCATTGGTAGCGAGCCCAAATTAAGTGATTAAGTTATTTTTTACCATGACTCAACCCATGACCTTAACTTAACTCATGACCCTACTCCTTTGAATAAGAGTAATGCTCGTGAAGGAGACGGAAATGACTTCATAGTTGATAACTTTGCTTGAGCTATGACTAAAAATAGAGTAGAGACTGTGTTAGTTATTATATTTTGGGTTTTAGTGCATATAAAATTTTAGTGTAATATACTTTTGAAATAAAATAAATAATATAAAAATTGCACATTGTTAACGACTTGTCGCCATGGCGGGCGCCTTATCGCCTTGGCGTCCTGCCAGTCAACTACCGTCGCGTCCCGCCTTGAGTCCGTAACAACTGACAACTATGCTATATATACAAGCTTTTACTACATAAATATATTTTTCCTCATTTCTCACCTTTTTTTTCATTCAAGCAACAATTCAGAGAAAGTGACATTAACCAATATTAGGAAACAATAATTCAATAAGTGCAAAGCACAACATAACCAATATTTGCCCACTAAATTATTTAATTCAGTCGGTCATAAATACATACTATAATGCAAGCACATCTGAATTAACGAAAAAAACACATAAGTTTAGCCTCACAAAGTAGATATTTTAATAGAGAGAGCGGGGTAGTTACAAATTCGACAAAGGCCTGATTGCGATTGGCACCGACATTGCACTTGGTGTTTACGATCTTGCCGAAGGGTTTGCACAGCTCGACGAGCTCTTCTTCAGTGCACTCCCACGGCAGGTTCCGCAAGTGGAGCACCTTCGACGGCGTCTGCGTGTACCTGAACTGAGGCTGCCCGGAATTCGACATTGGCCCGATTAATTAGTATTAGGGTTGGGGTTTGGGGTTTTGAAGAATTGCTATGTGATTGAACGGACGTGAATTAGGGTTTATAGGGATAAGGATTAGTGGTATTCTGGGTTTTCTGATGTATTTATTCTGATTTGGGAGTTTCTCTGCTTCAAGGCTAGAACCAGCGCGCTACCGTGATAAACTTCACCGGCTTATGCGCACGGTATATTTTGTACTTATATATCGACCCTTTGACTTGATGGGAACAAAAAACTGGGGAAGCAATAAAACGTAAATACTTTGATGACAAACCTAGTAAAAAGTTGTTTACAAAAATGAAATGGTCGTCTGCTATATAGTTAAATTCACCCATTTATATTAATTATATTTTGTAACATTATTTTTAAATAAATTTTTATAATTTTTTTATCACCATAACAACACGTAAAAATCCCACTATTTTATAATTTTTATATGTTGTGATTACTAAAAAATATATATTTAAATTAAAAGAGCTGATGCAATAGAGACTTGTTAATTTTTTTTTATATTATTAACTCATGATACGCTTAGCATGTACTTTGTTTTGTTACAAAAAGTATTTTATTATTTTTGTTTATATTAATATATTAATTTTATTAATATTTTTTATTTTAAAATAGAAAATATAATTTAATTTTTAAGATCAAACTACTACGATACCATGTATTAAATTTCAACTATTATTACTCGTAAATTAATAGAACTTTTATTATATTCTTACAATAATTACCCGTGCAACACATATTTGTTAAAATTACGTTGTTTTAAATAAACGAATCTAAAATATATTTTTTAAATAATATATATATATATCTTAAATAACATACATTTGTTACGTCGTTTTAAATATTATTTTAAAAAATAAAATAATATTAGAAGTTAGTTGTCTCGCAACTAAATCACAAACTCACAAACTCAATTATTATTAGTATTAGTAATTTGTTATTATTATTGTCAACTTCCCCCTGGATTTCTCACAACTAAATCACAAACTCACAACTAGCTTTGAAGTGCATATGACGTATTAGTATTGAATTGAGCGCGACGTGGAGGTCAAAGCCCTAGAATCCAGATTGCAGAGAACTTGTTAACCAACTGTATTTCCAAGCACTCCCTTTCTCACAGCAACTCTTGGATTCCACCCTCAAGATATCGTCTTTCTCAATTATGGTATCTTCTCATACTTTCTTATGTTTATCATTTTTTTCTCACTCTCTTTTGTCTGATTCCTTATTGGCAAATCTTGCTCGCATATACATGAAAATTAATAATTATAATTCAAGTTCTCTGTTTTTGTATCTACAAATGTATCATTCTTGGTATGATTTTGTTCTGCTTCTTTATTTTCTTATTTCAATAAAGACTGGTATAATTCAATCTAAACGCTTTATATTAAGGATGGAATTTTTGACTTCTTGGGTTCTTATGTGGCTGTGAGGAGTTACTTCAAGCAGCAAAATGCTTGGTCTGGACAGTTGCTTTTGATTTTGGACACAATGATGTGTCAGAAATGGAAGGCAATGAACGAAAAGAAGTAGCCGTTACAGAGTTGCTGGTATCCAAACGCAGCGTTTGATTTGAGAATACTGTTACGCCTAGAAATTAGCAATGGACACATGTTTCGTTTTTAGTGGAGAGGGTTGTTAGTAGATTGTTGCAAGCCTAAGAATTAGATGAGTATATTTGCAGCTGGGATTTGTAAGAAAAGGGCTATCGAAAATTCTATGAAAATTTCCTTTTTGGTATTTATGCTTTCTTCTTCAATTTTTCTGTCAATTTATTAGTAAAATCGTAACAAAGTGGTATCAAAGCACTCCTTGGGCCGTCGATGGCTGACACTTCTGCTAAAGTGAATCTTCAGAAGCATGAAAAGGAACTCAAAGACATGGAGGGAAGGATGGATCTGATGCAGGAGCTGATGGCTAAAAACTTCGAGCAGACATCGATGCAAATAAGAGTAATGGGAGACCAGATCGCTCAGATCAATCAGAAGCTGCAGTGTACCAGTGAAGAAATAGCTCAGAAGATTACAGACACCTTTGAGGCAATTCAACGATCGGAGAAGGAGAAATATGCAGCAAATGTGGTACACACGTCCACCTCCAACATAGACACATTTTCCATACACCTCGAACCCTCACAACCATTATCCCAGGCGCCCAATCCCTTATCTCCACTACAATTTGGTACGGCCACAACATTCCTGCTACCAACACATGTGCACCGATCGCAAACCAGTGCCCTAGACCAAGCACTAGTATCCAGAACCAACACATTACATCTCTTACACACTATACTCAACTGTCTTCTATAGTATCTATTCCTGAACTATCTGTTAGGAACCTTGCTGTGACCTCAGCCAACTCAAATGCGCTTAAGTTTCAACCTTATAACACTCCTATGCTAGGATGGTACCCCTACTAAGAAACACCCGGTACTATAGGCATCACTATTCCAATGTCTACAACCAACTTACTAACAAACCCAACTATGCCTTCATATGCCTGCTCGAACCCATTGAATCCTTCCATTCACAATATACCATACAGTCCCTACCACAATACTAATACAATTCCTGCTAACTCATATCAACCAATGCAAATTCCCTCTGCAGTTCCACCATACAATTTTTTCAGCTATACACAAAGTCCTCACACAGTATCATGGCCAAAAATTTTCTCCTGCTTCCAATGGAACATATCCTTGGCATCATGTTTCAGAAAGAACCCCATTCAAACAAAATAAAATTTCCTTTTTATCCTTTTCCATACCCAAGACGAACTTCCCACATTTTGATGGTAGAGATCCTAGAGGCTGGCAGAAGAAGTGTGATTTTTTCTCCAATTGAATCCCATGTTGGACCCCAAATCCAAAGTACTATATGCTTCTCTGTATTTAGAAGGGGTGTATCTAGAAGGGGAGGCTGATGTGGTATCAATTCCTGCAAGATGAAAAGCCATGGTTACTTTGGGACGAACTTGCACAGTATATTTGTCATAGATTTGCAAAAGGGGGACAAGAAAATTTAACCGAACAGTTTAATAAATTGATGCAAAAGAGAAAAGTGGATGACTACATAAGGAGATTCGAGAAACTGAAAACGTATATGTTGAACCAAAACAAAGGATTTACTTAAGATTTTTTCATTGAGAGTTTCCTCAGTGGATTGAAAGAAGAAATTGCCAATGCATTGTACCTTGTGAGGCCCCAAACTATTAGAGAGGCCATTAACCAGGCAAGAAGACGGGAGGTTTATCTTTAATCTCTGGACAGAAGAGCACAAGTTACATCCAAAGCTATGGGAGAAAATCAGATGCAAAGGGGCAAACCAAACATGGAACCAAGTAAGGAATCACTTCAGCTAGCTAGGATAGGAGTAGGGCAAAGGTCTTTTCCAATCAAAAGACTTACTACAACTGAAATGGCAGAAAGGAGGAAAAGGGGACTATGCTATCATTGTAATGAGGTATACACACAAGAGCACAAATGTAGACAGAAGCACATTTATATAATGATAACTGAGGAAGAGGAGAAGCTAAGTGCAGGGGAACAAGATCAGGAATTAGAAATTATCATACAAGGAGAGGAAGGGGAACTACTGTAGATTGATGACTGTGGGGTTTCACTTCATGCCATCACAGGAACTCATGGGGTTCATACCATCAAATTGCAAGAGCTGGTTAAAAACAGACCTATCGAACTGTTGTTGGATAGTGGGTCCACTCACAACTTTGTCTCACAAACCACCCTGGTGAGAAAACTCCAATTACATACTGAGTCTTGCATTCCTATTAAGGTCAAGATTGCTAATGGAGAATTTATCGAGTGTGATAGAAGAATTACCTAATTTAAGTGGGAATTGGCTCAAGGAAAATTTCAAACTTCTATGTATGTAATTCCATTAGGGGGGTATGATGCAGTATTAGGGATTGATTGGATGCAAACTGTTAGTCCCATCAGTCTGGATTTTGAAAAAGGGAAGTCATTATACATTGGAAAGGAAAAAGAGTTGTACTAGGGGATCAAGGAGATTCCAAACAGTTTTATTCAGTGCAAATAATAGATAAATTCAACTGGAAACCAAAAGAAAAAACTTATTTCTTGGTTCAGTTAACAACATTTGAAGGGGTCTCTGAACTAGTTAACAAAATTTCAGAAGTGGTAGAACAGATGGTGACATCATATGGTGACATTTTTCAAGAACCACAAGGGCTGCCCATACCAATTATGCCTGATTGCAAGCCTGTTAACTCAAATCCTTACAGATACCCATATTTACAGAAGATTGAAATTGAAAGGATGGTCAAAGAGATGTTGGACAGTGGAATTATTAAGTACAACACTTCCCCTTATGCTTCTCCAGTTTTATTGGTTCTCCAGTTTTATTGGTTAAAAAGAAAGACAACACATGGAGGTTTTGTGTGGATTACATGGCTCTTAACAGTATCACTATAAAAAATAAGTTTCCCATTCCAATTATAGAAGAATTGTTGGATGAGTTGAAGGGCAGTAAGTTATATACTAAACTTGATTTGAGGAGTGATTATCACCAAATTAGGGTAAAGGCTGAAGATACACAGAAGACAACATTCAAAACTCATCAAGGACACTATGAATTTCTGGTTATGCCATTTGATTTGACCAATGCACCTGCCATTTTTCAGTGTGCCTTAAGGAAGTTTGTCTTAGTTTTCTTTAATGACATTTTGATATACAGTCCTTCCTTGGAAAGTCATGAAAAGCACTTGCAACAAGTATTTAATGTTCTAAGGCATAACAAATTTTATGTTAAGAAGTCCAAATGCACTTTTGCACAACCAAGTTGAATACTTGGGACATGTCATTAGTGAGCAAGGGGTGGTTGCTGATAAGAAGGTTTAAACAATGATATTATGGCCCAGACCAAAATCCTTGAAGTCCTTAAGAGGATTCCTAGGCACTATAAAAGATTTGTCCTACCACTATGGAATTATAAGCAAACCATTGACTAATCTGCTAAAGAAGGGAGCATTTAGTTGGGGTGAAGAGGTTGAACAAGTATATCAAATGCTTAAAACAGTGGTATCTGATACTCCAATGCTAGCATTGCCTAATTTTTCTAAAGCATTTGTGGTGGAAACAGATGCTTGCCATACAGGGGTGGGAGCAATCCTAATGCAGGAAGGGAGACTAATAGCCTTCTTAAGTAAGGCTTTGTCCCCAAAACACCTGGACTTATCAACTTATGAGAAAGAACTGTTAGCAATTATCGTGGCAGTTCAAAAGTGGAGGACATACTTGCTGGGACACCAATTCGTCATAAAAACTGATCATGAGGCATTGAAATACTTCATGGAATAGAAATTTAACTACTTTGGTATAGCAGAAATGGTTGTCAAAAATGTTAGGCTTTGATTATGTTATACACTACAAGAAGGGTAAAGAAAATCTGGTAGCAGATGCATTGTCTAGAACACATGATTTGGAAGGCAGTTGTGCAGTTATACAATCAGTTACCCCTAGTTGGATACTGAAGTTGTTGGCAGCCTAGAGAATGACAAAATTGCACAAGAGGTAATGGCTCAGATTCTAATAGATCCAACCAATTGCACTAATTACAAGCTGCAAGAGGGAATTCTCAGGAAGGATGGTAAGATTTATTTGGGCAGTACTGGGAACCTGAGGGAAAGAGTGGACACTCTGGTGTAACAACATCAATTAGGAGGGCTGAGCTACTGTTTTATTGGCCTACACTTAGAAAGGACTTGACAGAATTAATTACCAAGTGTGAGGTGTGCCAGAGGAGTAAAGGGGAGCATGTTCCAACTCCGGGACTGCTGCAACCTATTCCTATTCCTAACCAGGCACGAGGAATTATAACTATGGACTTTGTGGAGGGCTTACCTAAATCAGATGGTAAAGATGTAATTCTAGTAGTGGTTGACAAGCTCACAAAAGGATGTCATCTTATGGCTCTCACAAACCCATTTGCAGCAACACAAGTAGCACAACTGGTGTTGGATTCGGTGATCAAATTACATGGCCCTCCAAAAACTATCATCTCTAATATGAACAAAATGTTTGTGAGCAACTTTTAGAAGGAACTATTCAAGGCCATGGGGACTCAAGTTAAGCTAAGTACATCTTACCATCCACAAACGGATGGCCAAACTGAAAGGGTTAATCAATGTATTGAAATGTACTTAAGATGTATGATCAGTCACAAGCCTACACATTGGAGTAAATGGTTACCCATGATAAAGTGGTGGTATAATATTTCCTTTCACTCAGTCACTGGAATGACACCTTATAGAGCCCTCTATGGCGTGAACCCCCCAATCGTCAATTATTATCAAGGAGGTAAAAGCAGCAATTCGTTGATAGCAGAGTTTGTGAAGGAAAGGGAGGGAACCCAACAGTTATTAAAGGAAAATCTACAGAAATCTCAAGAAAGAATGAAGCTCTATGCTGATAAGAAAAGAACTGAAAGGGAGTTTAATGAAGGAGATGAAGTATATCTGAAATTACAACCATATCGACAAATGACAGTTGCACAAAGAATAAATTTCAAACTATCTGCCAAGTATTATGGGTCATACAGTGTGATACAAAGGATTGGGAAAGTTGCCTACAAATTACAGCTCCCTCCAAATGCAAAAATACATAATGTTTTTCATGTTTCGCAGCTTAAGAAGAAAATTGGAGAGACTAAGGTGGTTCAAACTGAGCTGCCACAAACTAACAATGCAGGAGAATTAAGACTTGTACCTGTAGCTGTATTGGACCGGCGATTGGTGAAAAAAGGACAAAGACCAGCAACCATGGTGTTAGTCCAGTGGTCACATAGCATCCCTGAAGATTCGACATGGGAAGAGTGGAGCAAGTTGATAGAACAATATCCGGATTTTGATCCTTGGTGACAAGGATCCCTTCAAGCAATGGGGAATTGTCAGAAATGGAAGGCAATGAACGAAAAGAAGTAGCCATTACAGAGTTGCTGGTATCCAAACGCAGCGTTTGATTTGAGAATACTATTACGCCTAGAAATTAGCAATGGACACGTGTTTCGTTCTTAGAGGAGAGGGTTGTTAGTAGATTGTTGCAAGCGTAAGAATTAGATGAGTATATTTGCAGATGGGATTTGTAAGAAAAAGGCTATCGAAAAATCTATGAAAATTTCCTTTTTGGTATTTATGCTTTCTTCTTCAATTTTTTCTGTCAATTTATTAGTAAAATCGTAACATGATGCTGGTGTTTGATCCGGGAGAAAGCCAAGCACCGGCCAAGTCATTCACTCCTTTCATTTTTGACCCCCAATCTCTGAGGAGAATTGAATGCGACCACTAGTGCCTGTTTCCAAGTTTGTTAGATTGTTAAAATTATTACCTTGAGTTGTCAGTTGAAGCTTGTTTGGGCTATGGTTTTCCTCATCATTTTGAGAGTACATATTGTGGATGAGATCATTGTAAAATTGTAATGGGTATGATGATGGAATATTATCCAAGGCATCTCTAAACCTTTATTTCATGCAATATTCTTCCTTATCTAATCTTACATTTTTTCCTGTTATCTTGATCCTCTTTCAATTTTTGGTTTTGTAGCACGTGTTACAGTATGGCTTTTGAAACTTTTCTTTTTGTATTGGAGTATGTTAGAATTGGATTATTTGTTGGGAAGATATATCTGGGGCATCTTATTTATGTGTTCTTACTTCCTCATAGGAAAGCTTGTATATTCAATACTCTTCTTTCTCTAAATATGAGTGAAGTGATCACATGGATTCCATATGATTGCGTTTGTATACCAAAACTTGGAGGAAGCTTTTTCTACACATTAATTGATTGAAAAGTAATTACCTTGGTGTGTGTTATAGAGATTTTATTTCATGATACACGTGAAGATATATCACTAAGATATGAAATTTAATCTAAAAAGGTATAGTGTCATGCATGCTTCTTTATAGTCGGAAAGCGTTTGTTATTTTACCGACATGTGTATGTGTTCTGACGTTGTATGCTCTGAATGAAAAATAGTTGCCAATGGTTGGACAGAGGAACCATTATGGAAAGCGTTCCCATTCTCATTCCGATTATAGTGACAATGGAAGAAATAAAAGGAGAAACTCCGGGGATGAAAAGGAGTGTTGAAACTAAGAACATGTTTTTTCTCATTCAAAAATTGAATTTTTCTCTATTACATAGATTAATGTATATACACTAGTATCCTAATTATACATATGGTAATTCCTAAATTACAGTAATGTGTACACATTGATTATGGAATCTACAATTATAGTATGTCTCTGGCATATCTTCTAACACTCCCCTCAAGTTAGTATATAGATGTCTCGCATACTCAACTTGAAACATAGTGGATGAAACATCTGACTACTAAGACCTTTAGTCAAAATATCAGCAAACTGATGTTTTGTTTTGACAAAAGGTAAGCAAATAAGACCACTAGTTAAATTTTTTTGATGAAGTGTCTGTCAATCTCAATGTACTTCGTTTTATCGTGTTGTACCGGGATGGCTGCCTTATTATCACAAAATAATTGCATAGGTCTTTTAGTTGTGACACCTAAATCTTTTAGCAAGGTTCAAAGCCACATTAGTTCACATATACTCAAGACAATAGCTCGATATTCAGCCTCAGCACTAGATCTGGCTACCACAGACTGTTTCTTACTACGCCAAGTAACAAGATTACCTCTAACAAATGAACAGTAACCTGATGTAGAATGACGATCCTCTATAGAGCCAGCCCAATCTATGTCGCAAAAAGCTTTAACTCATATGACCATGTGGTGCAAACAATAAACCTTTTCCAGGAGCAGATTTGAGATATCTCATAATTCTGTAAACAGTTTTCATGTGATAATGTCGAGGATCATGCATATACTGACTTACTATTCTCACAACATAAGATATATCAGGTCTAGTGTGAGAAAAATATATCAATCGTCCTACCAAATGTTGATATCTTTCTCTATCAATCGTAGGTCCTGTGCCACCTACTAGATGATGATCAACTTCAATAGGACAATCAACAGGCTTACATCCTAACATGCCAATTTCTGTTAAAAGATCAAGGACATACTTCCTTTGAGACAGAAAAATCTCACTGGAAGATCTCGCAACTTAAATACCAAGGAAATATTTCAAAGGGCCAAGATCTTTGATCTCAAACTCTTTAGCCAGACTCACTTTGAGATTAACTATCTCTTCTTTATTATCCCCTGTCACCACAATGTCATCAACATATACAATAAGAATGGTAGTCATATCTTTTATTTGTTTGACAAATAGAGTATGATCTGCTCGACTCGGCTTGTACCTAAATCTTATCATTGCTTTGTGAAATCTACCAAACCAAGCTCTAGGAGATTGCTTCAAACCATATAAAGTCTTTCGCAGTTTACAAACCTTACCCTTAGTGACAGATGAAGCAAATCCAGAGGGTATTTTCATGTATACTTCCCCTTCCAAGTTATTATGAAGGAATGCATTTTTTACATTCAATTATTGAATATCCTAGCCGAAGTTTGCTGCACATGTGATTATGGTACGAACAGAGCTCATTTTCGCCGCAGGAGCAAATGTCTCATGTTAATCAATTCCATGGGTTTATCAATTCCATGGGTTTGAGTATACCTTTTTGCAACTAGCCTAGCTTTGAGTCTCTTAATTGTCTCATCTGGCTTCTGTTTGATTGTATAATACCCATTTGCAACCAACTGGGTTTTTTTCCGTTGGGAAGAGTAACTAGTTCCCATGTATCATTCTTTTTCAGGGCATTCATCTCCTTAATCATAGCCTGTTTCCAATTCTCATCACTAATTGCTTCTCTCCACTCCTGAGGAACATATATTGAAGACAAGAAAGAAACAAAGGAGTGGTAGGATGCAGATAATTTATTATAAGTTAAGAAATTAGAGATAGGATGTTGAGTACAAGATCTAACCCCTTTTCTAGAGCAATATGAATGTCAGTATCATCAGAAGAACAAGTAGGATTAGGATTCTCACCATTAACATTATTAAGACTAGGTTCGAAGCAAGATTGGTGTAGTGGTGCAGAAACGGTGACTTTATTCTTGCCTCGTCGAACATAGGTTCTCAACTCAGGTTCATGCTTAAGCTCATTCTGTCTAGCACATGACTCTTATAATTGTAACTCCCCCTGTGTAGAATTATCAAAAACTACAAGAACAGGGAAGTTGGTATAGCAGGAGAAGTTGGTATAGTAGAACTTGTAATACCAATCTCAAGAGGAAGTTTCTCCTCATCAATAACATCCTCCCCTGAGAAGGTGAAGAAGAATAAAAAAGTTCAAATTCCCAAAAGGTTACATCCCAAATGACATACTTTGTTAGAAGGTGGATGATAACATTTATAACCTTTTTGGGTTGGAGAATAACCAATGAAAACACACGTAAGAGCCTTGAGATCTAATTTTTTCCGAGTGGGAGATTTATCATGAACATAACACACAAAACCAAAAACTCGAGGCGAAGGAGAAGGAGAAGGACTGGTTGTGTGTTGGAGAAAAAATATGAGACTTTTGTTCCTAAGAATCCTAGAAGAAAGGCGGTTTATAAGAAATCCTACAGTCAGAATCGCATCTCTCTATAGAAATTTAATAGTGTTCATAGTAAATATAAGAGTGCAGGCTACCTCTAGTAAGTTCGATTTTTCCTTTCCGCTACTACATTTTGTTCTGGAAGAGGTTTGAAGAATGATGTCATGCTGAGAAAATAAGATGCAAAAGCATTATTATTACTATATTCACGACCATTATCACTATGTAGAATTTTGAATTTAGATTCAAATTGGGTTTGAATTATTTTATGAAATTCCTGAAAACAACCAAACACCTTATTTTTGGAACGAAGAAGATAAATCCAAGTGACACGAGAATGACAATCAATAAAGCTAACAAACCATCTATAACCAAAATAGGAAATAACCCGAGAGGGTCCCCACACATCAATATGTATAATAGCAAAAGATTTAGAATAACGACTGTTAATAGCAGAATAAACAGAACGCTTGTGTTTCCCAATTCACATGGTTCACACAAAAATTGAGTTTTATTACATTGTTTAACTAAATATGGAAAGAAAGACTTTAATATAGAAAAAGAGGGATATCCCAAACGTCGATTCCATTGATGGAGTCGCAAGTAGAGTAAAAAGCCTGAGTAGAGACTATGTTAGACTAGGGAACATTTAAATAATACAGACCACCAATTGCACTACCACTGTCAATCTTCTGTTCCCGTCACCAAGTCCTGAAAATTTAATGAGATGGGAAAAAGGTTACCAAACAGTGTAAGGATTCAGAAAGACGTTGAACAGATAACAAATTTGCAGTAAATGAAGGAATATGGAGAACAAATGATAATGTCAATGAAAGAGTACAAACTACAGAGCCTCTCCCAGAGATAGAAGAGAGGAACTATCATCTTCGCGAACCTTGTCTTTTCCAGAACAAGACGTGTAGGAAGTAAAAAAAGTGGAGGATCCGGTCATATGTTCAGAAGCACCTGTGTCAATGATCCAACCAGGGCAAGTTGATGAAACATTAAAAGCACAAGAATGTATAGCTGACTTGGTATAATGAGAAGAAGTAGATTTGGAATAGAATTTTCGAAAAGCTGAGATTTTCTCAGGAGTGAGTGCAGTAGTAGTGTCCGATTTGAACAGGAGGTAGGAGTGAGCATTCGGTTATTACCCAAACCGAATAAGCATTTCGGTTATAACCGAAAATCGGAATTCAGCTGTTTTAAGTATCCGAATTACTAACCGAAATACACGATAACCGAATTGGTTATTCGGTTATTCGGTTAATAACCGAATTGAATAGTTTGCACCTTTACATAAATTAACAGCAACAATCAACTGAATTTCAAGTGTCAACTGTCAACAACATGCAGCCATGCCCAAGTAGGTAATACATATTTAACATGATTCAAATTTTAGACTTGTAGGCTGTAACTACATTATAGAACCCAAAAATATAATATCCCAATTTCATCTCTTACCCATTTCTCCCATTTTCTCAGGAATCTTAGAGAGGGTAAACAAGCCAAAAAAAAAACTTAATAAAGTCTTGGGTCTTAGTAAAAACCATTTAAACCAGCTACTAGAATTGGGTATATATCAAAAACAGGTCACATCCTTTGAATTGAGGCAACGAGAATTGGTGAAGCAGTAGTGAAGCAGGTCACATCCTTTGAATTGAAGCAGTGAAGCAGTGAAGCAATGAAGGCTAAAGCAGTGAATTAGTGAAGCATAAGTATAACAGCAGAACTACTTTGAATGTTCAGCTACTTCGTCACATCCTATTGAGCTAATAATTCAGCTAATGTAGAAACAGCAGAACTGCAGAATGCCCAACATTGATATCATCTGAAAATGTCAAACAAATCAAATTAGATTAACGAAGAAAGTTTGAAAATGATAAGTTAACCACAATCCAATAAACAACTTAAATGTGATACAAAGCCAAAGTTATAAAAAGCTTAGCTCAAAGTAATGTACAAAGCCAGAAGGAATCTGAGGCCAGTTATAATGAGATCTTATGTTGCAGTTCATCACAACCTAAGACCATATCTGAGATTCTTTTGTGTATTAAATTGTACAGGTTCTTGCAAGTGTAGTTCCAAATTTGTCTCTTTAATTCCGCATTAGGGGGAAGCTAAGACTTTTCTGAACATCTTTGGAAATAGAACCAAACACCCCAAATTGATTTACTGAAATCTTAACATCAAAAGCTAGAATATCACACAAGTAAGCACTTATATAAGGCTAATTGTTAAAATATCCCGTAGCAAAACAGTTGGGTTGGGTCATCTTGATAAACAAATTCACATATTGACAAAGGAAAGCCTGAATTAAAGGACTCAAGGTTATAGTTTCAGCCTTTCAGGTGATAGATGTTACCACCATCCAAATTGATTTTTGGGAAGGAAACACAAATATATTAGACTTTTAGCTTCATATGTCCACAAATAGTAGAAAACTTGAAAAAACTAGTCTAAGTCTAACAATTAAACATGTAATCAAAATCAACATAAATATATTAGTACTAAATAGAAGCTAGAGAACAAAAAAACCAAATGAATTTCAAGGTTAAAACTTCTAGTATCAAATAGTTTGCAAGTGAACTGCCGAATACCCACCCGTGCACCGTCCACCGACTTGCGAGCCTGGCAGCCTGCGAAGGCAGAACGAAGGGTGAGAGTTGAGACCGTGAGATGAAAGGTGGAGGCCGGAGAGTTGGAGACTAAAACGAAGAGTCGAAGAGGGGTGGAGAGGATGTGATGTGAGATAGAGTTGGAGACTAAGAAAAACGAAACTGAGAGAGTCGAGAGGACTGAGGAGAGGAATTGGGAATGAAAATTAGGGGCTAGGGCAAAATGCGAATACATAGTACAGATAAAGTTAATCAGTCATACAGTCATACAAAGGAGTTCGGTTATTCGGGTATCCGAATAACCTATTTTTCAAAACTGTATCCGAAATCGAATACCGAGCATAAAATCGGATATAACCGAAATTAAGAAAAAAATCGAAAAACCGAAATAATTCGGTTAAAAAAATTCGATTGTGTTCGGTAATTTGGTTTTATCCGTTTTTTGCTCACTCCTAACAGGAGGTGTTATAGTAGTTACATAGGCCTGAGATCCACGACCACTACCATTACCGACCCTTTCGCCCTTTAGGACGTCCATGAAGCTCGAAACAACGATCCCTGGTATGGTTATTTCCCCCACGGTAATCACATTCACGCGATTCTTTCTCAACAAGAGACTGAATGATAGAGCTAGACTTAGGATACGAAGCATAGATCAGTAAGATTTAGAACCATCACCCGACGTCTATTTTCCTTCTGTTAGACTCTAACATGAGCCTCTCGCAGTGACGGAAACGGTGTCTGCCTAAGCAACTGTGCTCGGACTTGATCAAATTCGATATTCAACCCAGCCAAGAAATCCACAACTCTATCTTCACTAACAAACTTTTGATATGTTATTGCATCTTCCAGACATTTGGCTGAAAAAATCCGATAATGATCAAGCTCATGCCCAAGTACATTAATTTCTGCAAAATATTGTGCCACAGACTTCTCCCCTTGACCCAACTTATGGATTCATTTACGGATCTTATATGCCTTAGACATCACCAGAAACAGAAAAAGTTTAAGAGATAGCCTCCCAAAGCTCATATGTCGTGTCTAAGATCATGTAACTTCTCATACTTGGTTCCATTGAATTAAAAATTCATGTTTTTACCATGGAGTTGTCAAATTTCCATTCTTCTTAGGCTACACCTGCTTGTGTAGGCATGGTTGTGGTACCATTGATGAAGTGTTGCATGCGGTTAGTTTCAATTGACATACGGCAGGCTTGAGACCAAGCTAGATAATTATTTCTATCCAATTTAAATGGGCTAAGAACCAAAGCAAAGTTGAGATGATGATTTCTAATCAGCTGTCCTTTATTTATTTAAGTAGTACCACCACTATATGCCATGATAGGATAATAAGAGCAACAAAAATATCCGAGGAAATATCAACAAGGATAATTTAAAGGTTAAAAATGGCAGTACACCAGCAAAGTAAATATTGAACCCTAACAGCAATGGAAAAGCAATGAAAGAGCAGTATACTATCCCCAGATGCTACTGTCAACGAAAAACCTCAATAAACCTGCATCAAACACGATGAGACCATTGTGGATGGCAGGAGGAAAAACTGACCGTCCCTGGAAGAAATTATGCCGGCAAAGAGTTGTCGAAAAAGGCTCACATGCCGGCCAAATGTGGCGCGTGGTGTCGGCGCGGCGCAAGTGAGGAAGCGCGTGGGGCAGTGGGTGAAAAATCTGACACCTCTGTGACAATCGACTGGCACTGGTAAACTAATTATGTTCTCAATTTCTTCATATAGACTGATTTGACTGTGTTTCTAAGAAGAAGTAAGAATAGCAGCGAAATTGATAACGATCAAGGCTCTGATACCATGTTGAAACTAAGAATATGTTTTTTCTCATTCAAAAATTGAATTATTCTCTATTACAAAGATTAATATATATACACGAGTATCCTAATTATATATATGGTAATTCCTAAATTATAGTAATGTGTACCCATTGATTATGAAATCTACAATTATGTTATGTCTCTGGCGTATCTTCTAACAAGAGTCTTTCTCTATTGGGCCAGAAGATATAGTTTACCGATACTTATGCCCTGGAAGGAAGATTGGGAGTATAATAGGGAGGGGAGGAGAGATTGTTAAGTAAATACGAGCTGATAGTAAATCAGAGATTAGGATTGGTGAGACACTGTCAAGATGTGATGAAATGGTTGTCACTATCTACAGCTCAACTGAAGAAACGAATGATTTTGATGGCACTGATATTCGGGTTTGTCCGTCCTAAGATGCTCTCTTCAGGATATATGACAGAGTTATTGCTGATGACATGACTGAGGACTTGGAAGAAGTGCCACAAGTTACTGTTCGGCTTCTTGTATCATCTGATTAGATCAGATTGTCCCATATAACTTTTACTCCATTTGGCATGCCCATCTTCGCTCGATAATGTCAATCACTTTCTTGTATATCCTTTGTTTGTTATTAAAGGCATCTTTGATCTTCTTCTTTGCAAATTCCATCGCAGCAAGAATCTCAGGCATAGTTTGCCTCTCATCTGAATCCACAATTCTCAAGACAACAAGTAATGGTTGTGACGCTCTAATACAATCTTCAACGACATGCCAAAAACTATTGAATTATAATCTTATAACTGTATCATACACTTTTAATCTTATAATCTATTGAATTATAATTGCATAACATTTTTTTTTGCTTTAATCTCTTGAATTATAACTGCATTGGCCATAGCATAGCATATTTGACAGGAGTACAGGACCACAATTCAATTCAATAGCTGCAATGAGGACAGGACAGGACCATACCACAAACAAATTAAAATAAGCAATTACTTCATGCATGTGTATTGTAGGACAGGAGTACATGACCATAAGATTGGCACGTGTACCATGGTCTAAAGCATATATGATATAAAAAAAATTAAAAGAAGTCAGAATACCCCAACCCCAAAAAGAATATAGAAACTCAGAATAAAAAAAAAAACAGAGCAGAGCACTCCCCTTTGTTTCTCTTCAAAAGAATACCCAAAAAGAAAGAAAAACAAAATGAAAGAGAAGAAGAACATGTTGTCGGAGCCGAAATCGTCGTTGCCGAAGTCGTCGTCATTGCCGGAGTTGATACAGTAAGTCGCTTGTTCTCCCTCTTTGTTGCTCTCCCCTTTTTCCCTCTCTATATAAGTTTTGTTGGCTTGCGAGTTGCGATCGATCAATCGATTAGGTTTTAGCCGCCTGACTTTTTTTTTAACCTAGTTTAGTTCGGTCAAACCATATCTGATCAGTAAAATCCAAGTTGCCCGAAATTCAATCGTCCATGTCGCTCCTAAGTCGTCCGAGTCGTCGTCTTTTCTGGCTGAGCGCTCGACTTTCTGGCTTTCGACCAAGTCGCCCAGATGTCTTAATCTTTTCCACCGACTCGACGACTAAGCGTCGCCTAGGCGACTTGATAAGCATGATTATGAAGGATGATCATCTGCCCCCTTGTGCAGTGAGCTCTAATGAACTTGTGCAGGTAAACATTATCCTACAATATATTATTGCCCTTGTCTCCTTCTGTTGACTGTGAATTGTAGTATTTTCTTGAAGTATGTTCTTATTTATTCCATCTTGTGTGACATTTTGCTCGGGTAAAGTTAAATGGCAGTTTGAATCAGACGAATTTTGTTTATCTAAATCAGATTTTTAGTCTGATGAGGTCATGGATGTTTTTTTTTACAGGATTATTTCTTTGTAATTTGTCAGAAAATAATATTGGTTCTTTACCTTGTGATGCTGTTTAAAATTTGGTGCATGACGGGCCTTCCGTGTTCCCGTGAACCTTATATATATAGTCTTTTTTCTTTTTAACTTGGACTTTAATTCACCTTATAGATATCAGATATACTAGGCATGCAATTTAGTTTGTACTGAATTGTTGACTTCCATTATTTCTTGTACAATATATACATGTCCTAGTTTGAGCCTAGAGTATTTCTCATTCTGCATGTTTTCCTACTAGTTGTGCTAGATGAAGCTCATAAGTTAATCATCTACTTTTCCCCCCGGTGTCCTCCAGATACCTGGTGAAGCTCCTGTGGTTAGGAAGGCTCTTTTTCAAATTGCAGATCATCTTCGTGATAATCCATCTCGCTCCCAACACATCCTTATGTCTGCCGCGCCAAATGCTGCGTATCTATCTGGTGGTTCACTTATGGGTCCTACTGCTAGTGCCCCAATCAAGGGATTAACTCCTCTAATGGATTCTTATGGTGGATACAAAGGTGAGAGCAGGTACTGGTCACGCTCTTTTTACTTGACTCCAAGGGATGAGTTATCTTCAAAGGAATTCTCTCTTCATCTGGTTTGTTCTACTGCAAATATTGGTGGTGTAATGGCAAGAGTGGTGCCAAAATCAATCAAATCAGACAAGATTCTGGCGACTATTAAAGTTTATAGTTCTGCCGCTGCCGGAGATGATTGCATAATATCTATTTCAGCAAAAGAGGTAAGCAATTGGCCTTCCTATTGATGCAATGTTAGCATTTAGGTCGGGGGTTTGCACCATAGCTTCAATGATATATCATTATATTATATTTCAGGTTTTTGAAGACACATTCTCTCCAACAACCGAAGCAGCAATGCGTTTGCAACTTAGATGCAGTGATAAAGTTGAAAGAGATTCAGGTCTTATTTCATTCACGACCTGTCTTCTTGTGTCATCCTCATGGATTGGCTGCCTTATTGGGAAAGGAAGGGGTATAATTACCATAGTTGTCAAGGCGTGGCCTAGGCGACGCCAAGGCGTCCAGGCGTTGGGAAATCTGCAAGGCGAATCTCGACTTGGGACATAGTTGCTAAGGCGACCTTCGACAGCTTCGACGGCTTCTCTGACCTCATCGCGCGACCTTCTTCTACGACTGCTTCGACCTCACGGCTACTTCAAACCTCTGACCTCCGACTCAGTCTCGACACCTCATCGCGAACCCTCGCGAGTCGCGACTGCTCGTCGCACGACTTCTTCTCGCTTGTCGCAAACCCTCGCGAGTCGCAACTGCTCGTCGCACGACTTCTTCTCGCTCATCGCGATCCCTCGCGAGTCGCGACTGCTCGTCGCACGACTTCTTCTCACTCGTTTGCCGACTCTGCTCGACTTCGCTGGAACAAGAAAGCGAGATTGCTTTGCTGCTGGGTCTGTATATACTGCTGGCCTGCTGGGTCTCTAATCTCTATATATAATATAAATTTATATGTATAAATTTATACATATATAAATATATATATATATATATATATAATTTTATATATATATTTATATACATATAAATTTATTTATTTATATATATATAAATATAATAAAATAAATAAAAATAAAAAATATTATATTTAATATATATCATATATATTAAAAAGAAATTAATATATATTTAAATAAACAACAAATAATATGTTAAAAATAATTTAATTTATATAAATTTCTATAGTTATTAATTAAATAATTATGATACCATAAAAAATAAGATAAAATAAAATAATATTATATATATTTAAATAAACAGAAATAAAATAAATACTAAAAAATAATTTTAATGATAATGAAATAAATACATAAAAAATAACTATGATATTAACTAAAAATAAATACTATATACACTTAACTATTAACTATATATAATATTTTAAATAAAATATAATATTTAATTAAATATGTATATTTTAATTTTAAAATATTAATATATTTAATATGTAGGATAGTTGAATGAAATAATTTGAAAATAAATACTATATACACTTAATTATTAATTTAATAATACATATATATATATATATATATATATATATATTATATAACACTATCAATGGGATTTAAAAATATATTTAATGTTATTCCATAGTGTTATGTTTTGAGTTTTAATGTATATGAAATTTTATTGCTAATATATTTGTTATGTAAAATAAATAATATATATATTGTACATTGTAAACGACTTGTCGCCATACGGACGCCATGGCGGTCGCCTAGGCGTCCAGGCAGTCGGCTACCGCCATGACTCGCCGTGGCGCCGTGACAACTATGATAATTACTAAAATGAGGAACATCACCAAAGCTAATATTCATATTCTTTCTAAAGAAAACCTTCCCAAAGTTGCGTCTGAGGATGATGAGATGGTTCAGGTAAATGTTCACTATAATATGTGGATATGTAAATCTCAATTGCTTATTACTTGTGTTGACTTATTTTGAAAACTTTCATTAGATTTCCGGAGATCTTGAAGTTGCTAAGGATGCTTTTTTGCAAGTAATTTCAAAATTGAGGGCAAATCTTTTTGAAAGGAAGGGTGCTGTATCTGCTTTGGTGCCAGTTCTTCCGTACCTTCCTATGTCAGGCGATAGATCAGATGGTATGATTTATGATAGTGGAGATGGTAGTACACATGGACGTGAACATTCTTATTCTGGTGGATATGGTGGCTCTAGTGATCTGCCAGCTGGTGATGTGTGTGGAAGTTACAGTGGTTTGCTGGTGAGTTCATTCACATTTCATCTCAGATTTTTTTGTGGAGTGTATTTAAGGTTTATTAATATAATGATACGACATTTAACTTATGTCCTTTCTATATCTCCTTATGCAGCATCAATTCTGCAGTGCTGCTCATATGAAGTTACATATATATAGCTACTGGTGCTTTTCTATTTTCTTTCATTTGTTAATCACTGGAATTTTTTGTCAATTGCAGAGTGGTGGATTGGAGGCTATAGTGGCTATTCTTCGGGACGTACAGGTAGTTCTGGCTAAGGGTTATTTACGCTTTTCTGCATCCACACTCTTTGCTATTATTTCAGGGTCCTCTGTTAATAGGCAGCTTGTTGGAGTACAATTTGTTAGGTAGAGCCTGTGTTATGCCTTTAAGTTTGACCCTTGACGAACATGGAGTTTAAATAACATTTCATAACCAAATTAGTTTGTTAATGTCCCGATATTGAAAAGGTTTGTTTTTTCTTGATAGCTTCTACTTTTCTGCCAATGAGCCCTTCACAGTGAGAAGGGACATTGTGGACGCTGGAAGGTCACTGATACAAGATATAGTATTAATACTATCTTTATTTGATTTTACTTTATTCTTCTGGATAGACAAAAAGAAAGGTGGCTCAACTTGTTAGATAGAGTTGGGCGTGAGGCCTGTTGGTATACTTACTCTATTGTGGGAATTCTCTGTCTCATGAAGTACTACTGAAAGTCTACTTGAACAGGATCACTTTGTTCTCATATTTTGGCATGTTTCATTTCTTAAATAAATGAGGAGGATTCTTGTTTTGATTTGCTGATTGTTATAATTGATTATCATTTATATCTTAGAATTACTAGTCCCTGATCTTAAGCTTCTGTCACCAGGTTATCTGGGCATAACTCTGCTTCTCGGGGAAAGAGTTATGGGTTTTTCTTGAATTTTCTTAGCTCCTTCTTTGTTAGTTGCTAATTTGATCTAATTTGTATCAGCTCATGCTAAGTTTACCAGATTTTTCTAAATAACCTAGCCTATCTCCCATATATGAAAGTGTTGTTCTAATTTTCCCTTCCCTTACCCAACAAAACAGCCGAGATATCTGAAGCCCGAAGGCAGCCCAGCCTATTTGATGAAGCCTCCAGCCTAAAACTAGAAGACCAGATGAAACAGAGTTTGGAAAACTCATGGCCCACCTTGATGCTTTTGTTAGGGGGACCAATAACTGAAGATCTTACATTCTATTGAAACTTGCCATGTTCAAACACCATATTTTACCAAGTTTAAAATCCTATCTTAAGAAACTTGTATATGCAGTATTTGTCTTGTCCATGTTTCCATCCTTAAGCAGGTTTATTAGTTTTAGTAGTTCTCAGCTGTGTGTGTAGGAGTTCTATGCTTATTAATTTGTGTGGGTTGGACCAGTTCAAACATTGCAAGATTTCGAGTTGTCTGTATCACAGAGAGCTGATTTTATTTTATGCAGCAGATTGATAATTAAATATTTTTTTGCTAATTTCAGTCGCAGTCTCAGTCTCGATATGATTATACATTGAATTTCTTAGCCTATGTATATTTTTCCTTTGCTTTTGATTGTAAAGTCTACCATAGTTGTATAGCTCATTTGTTTATAAACTTAATGCTTTAAACAGCTCTGATGGCTTGTTCATATCGCCAGTAGATTTGAACACTAAATCTCCGCTGGCTCGCTTTATTTGAGCAACATTATTTTAAGATGTAAACTTAAAATTTATCTGAAATTTGGATGACATACTCTCAACTGAAACAGTGATGAGGACACACCGCATAAAGCACACCGTGACATTGTTGTTAGGTTAGATTTTTTATGCTGGCATCTGTTTGAAATTTCCACTATGAAAGATTTTGATGACAAACAAGAGGCTCATATGGAGATATTTTGGAGTTGGTGAAACTTAAAATTGAATCAGGTGGTAGGTTTACTTTACATTTGACTGTGTGTTCTAGATTTTGATGGCTTATGTGTGGCTTTAATTGAACACAATCTAGATCATCTTTGCCATAAATTTCTTGGCTATGAGTTGTGTTATATTTCCTGTGCATACAACAGGTGACCTGTATGGCTAGGCGCATCTTTGGCAGGCCAATCTGCCTATGTGAGTGAATGAGTACAACTGCGATGAACTTATTTCTCCCTCTCCCTCTCCTTCTCGTATGTATACACACAACAAACACACATACTGAGTTTTTCGATTCCCCTTCCTCTACTGGGTGGGTACCTTTCCTCTTGGTACTGAGTTTCCATGCATTTCTTTCCTTTCTCATACGTTTTATGTTGGTAGGCTGTGTAACAAATATCATCTCATTAGAGAAAATTTTCTTCATGTGGTAAATGGACTGATCATTCCTTCTAAATAATACTGCACAATAGGATTACATTCTCACTCATATTATGACATATATTGTTATGCCTTTCCATTTGGGGACACAGATGGGACCTTGTATGTGCGTGAAAATTGATCAAGAACCAGAGAACTAAGAAAACATTGATACATGTGTCGGAATCTAGCAAACATTTTACCTGATTACCAATTTAGTGCTCTCATTTTTTTGGCTTCACTTGTTCATTATCTTGGCACTGTTGGGATTGATTGGAATCTTGAGCAGTTAGCCTCACCCTTTATCAGTTAAAGGTCTGGCTACTCTATTAGTCAAGCTTGGTGAACATATCATAGCATTACTTTTCAATTACTTTTATATTCCGTCTTTTTTGTTCGTTTAAATTTAATTTACACCAACTTTAATTAATGATAATAGCTGAACTGTCTCTACATGATTTTAACTAATGATGTTGCTTTACCATGTTGATTTAGTTAAGCGTCTGCAGTTTCTCCCGTTTAATTTGTGTTATGATTCTCACGAGAAGGAAGTAGAGGCAAAATTTACTTTCTTTGGTTGGAGTCTTGTTGTGAAGTTGAAATTACCTGCCAGTTTTTGAAGCAAGCCGACAATACACCAGGAGGCTTGAAGGAGTTCAATTGCCAAGGGAATGGAATACTAGAGGTGGTGCGTGAATCCGAAGGGTGAAGTAAAACTAGGCAGAGTGCCAAATTCTATTTTCATAACTGAAGTTGGTTACTCTGCAACATTGCCTTGCTGACTTACTCTACTACAAAGATGGTCATTCAAGAAGATATAGAAGCTATTCAGTACATTGCGTGACGGGGTCTGGTGTCGCATCCAAGTTCATGGTATATATATCTATACAAATATGTTTGGCAACTTAAATCCAAGCTTTTCAAATTGAAATTGATCATCAAATTTTGGAATGTTGTCTTTCTCCTTTGGGAAAATTCACTCTTATTGGAGTCGATGCAGTGCGGGATTTATGGTACTGGCTGGTTTTCTGATTGTTGAGTCTTCCTTATATTTAACTCTTAAAAAAAATGGAAACTATTACGGCTAATTGCACGAAGCCATGAAGGTGTATTTGAGATTTGTTTGTTTCATCTAATGTCTTGCATGTGGGAGATGAGGTAATGTAATGCCTGCCAAGGATGACTCGTGATATTCTGGCAAAATTTGAGACTACTGCCTTATTTTGTGGTCTATCCGTCTGGCGTCTGAAGACGAGTCATTTCTGGCATGCCATATTTTCTCACGCTAGATTGTGATGATTAATGGCTTAAAATGCGGTCATGAGAGAGATGATGGGGACAATGAACATTACAATAATCGGTCAGTTTCAAAAACTAGTGTAATCTGGTAAAAATCCCTTTTCTAATGCAAGGGAAACCTAGGAACAAGAAGACGATGAACGCATTTTATTTGTTTGTTATGTTACTAATACTTGTACTTGCTCTGTTATCCTGCCATACTTATTCCAAACATTGTCAATGAAGAGAGATGGGGTTGAATTTCAGATGCAGCAGTTCAAAAATATACCATCAACTCCATTTAAAAAAAATAAAAATATACCATCAAGGCAGTCATCAACTTGTTCCAGAAATTTTTGATATGCTTGCATCGTCGCTTATTCTGGGACGTGAAGATTTCTAAATCCAAGACATTTAATTCGAGTAGGATGAATATTTAATTTGAGCCTACCAAAAATATTTTTATCCTTTAGGTGTAAAAGATATCAAATCAGAAGAGCTATTAATAAAATAAGCAGTTATTAAGCAATGAAATACAAACTATTTCCTTAACTCCACACCAGAATCCACTCCCACAAAAATAAAGAAATCAATCATTCTCAAGAAGAAAATAAAAACCCAGGAAAAAACAAACTCGAATAAAATACAGCAAAAAGTCAAGGAGCACAACAAAAATTATATATTATATATATATATATATATATATATAGAGAGAGAGAGAGAGAGAGAGAGATACTCAACTCAACTCATGCTATTATATATTTTCCTATTTCTCATGGATTCCCAACATTCTCACTTTCAGAGTAGGCAGCTCGAGTTGTATTCAACTATTGGACAAACAAACATCAACCCCTATTCAGGAAGATACATACACTTCAACTAGGTTTATTGCATTTACAAATGTAAGAATTCTGCTTTGGCAACCAACTCAATATCTAAATTAAACTACAACAAATATCGCCAAGGTGAAAATGGGCAAATGAAAACTACATACCAAATATTAAGCAAAAGCACTTGAGATGTAATAGTCAGAAAACCAATATAACAGCTAGCAAAATATCCAAAAATGAAACAGCCGAGGCCACAAAACCATCAAACATAAATAGAAAATATAATATCCTTTCAACTGGACCTAATTTGACTTTAAAAGAAATACTATGAAGAAGTTGATTTGGTAATTGCTCAACTAAATCTTTCTAGTTACGCCCAACACCCCAAACCCTGACAACACCGTCTGTGTATCCACTGAACAATGTGCTTCCATCAGAACTCCAACTCAAGCTTGTGCAGTATATAACCTGGCATTATAGGTTACAGCATGTAAGAACTATGGCCGATAAATGGAAAGTTAAACAAACACAATGATTCAATCTTGTAAAGAATAGGCGATGTCAGCAAATATACAGTTCATGCATGAATAGAGAGACGAATGCCTACTATAAAATTACAACTGATATGAGAATCACACCATAGGTAGAATATTACAATTAGCAAGTAACATATTACAATTAGCAATACAACTATACAATTACATGTTGAAACCATATCATAAAATTTATTTTTAATATCATAAAAAAAAATTATTATCATTCATTGTGTTGATCAAAATTATAAGATATAATCATACAATAAGAAGTTAAAGAGAAATAAAAAACAGCTCTGAAACAATTAAAAAAATAAAATACTGAAGTACAAAAGTCTAAGAATTAAGTTAAGGAAAATGCTAGGGCTCTCAATTTTTTTGTCTCGAATGTGCCTAAAATGATGTGGCATTGAATATGTCAAAAGGTACTTTATGATGAAGCTAACCACAACAGATTTACCTAACCAATGTACATCATTTGACACCAAAAATTAAAGATCCCTAGCATTACACTTAAGTTATAAAAATAATGCAATAGATATCAGAACCCTTCATCAAATCATACATCTGTCTATGCATACCCTTGCAAAAATAAATAAGATATATTCGTTGTCCATGTATAAAAATAAGATAAGAATTATCTACAATACAACTAATATTAAACAATATTTGGCATTGTACATTTATAAAAACATACCACTTAAGGTTGGCAAGTGATAATAAACCTTGAAAACCATTACATAACACAACACCAATACTCTTTCGAACTAGATGGGTCATAAGAAAAGATTATAAGGTCTTATCAAAGGTTATATTAGATAAACAAATACTATTAATGTAAACACAAAAAAAATCATAGACACATACATAATTCAATTATTAAAATGTTACAATCCAACAAGATCAATAAAGATACAAGCACTGATAATAGTCTAGTATTTAGCAATCGCATATAAGATGATGCAGACAATTAGCAAATAACTAGTACAAAGATCCAATAATTAATTACTTCAAAGCTCCACACGATATATAAGCAGATTCTATATTTCTAAACCACATAATTACAAAAATAAAAGTTTTAATTTGAGTATATAACTATATATTATAAGAATCCTAAACCAAAAAAAGAGAGACAAATTACTGTCACATAGAATAGTAGAAATGTGTAACAAGAATTAAAATAACAGCAGACATCCTAAAAAATATACTGATAAATTTAAATAAACAATGTATACATATTTCTCACCACATCAATGCACTTATTTATACACGCCATTTAACCTTAGAAAGTGATATTAAACTTTGAAAACCATTGCATAACTCAAACCCAAGCTATTTTTGAATAAATACATAATCAGAAAAACAGAAAACCCTATAAAACAATGCATTATCAAAACTAATAATGATCAACTCCAATATACAATTGAGAGTAATTTTAATCCAAATAACCATCAATATTTAATTGAACCATACAGTGATTACAAATAACAACACAATAAAAACGTATACTATAATAACACGCAACCCTTTAATGAATACCCAATACCAGCATCATTAATGGTTTAGTTTTACCAACAAAAAAACAGATGAAAGACATAGGCAAGTAGCAAATAACTAGAATAAAATTAGATAGATTATTTCACACCTCCACAAATGAAGGCAATTTATTTCTTTTCCAGAAACCTATATCAAACTTCTGAGTCATATATGTGATTACATAATTCAGAAAAACAAAAGTATTTGCTGGAGATGTACATTCTAAAACTGTAAATAGTAAATACCCATATATAATGATAAACCACAAAAATAGACATTCAGTAGTCAGGAAAAATATCGAAAAATATACATATACACACACAAGGACAAAAATAACAGTAAACCGTACTATATGAAAATATATATTTAGATACAGACACAAATTTTACCATATAAATGTTAATTCAAACCTACATCAATTAGTAGCAAATAGACAAGACATAGAAAAATAACATGATTAAAACCCAAATAAAATGCATGTGCATACATGTAAAACATATAATTAAACCTGTACAATTAAACGCATATACATAAGAACAATCATAAAATAAAATTAGACCTTATTTTTGCCAGCATTGGTATGAGTAGCAGTTCCCTCAGCAGCCATGTCTGATTCAGCCTTCAAATCAACCCTAAGATCCACCACAATACTCTTACTCTCCAAATCCCATATCTTAATACTGGCCTCTGTGGCAGCACACAGCCAATACCTATTTGGGCTAAAACACAAAGCATGAACAATTGAACCAGCATCCAACGAATACAGCCTCTTCCCCTCAGCCAAATCCCACAGCAAAATCACCCCATCTTTCCCCCCACTAGCGCACAGCGACCCATCAGGTGAAACCGCAACTGTATTCACATACCCGTTGTGACCCGCCAGTGTGGACCTCAGCTTACAGTTGGTCAAATTCCAGATTTTAACTGTTTTGTCCCACGAAGCAGAGACAATAGTAGGCTGGATCGTGTTCGGGCTGAACCGCACGCAGCTAACCCAGTCGTTATGGGCATCGCCGTCCTGGATGGTGTACTTGCATTCGCCCAAAGTGTTCCACAGTTTGATCGAACGGTCACGGGATGCGGACACGATCTGACGGTTGTCGATGGAGAATGCAACGGAGAGAACGTCTTTGGTGTGGCCAACGAATCGGCGGGCGGTAACACCGGTGCCGAGGTCCCAGAGGCGGAGCTCGCCGTCCCAGGATCCGGAGAGGGCGAACTGACCGTCAGATGAGAGGACGACGTCTTGGACGAAGTGGGAGTGGCCTTCCAAACGGCGTACAGCGAAGCCGTAGGTTTTATCTTCCTTTGTGAGTTTCCAGACAATGATGGATTTGTCACGGGAGGAAGTGACGATCATGTCGGAGTTGTCGATTGGGGTGGCAATGGCCGTTACCCAGTCGGTGTGAGCCCTCATTGTTCCCTTCAGAATTAGTGATTCTGCCATTTTTTGGGTTTTTTGCAAGCCTCTCTGTTCGTTTAGGGTTTTGGAAAGCGAGTGGCTGCGAATAGAAAGTATGGAATGAATTTAGACTGGGGATTTTAGGGCTTTTGTCTTGTGGGCTTTGTTTGGCTGAGTAAATAACATGGACTTTACCAGAGGAACCGCGCGACGAGCGAGCTACCTCTCTCACAATCTAAATAATTTTTTTCCACGGTAAAAAAAAAAAAGAACAGATTTTTTTTAATTTACAATATAAAATAAATGAAAGATTATTTAAATTTTGCATTTGTATCAACTGATTTAGTTTTATATTATTTTTATTGTTTTTTATATCGTAGAGGGTAAAATATAGGTTATAAAAAAACTTCAGTAACACAATTTTTACATGTGTTTGGAAGAAAAAAAAAAGCGAAGGGTACGATAATTGGAAAAAAAATGACCGAACTGATTTTAACATTTTTTCATCTTATTTAATTACTTTATCTAATAAAATATCTTTATAATAAAAAAATATCAACAATATAATAATTTTACAATATAATATTTAATAATTAGAAATCTTATTTTGCACAAGATAATGAACTACTTTAATTAAGAGAAAAAAAATTATGTTCACCTCATAATATCTTTTACTTTTGAAGATTGAAGTTTTTGAGAAGTCTCCATTTTAAGAGCTTATATGTATATTTATTTTATTTTTAAGAGTGGAGCCCATTGTTAATAAAGTGATTAATTTAATTGTTTTCACTCTTTTTTTAATTAAAACAAAAGGTTATATTCACATTATAAGAATAATATTTTTAAAATATTAATAGTTTTGATAGAACTTTTTTAGACTCAATAATGTTTTGACAATTTCTGAGCATTGAACCTGTCTAGTGGGTATGGGCTTAATTTTGCTATGTCAAGTTTGTGAGTAACTGGGTTGGGTATTTGGTGATTATCTTTCTTAGTTTGTGTGTCGGGTTTATTTTTGTCTGATTTGGTTAGGTATATTGTTTAGGTCTGGCCTGTATGTTTATTTTGGGTTGGGCTTGCTCTGTATATATATGTATTTGTTGTTGTCGCATCACATGTGATCTTAGACGTCTATAGTAAAAGTCAACGTGGCTTTACTTTGCTTGGTCATTAACTTTTGCGGTTCTTAAACCTATTCTATTATTTTTAGTCAGTTGGTTGTTTAATTTAATGAAAGTTTTTAACAATTATAAGAAAAAAAAACCCTCATAATATACAAAAATTTCAAAATAATTACAACTATTATTTTTGTTTCTCTTTTGGTTTTGAGTACAACTTATTTGTTCAATTACATTAATGATAAAATGGTTTAGCAATAATGGCCAAAACTAAAAGAATAAGTTTACTACTACTATAACATAACTCTCATGAAAGTTGCATTGCAAAACAAAAAAAAAATGTTTAGTAAGCAAACAACAAAAAACAGTTTAAATCATGAAAGCCAGACTTAGAGAAATATTACTCACATAGCAATTTTCCATTAAAAAAAATGTTGAACAAATTCACATAGTCTAAAAGATCTACTAGCTAGGTCTTTAGACAAACACATAACAACAAATTCAGATGTATATTCGTGTAAAAAAGTATAAAAAAATTGGTTGTTTAATTGCCTTCGTTGCAAAATATTTTGAGGAGTTAATATTGTCAGAATATATATATATATATATATATATATATATATATATATATATATATATATATATATATATATAGATTTAAGAGATTGATATATTTAGGGTATAAGTATATATAATTAATACCCTATTAATTACGTTCAATATTGTCAAAACTCCTGAGTAGGATATATTAATAATGTGTGTTAACGCCAAGATCTTTGATGACGTCCCAATCACGTAAGACGCCCTAATCCTGCACAGAAAACACGATCAACACCAAAAGCTTGACGGCTGGACCGTCGGGGATAGCTCCGGCGTGAGAGTCAATACAGGTGTTCAAGGTTTAACAATGGAGGGTGTAAAACGTCTAGTGTGTTGAGCTAAATGAAAAAAAATGTATATGTGTGTTTTGTTACCTCTTTTTCTTTTGTTAACCTTGCCTCATACGTTCCTCAGACCCGGTTTACTGTGCCCCCCACTACCTCCTGACACCTCTTCCCATCCCCGGTCATCTCAGCCGAAAGTGTGCAGCTTATTTTCCTACCTGCTACCACTGTTACCTCCCGCCGGCAATCGGAGTCCCATCCTCATTAATGCCATGCAGACCGGTGGCAGACGTAACAGTCAACTACTGCCTTTGTGATGATTACTGGTCAAAGATAAAATAAATAATACCTTACGTAATGGATCAACCCCGTGACTAAGCCCAATATTATAGTCAAGTAGCGAGGCCCAAGTTGTTTGACCCAATATGGTAAAGGTGATATAATCCAGAAGACAAGCCCATCCGGCCTGGCCTAGTAGGAAAAGTATTCTGGCCCAACATTGCCCCCCAGTCTTTTATTAAACAGGATGTTTAGTGGAAGACTGACTGTAAATAGCGCGAGTCCACAGGAAGAAAGGGCCCATTAAGCGCCGGCCCACCTTGGATAACCCACCAAAGCCAAAATCGGACGTTACCTTTTCCTCTCCCTCATCATTATCCCCAATTAATGCGCCGCCCTTGGCTCTCGTGCAAATTTTGAAAAAATCACTCGCTATAAAAGCCGCTGCCCCTTCTCCTTGGAGGGTTCCCTGCTATTTCGAATTCATAAGAGCCTATTGTCTTTTTCTCCTCAAATTTCTTCATTTTCTCTGCAAATTCTCAACAATGGCATCCCAGAACCCCGATACAAGTTCTCCCCTTCGTGTCGCCCCCATCTCCACTGTGACCCCTCACTCAAATCCTGACAAAGAGGTTCCGGGCTCAAACCCCCAAGTCGGTGCCGCGAGTAAGGAAGCTCCGCCCATGGAATCACTTCCCAACCCATCTGATTTTTTCCAAAGCGAGGAAGACTTTCCTCATGCCAACACCCCCTCCACCGTCAATGAAGCTGAGCTCTGCAACATTAGAGCTCGCTATCAAATACCGGATACCCACGGGGTACGGATAGCGGCCCCTCACGAAAGGATGTACCAGCGTCCCGACGGCTGGATCGCCGTTCCGGCAACTTTTCTGGAGAAGGGGGTGAGGTTCCCCCTTCACGCCTTCCTGATCACCCTCCTAGGGTTTGTTGGAGTGGGGTTCGCCCAATTGGTGTCGAACTCGTACATCCATATACTGGCTTACATAGCCTTCTGCTACGAGATAGGAGTTCCTCCTGCTGTGGATTCCTTCTTTACCCTCTTCTCGGTGGGGAAATCTCGGGAGAAAGGCTTCAAGGTGCTAAGTAAGATAGCCCCCAAGCCCAATGCCAGGATCGAGAAGCGGTCTCTAATGGACACTCCTTCGAGCAACCGAGGATGGCATAATAAATGGTTCTTCGTCAACGGGCCCGAAATCTCCTCTGTCCCTGACTGGACCACTTCTGATCGCGTCTCTGCAGACTTCGGAGATATATCCGAGGAGCGTATAAGAGAAATGACGCGCATCATAGAGAAGATACCCCTGAAGGAGTGGAGCTTCGGCCTCTTGGGCAAACAAGCCTGGTTGTATGACCACAAGTTGTCTCTCATCAAGCCGACTTCGACCGATCGGAAGGACTTGGATAGGTACCTTTCTGGCAAGCCTTCATCCCCTTCCATCGAAGTTCCCCAAGAAGAATTTCCGGCCTCGGAGGCCCAGGATGCAGAGGTCTTCCGCGGATCAGAACTTGCTGAGGAGCCTAGCCGACCTCGACAGAAGAAGAGGGCGGTTCGGAAAGTCCGGTCAAATCCTCAAGGAACTCAATCAACCTCTACAGCGAGTTTGATTGACTTGCCGGCGACCGAGCGAATGCAGGCTCTCCGGATTAAGAAAAGGAAGACCCACGTGACTCCTCTGTCTGCCGATGAGCTTCGAGTTCCTCGCCCTGCTGCAGTTGAGCCTCCCCCCGTCATCCCCGTGGAGATCCACGTTTCAGAAGATGAGCTCGAAAACCTGAACGAGTCTCCTCTTCTGTCTCGTAAAAGGAAGCAGTCTTCCGAGGATCAACCAGCACCGCCTCCCGAACCATCAGTGCCTTCTCCGCCGAGACCCTCTTCCTCCACCTTCCGGCGAGAAGCTGCATCTTCTCCCACTGTATGGCCGGATTTTAACGAGAACTTTCCTTTTCAGCTGTTCGACTCCTTTGTTCGGGAGACCGATGACCATCGGTTCGGAAACAGCTCGATCAGGGATTTGATCGAAGAGGGCATGAGTTACCAGGCTAAGGTGAGTTGGTTCAATTGAAATATTTAGGAATCATCTGTTTCTTCTACTAATTCATTTGAAATGTCTGCAGGCAAATGCTGTCTTCGGGAGACTTCTTCCCCGATACAGAGAGTCTGAAGCCGAAGAAGATGCGGCCAGGCGAGAGATGGCTACTATGACTTCTGCTCTGGAGAGGGAGAGAAGGGCTCATGGTATCACTATCTTCAATAAAGAAGGCCTTCAGAAGGACTTAAATAAGTTGAAAGAACAGTTGGAGACATCCGAGGCCACCCACCAGCTGACCGTTACTACGAACATAGACCTGGTTCGTCGGAATGAGGTTCTTGTTGGGAAGAACGAGACGATGGTGAAGACCAATAAGAGCTTGGCTATACAAGTACACGACCTTGAGGCCAGGGATCTGAGACATCTGAAGGAGCGGGCAAAACTCGAAGAGGAGCTCCGCGAACTTCGGGCTCTGAGAGACTTGGGTCCTCCTCTAACCGGAGATCTTCGGAGGGAAATCCAACAAGAATACCGGAAATCTGCCGAGTTGAACGAGGAGATCATCCAGATGTTCTCGGATGGATACGACGAATGCCGAAGCAAAGACAAGGCAAGACTTGTCGCTGCCAAGGTTGAACCGACCATCCTGGACTCTTCGGAAGACGAAGCTGATCTCTGAAGATGGTTCTCTTTCCCTTAGCTGTAAGATTTTTGTAAAGCTTCTATCGCTTTGTAAACATCATTATGTAAATAAAATATCAGTATTATCAGTACCATCCTTTATGACTTCGGTTTTTTCACTGTTAACCAACACTTCAATATGGATTTAATTTGAAAAATGTACAAGCTCCTCCGTGGGCTTAACTTTAAACTGTTAATTAACAACTAAGCAAGTCGTATAACAGATAAGATGAAACTAAATAACATGGCCTTCCGAATTCAACACTTAGAAAGATTTAGGCAATAATAACAAAGTAAAGGAATACTTATTCGTTACCGAAGTGTGAGGTAGGTGTCGCGAGGGATCGGACGAAGTCTGAATGACGATACTTGCCTACCCCGAAGGGCCTGACAAGGTCCTTAGGATCACCTGCCGATGAGGCTATCATCGAATGGTCAGCGAGTCCGCCCGAGCCTCCTTTCTTCGGTGACCATTGATTTTACCACCCTTGGTAAAAAATAATATAGGATCCAGGATTTGACTACCACGCGGGGTATCAAATAAATTGGTTGCCATCGAATGGCCAGCAAGTCCTACCATACCTCCTTACTTCGGTGACCATTGATTTTACCACCCTTGGTAAAAAATAATATAGGATCCAGGATTTGACTACCACACGGGATATCAAATAAATTGGCTGCCATCGAATGGCCAGCGAGTCCTACCATACCTCCTTACTTCGGTGACCATTGATTTTACCACCCTTGGTAAAAAACAATATAGGATCCAGGATTTGACTACCACACGGGGTATCAAATAGATTGGCTGCCATCGAATGGCCAGCGAGTCCTACCATACCTCCTTACTCCACTGTGACATTGGGACAAATGCGAAGATCAGTTGTGAAAAAAGTGACTTTTTATTGATGATGAACGGTTATGTACAGACTCCCAGTGGACTGACTCGGTTTCTATTGAAAGTACTTTCGGAGCCTACCTGCGTGCCATGTGTTCTGAATTTCGGATCCATCCAAAGCCTTCAGCCGATACGTCCCGGGCTTCGGTGCTTCGGCCACCTCATACGGTCCTTCCCAGTTCGGCATCAACTTCCCAGTGTTCTGCGGTGTAGACGCTTCGGCCTCTCTGAGAACGAGGTCTCCCACCTCAAATCTTCGGAGCTTTACCCCTTTGTTGTAGTGCTTGGCGACTCTTCTCTGGTAGGCTGCTAACTTGATCATAGCCACTTCTCTGACTTCCTCTAACAGGTCCAAGTTGGCCTTTAGTCCCTCGTCATTGTAGATTTCACTGAACTGACTAACTCGAAGACTTGGAGATCCAATCTCAACTGGGACTAAGGCATCAGTGCCGTAGGCCAGTCTGAAAGGCGAGTCCCCTGTTGTTGTCCTCGGCGTAGTCCTATAAGCCCACAATACGCTGAGCAGCTCTTCCGGCCATCTTCCTTTGGCTTCGTCCAATCTGCGCTTGATCCCGTTTAGAAGTGTTCTGTTAGTCACTTCGACCTGCCCATTTGATTGCGGATGAGCCACTGAAGTCTTCCTGTGCTGGACTCCCAGTTCCTTCAGAAAGCCTTCAAATTTTGATCCCACAAACTGACGTCCGTTGTCTGATATTACCACTTGAGGGATCCCGAAGCGAAACACTACGAATTCTTTCATAAATTTCAGACACTCCTGTTCCGTTATCAGCCGAAGTGGTTTCGCCTCGACCCATTTGGTCATATAATCAATGGCGACGATGACGAAGCTGACCTGCCCCTTAGCCTTCGGTAACGGACCCAGTATATCAACCCCCCAGACAGCGAAGGGTATAGGAGATAGAATCGAGTATAGCTCTTCCGGTGGCTGATGTGGGATCGGACTGTTGAGCTGACATTTATCACATTTTTTCACGTATTCCGTAGCTTCCTTGAAGATCGTTGGCCAGTAGTACCCCTGCCGAAGAACTTTGTATGCCAGCGACTTAGCCGCCATGTGATCACCGCAGATACCCTCATGAACTTCCCGAAGGGCGTACTCTGCTTCGGACGGGACCAGACATTTCAATAATGGTGACGAAAATGCCCTCCGATAAAGATCCTCGTCAATAAGAACGAAGTTGGCACTTTTGTATTTGACCTTTTTTGCTAACATCTGATCCGAAGGAAGGACGCCATCTGCCAAATAATTGATGTAGGGAGTCATCCAGCAGTCACGTCACTCGACACACATCACTGAGTCATGTTGAACACTCGGCTGCTGTAAGACCTCCAGATAGACTGACCCATTGAAAACGACAGCATCTGTAGTGGCCAACTTTGATAAGGCATCGGCAATAGAATTATCGTTACGCTCTATGCCTTGAAATTCGTGAAAAGCAAAGTATCGGAGTCTGTCTTTCAACTCTGCCAAATACCTGATCATCCTCGTCCCCCGAGCTTCATATTCTCCTGATAACTGCTTGACGACCAACTGAGAGTCACTATAAATAATCAACTTCTGGACTTCTAGGCTCTTCGCCAGCCGAACCCCAGCTAGAACGGCTTCATACTCGGCCTCGTTGTTAGTCGCCTTAAACCCGAATCTAATGGCTTGTTGTACCTTGAACCCCTCCGGACTGGTCAGAATAATCCCTGCTCCACTGACATTTACTGTGGAAGACCCATCTACATACAGTGTCCATGCATTCTGACCGTGCTGAAGAAGGGTAACAGTTCGATCAGATGTCTCCGTTTCCTGTGACTCGGCATCTGCCTCGGTGAAGGAACATTCTACCACAAAGTCGGCCAAAGCCTGTCCCTTGATAGCGGTTCGGGGATGGTATTCGAGGAAAAACTGGGACAATTCCATGGTCCATGCCGCCAATCTCCCCGAAACCTCCGGCTTACCCATTACCTTCTTCAGCGGTTGATCTGTGTAGACGATCAGGAGCCTACCCTGAAAGTATTGCCGAAGCTTTCGGCTAGCAATTACTAAAGCAAAGGCAATCTTTTCAATATTTGGATACCTGGTTTCGGCGTCTCGTAGGACGTGACTGACGTAATAGACCGGGTGCTGCTTTCCACTGATCTCCCGAATCAACACCGCTCCAACGGCTAAGGGGCTCGCTGCAAGGTAGAGATATAAGGTCTCTTTCGGGGTAGGTTTTACCACTAGGGGAGCAGAGGACAGATAGGTCTTTATGCCTTGGAAGGCTTCTTCACAGGGCGAAGTTCATTGGAAAGTCTTCGCATTCTTTGGCCCCTTCAGTGTGTCGAAGAATGGTAGACACCTCTCTGCGGATTTGGACATGAACCTCCTCAGAGCTGCAATCCTACCGGTCAGACGTTGGACGTCTTTAAATGACTGAGGAGTCTTCATGTTAAGGACGGCTTGAATTTTCTCTGGATTAGCTTCGATGCCCCTCTGACTGACCAGATACCCCAAGAACTTTCCCGCACCGAGGCCGAAGGTACATTTTGCGGGATTAAGCCTCAATTTGTGATGTCGGACAGTTTGAAAACATTCCTCCAGATCATCCAAATGTTTCTGAACCTGCATGCTTTTAACGATCATGTCGTCCACATAAACCTCCATATTCTTTCCCAGCTGCTTGTGGAAGATAAAATTCATCATTCTTTGGTAGGTTGCCCCAGCATTTATAAGGCCAAAGGTCATCTTCTTATAGGCGTATACCGAACGGTGTGTAATGAATGCTGTCTTCGGGATATCTTCCCTGCACATGGATATTTGATGATAACCTGAAAAAGCATTCATAAAGCTTAGTAGAGCATAACCTGAAGTAGCATCAATAAGTTGATCAATATGGGGCAAAGGATAAAAGTCCTTCGGACAAGCTTTATTTAGGTCGGTGTAATCAATGCAAACTCGCCATTTCTGGTTCTGCTTCTGCACCAATACTACATTGGCCATCCACTGTGGGTAGTCGATCTCAAAAATAAAATCAGCAGCCAACAGTTTGGCGATCTCTTCGTCAATTATCTTCTGTCGCTCGGGTCCAAATATCCGTCTCTTTTGCCGAACAGGCTTCTTCGAGGGATCTACCTTCAATCGGTGCTCAGCGACCTTTCTGCTAATCCCAGGCATGTCCTTTGGTTCCCATGCAAAAATGTCCGCATAGCAGCGGAGGAGTTCCATAAGATTTGTCCGGAGAGGCTCTGGTAGACCCAAACCAATTTTCACTGTCTTGTCTGCTTTCCCGAGGATCAACTCAACCTCCTCCATCTCCCCCGCAGGTGTTACCAATGGCTCGGAACTGCTTTCAGTGAAGGGCTCAATCTCGATTGCCATGGTTTGTTTCTGTTTGCTAACCCCTACTCCGGAAGAGATGCACGCATTCCGATAACAGCGTCGGGCTAGATCCAAATCCCCAGCCACCTCTCCGACTCCGTGCGCTGTAGGAAACTTGATTTTGAAATGGGGGATAGAAGTCACGGCCTGGAGAGCCGTCAGGGTAGGTCTTCCCAGTATGGCGTTGTAAGCCGAGTCTACATGCACAACATAGAATTTACACATTATTTCTGTCTGCTGAGGGGCTGTGCCGAAGACCACTGGGAGCTCGATAGTGCCTGCAACTTTGACCGGATCGTTGCTGAAACCATATAGAGGATCCTCCTGCCCAACTTCCATCTTTCGCCCTTCAAGATGCATTCTTTGGTACGCGTGAGCATACAGAATATCCACTGAGGACCCGTTATCTATCATCATACGTTTCATGTCTATCGAGCCCACTTGCGCGGTGATCACTAACGCTCCTTCATGTGGATCAATGGGCTCCAAAGGATAGTCTGCGTCTGTAAAGGATATAATAGTTCCGAGAAATGGTCTATCCATCTTTGGAGAGGCACCTGATAAGGACATAACCGAATCTAGATATCCCCTTCTCTTCCTTCCTACCAATTTCCCCGACGTTCCCCCTGTTATTACGTCGATGACATGCCTTGGTGGCGGGTTCGGGACGGGCTGCACAGGAGGATCCGTTTGAACTGTCTGAACGGTGCGGTCGGCACCTTGGTGACTTTTTTCGGTCACATACTAGACTAACAGGCCGCTCTGGATCTTTCTTTCCACAAAATCCTTCAGATTACAACACTCATTGGTGCCATGGCCTGCGGCTTGATGATAGTTACAATATTTTCGAGGGTTGCCCTGCCCGGTCCTATAGTTGTCCCTCGGTGGCTCAAAGAACGGCTGGTTCCGGATTTAGTCTAGAATCACCGATCTGTCTGTGTTCAGTTTGGTATAAACCTTATTCACCTTCGGGGCGGAAGCAGGCGGACGAGTATCTCCTTGTCGCCACGAGTTGTTGAACTTCTTGGAACGGCTCTCCGATCTATCATTGTACCCCCCAGTCTTCTTCGGATCATCCCGGGTTTTAGGGACATCTGCCTCTTTCATCTGTTCCGTAGAGGAACGCTTCAAGTTACTCATAGCCTCTTCCACAACGATATAACCTTCTGCCTTATCGAATGCCTCTGTCAGGCTCTTCGGGTGATTGAACATCAACTTCTTCACCAGCTTCTCCGACTTTACTAGGTCCAGGCCGTTCTGAAACAAACCCACGGCTTGGAGATCGTTCAAATCCGACACCTGACCAACGGCCTCTCGGAACCTCTTCACATACTGACCCAAAGACTCGTTGGTGTACTGCCTGACCTGTGCCAAAGAGCCCGTGGGCTTCCCTCTCCTTCGGTTACTCCCAAAACGAGCGTGGAACTTATCGCAGAGTTCGGACCATGAGGAAATTGAATCTGCCGGTAAATTCCCCATCCACTGCCTCGCATCCTTTCTCAACGTCGTAACAAACATGTGACATTTAGCAGCGTCAGTGAAATCGTAGTAGTCCATCAACCGGTCAAAAGCTTGGCTATGGTCGTAAGGATCTCCCGAACCATCGTAACTTTCCATGTGAGGCAACTTCTTAGAGGTGTCCGCCTTCTCCTTAAGGATATCCGAGAAAAACGGGGATGCTTTCTTTCCCGGAGTATTCTTCACCTGCTGGACCTCGGCCAACTGCTTCTGGAGTGCCTTCAGTTCTTTTACGAGGTACTCTACTCCTTCCGGCTGTGACGACACTTCCTTCTCCGACGACTCTCTCTTTCTTTGAGTAGGTCGGTCGTTGATCATAATACCCCCAACCTTCGAAGGACTTTCGCGACGACGGTCTTCTGAGCAAAGTACCCGACTTTCGGGTGCACGGCCCCCAGATCTGCTTCGCCTCTGGGTCCGATGACTGTGGTGGGAGTGTGCGACAATGAGTGCCCTTTTCATGCTCTCTGGAGTTCGTTCTCTGGATCGGCCTTTCCTACCACTTCGGATCTGCCCCGTAGGGACATCACGACGGAGTGCTTCCTTCGATCTTCGAGGAGTAGGGCTCCTCGATCTTTCTCTCTCTCGATGTTGGCTTTGAAACCCGCGTTCTGAATGAACCGGCTCCTTCCCGCTGCGATGCACACGCCTTTCAGACTGGACATAACTGGATGCTTCATCCCTCAACTCTTCCATCCGGGACATCTGCTCGGCTATATCCTGCCTCTGCTTCATGAGTGATTTCATGGCCCTATCTGCCTTTTCTGCCATCTTAGCCAATCGGGAGGTCTTCTCGTCGTGGTCTAGCTGTTTCCGGCCACGACCGGACTCTTTATCCGTCGTGAAGATTAACTTTCTCTTAGCCTTGCCCACGGCTCTTGGACGAGAGTCTTCATGTGACCGCTTGGAGGCTGTGCTAGCATGAGCACTTATTGTGGGCCCCAAACGATCTCTAACAGAAACTCGTGGTGGTGAATCACCAACAGTCATCGGTTGTCCTTCAGGCGTGTCTGCTCTGCTCTTCCCCATCTTTGAGAGCGTGGAACAAATGAATATTTGTGATTGAAAGCTCTGGAACACTAGAACTCACCCCTCCTTCTAGCGCCAATGTTAACGCCAAGATCTTTGATGACGTCCCAATCACGTAAGACGCCCTAATCCTGCACAGAAAACACGATCAACACCAAAAGCTTGACGGCTGGACCGTCGGGGGATAGCTCCAGCGTGAGAGTCAATACAGGTGTTCAAGGTTTAACAATGGAGGGTGTAAAACGTCTAGTGTGTTGAGCTAAATGAAAAAAAATGTATATGTGTGTTTTGTTACCTCTTTTTCTTTTGTTAACCTTGCCTCATACGTTCCTCAGACCCGGTTTACTGTGCCCCCCACTACCTCCTGACACCTCTTCCCATCCCCGGTCATCTCAGCCGAAAGTGTGCAGCTTATTTTCCTACCTGCTACCACGGTTACCTCCCGCCGGCAATCGGAGTCTCATCCTCATTAATGCCATACAGACCGGTGGAAGACGTAACAGTCAACTACTGCCTTTGTGATGATTACTGGTCAAAGATAAAATAAATAATACCTTACGTAATGGATCAACCCCGTGACTAAGCCCAATATTATAGTCAAGTAGCGAGGCCCAAGTTGTTTGACCCAATATGGTAAAGGTGATATAATCCAGAAGACAAGCCCATCCGGCCTGGCCTAGTAGGAAAAGTATTCTGGCCCAACATTGCCCCCCAGTCTTTTATTAAACAGGATGTTTAGTGGAAGACTGACTGTAAATAGCGCGAGTCCACAGGAAGAAAGGGCCCATTAAGCGCCGGCCCACCTTGGATAACCCACCAAAGCCAAAATCGGACGTTACCTTTTCCTCTCCCTCATCATTATCCCCAATTAATGCGCCGCCCTTGGCTCTCGTGCAAATTTTGAAAAAATCACTCGCTATAAAAGCCGCTGCCCCTTCTCCTTGGAGGGTTCCCTGCTATTTCGAATTCATAAGAGCCTATTGTCTTTTCCTCCTCAAATTTCTTCATTTTCTCTGCAAATTCTCAACAATGGCATCCCAGAACCCCGATACAAGTTCTCCCCTTCGTGTCGCCCCCATCTCCACTGTGACCCCTCACTCAAATCCTGACAAAGAGGTTCCGGGCTCAAACCCCCAAGTCGGTGCCACGAGTAAGGAAGCTCCGCCCATGGAATCACTTCCCAACCCATCTGATTTTTTCCAAAGCGAGGAAGACTTTCCTCATGCCAACACCCCCTCCACCGTCAATGAAGCTGAGCTCTGCAACATTAGAGCTCGCTATCAAATACCGGATACCCACGGGGTACGAATAGCGGCCCCTCACGAAAGGATGTACCAGCGTCCCGACGGTTGGATCGCCGTTCCGGCAACTTTTCTGGAGAAGGGGGTGAGGTTCCCCCTTCACGCCTTCCTGATCACCCTCCTAGGGTTTGTTGGAGTGGGGTTCGCCCAATTGGTGCCGAACTCATACATCCATATACTGGCTTACATAGCCTTCTGCTACGAGATAGGAGTTCCTCCTGCTGTGGATTCCTTCTTTACCCTCTTCTCGGTGGGAAAATCTCGGGAGAAAGGCTTCAAGGTGCTAAGTAAGATAGCCCCCAAGCCCAATGCCAGGATCGAGAAGCGGTCTCTAATGGACACTCTTTCGAGCAACCGAGGATGGCATAATAAATGGTTCTTCGTCAACGGGCCCGAAATCTCCTCTGTCCCTGACTGGACCACTTCTGATCGCGTCTCTGCAGACTTCGGAGATATATCCGAGGAGCGTATAAGAGAAATGACGCGCATCATAGAGAAGATACCGCTGAAGGAGTGGAGCTTCGGCCTCTTGGGCAAACAAGCCTGGTTGTATGACCACAAGTTGTCTCTCATCAAGCCGACTTCGACCGATCGGAAGGACTTGGATAGGTACCTTTCTGGCAAGCCTTCACCCCCTTCCATCGAAGTTCCCCAAGAAGAATTTCCGGCCTCGGAGGCCCAGCATGCAGAGGTCTTCCGCGGATCAGAACTTGCTGAGTAGCCTAGCCGACCTCGACAGAAGAAGAGGGCGGTTCGGAAAGTCCGGTCAAATCCTCAAGGAACTCAATCAACCTCTACAGCGAGTTTGATTGACTTGCCGGCGACCGAGCGAATGCAGGCTCTCCGGATTAAGAAAAGGAAGACCCACGTGACTCCTCTGTCTGCCGATGAGCTTCGAGTTCCTCGCCCTGCTGCAGTTGAGCCTCCCCCCGTCATCCCCGTGGAGATCCACGTTTCAGAAGATGAGCTCGAAAACCTGAACGAGTCTCCTCTTCTGTCTCGTAAAAGGAAGCAGTCTTCCGAGGATCAACCAGCACCGCCTCCCGAACCATCAGTGCCTTCTCCGCCGAGACCCTCTTCCTCCACCTTCCGGCGAGAAGCTGCATCTTCTCCCATTGTATGGCCGGATTTTAACGAGAACTTTCCTTTTCAGCTGTCCGACTCCTTTGTTCGGGAGACCGATGACCATCGGTTCGGAAACAGCTCGATCAGGGATTTGATCGAAGAGGGCATGAGTTACCAGGCTAAGGTGAGTTGGTTCAATTGAAATATTTAGGAATCATCTGTTTCTTCTACTAATTCATTTGAAATGTCTGCAGGCAAATGCTGTCTTCGGGAGACTTTTTCCCCGATACAGAGAGTCTGAAGCCGAAGAAGATGCGGCCAGACGAGAGATGGCTACTATGACTTCTGCTCTGGAGAGGGAGAGAAGGGCTCATGGTATCACTATCTTCAATAAAGAAGGCCTTCAGAAGGACTTAAATAAGTTGAAAGAACAGTTGGAGACATCCGAAGCCACCCACCAGCTGACCGTTACTACGAACATAGACCTGGTTCGTCGGAATGAGGTTCTTGTTGGGAAGAACGAGACGATGGTGAAGACCAATAAGAGCTTGGCTATACAAGTACACGACCTTGAGGCCAGGGATCTGAGACATCTGAAGGAGCGGGCAAAACTCGAAGAGGAGCTCCGCGAACTTCGGGCTCTGAGAGACTTGGGTCCTCCTCTAACCGGAGATCTTCGGAGGGAAATCCAACAAGAATACCGAAAATCTGCCGAGTTGAACGAGGAGATCATCCAGATGTTCTCGGATGGATACGACGAATGCCGAAGCAAAGACAAGGCAAGACTTGTCGCTGCCAAGGAGAGGGAAGCCCACGGGCTCTTTGGCACCTAGCTAGTTAATTAATGTGTATCTTAATACCTAATGTTCAGAAAGAAATGGCATGCATGCATGAGGTTTTTCAAGAAAGAAAATATTTCAACTTAAACACCTGAAAAAATGACTACACTAAATTCTGGCTAGTAGAAGTCATCATTCCTTGAATCTGCTCTTTTAAAAATACACTTCATATGATTAAATGTACAGAAGTTGTAATGATAGTTTTCTAGACAATGCTCTTTAACTAAAAGAAATTAAACAAAATTGTGAATTAAGGCTTTGCTGGGGCTTTTGACTGCCGGAGCTTCTGCAGCAGCAGCAATCATATACTTGGCACACAAGGGCAATACTAGAGCAAATTGGATTGCCATCTGCCAACAATATAACTCTTTCTGCGAGCGCATATCTGGCTCTCTGATCGGTTCATTCGCAGGAATTCTCGTATTTATACTGCTGATCTTGTTGTCTGCTGTAGCCCTTTCCCGACGTTAATTGTACATAGTACGTAGTGCACCATACTTTGCGCATTCAGTGTATATTACTTCTTTTGAGTTCTGTAGTCGTTATTTCACCTATTCCCTCCCCCCACCCCCACGCCCACCCCCGCCCCCGCCCCCGCCCCCGCTTTTCATTCAGCGTGTATTATTTTTTTTTGAGATCTGTTGTCGTTATTTCTCCTATTCTCATGGATGGTAAAAACTCTCGGCTGTGGTGTCTGTAGGGTTTTACAAGGGTCTAAATGTTTGTGGCTTGTGTTATCATGTTTACTTTCCATGTTTCTGAACTGGATATATTGATTTCTATTGGTTATACTTGTGGTCTCTCAATTCAAGCAAAATTTGTCTATAAAGCAATTTTCCAAGAAAACAAAATAGAATACTATCTCTGCATCATTAACTTCACTGCATCACTTAAATTATGAAATTAATTAAACATACATGCATTGATTGGAGGACACTTGCACAAGAAAGGAATTAACATCTAGTCATAGTGTGGTATAAAGTGAATAGGATATACTCCCTCTGTTCCATATATAAAAAGAATCTCAATGTTCTCATAATCTTAATTTCATTATCAAGGTACAACTATTTAACTAATTAATAACTTATTATTTTAGGGGTAATTAATTAAATATGTTACAAAAGTACTATTTTTGAGAAACTGAAGTAGTATAATATAACTATATATATGATGAATTTTTATCACCTTTTCGCGGGTCAAAGTAAGCCTTTTCTTGAATTTGTTTGAGGTTTTGAATCTGGCAAGAAATGCATGAGAGATTTGTTTGTCAGCTTCAGTTGGACTAACCCCAGGTTGTTTCCTTATCATCCAACAACTTCCTCACTCTCTCAACTCCATCGGCCCCTGAAGCATGCATGCATATATGTTTGAGAGTAATTAATACATAGTCATCATTCTCGATCAACCCATCTCAATCAATTCTAGCAACCGCTCATTTGTTCGTCTCACCAGTTCAACATTATTATATACTCTACATATATATATACTCCAAGCAGAGTCCTCCATTTGGTTCGATCTCCATTAATTGTATCTATATATAAACTCAAATGCTTCATTCAACAGCCATGAAATGCTAACCAGAATTCCATGTCGACACGAGTTTAATATCTCTCTCATACCTCAAAACAATGAAATTCTTAATATTTTTTAACTCTTGGTCATGATATATATGAGAAAAAGAGCAAAACATCCTAGACATATATGTCTGTTGTTGTCAAACTTTAGACCAGACCAAAGTCATCTGCCGGTAAATTGGCTGGCTCAAATCCAGTGGAATGCATGGCACGCCCTTGTGCATGCTGTAGCTAGTTGGTAAAGTCTATATTTTGACCTACTTCTAGTTTCTCACTTGAATTCAAGAACCATGTGCTTGATTTAATTTTTTTTTCTTTTGGGACTAGTACTATATATTTTTTTCTTAATGACCCTGAATTAATCAATTAATTTGGTTAAAGAAGTTGCCGAGTTTGGCCAAAGATAATCCGCGAATCAATAGTAACCACATGGCTTATGCAAGTCGTGCGTTACTTGTTTAATAAAGATCGAATCATAGAGATAATAAATTGTTATAGACCTATTTAGACATAACATTCCTTGCTTTTTTCACCATTAAATTGAAGACTAATTAGTTGACCATTTATCATGAGGAGCAAATATTGAAAGAATTATTATTTACCGACTCTGGGAATAATACTAGGAAAAATTATTTCATTCAATCAGAAAAGATAGGAATTACATGTATATATGGTACAGTGGAGGAGATATCTAGCATATCTAAAAATGAAACTTAAATTATAAACTTTCTTAATAGAACAAAATAATTGTCGAATACATATATGCTGCATCTCGCATCCAATTAGTGTATCTGCGATCGCCATCATCATAAATGAAAACAACACTGTATAGAGAATTCAAGCCCCTAAAAGGAGAAAACTGGTTGCCACAAGAATGGAGAAAACAAAATCTCACAAAAAGAAAAAAATAAACTTTGCAGAGGGATTGAGAAACAAACAACCAAATAATAGATTAATGATAATAAAATTAAAGATTTGGAGAGGGTCTCTTCAAAAGAAAAAAGAAACTACCCAAAATCAAAATCTAAAATTTTGGAGGCTTGAGGGAAGATGATTAGCGTTTTGTATACCCTCCTAATAATCAAAAGAGAGAAGAGAAGAGAATTATGTTAAATGTACCTAAGCAAACATTTTTTTTGAAAATAAAACTATGTTCTTATGCACCTTAAAATCGTGGAAGAAAATTTAAAATTCTAATCGACTCTTATTTTAGCTAGCTAGGATAAATTAAGGCATTATACAAAATCTTTTATCCCATGTTTGTAAGTTTTATTTTGGAAAGGAGAAGTTTTTGTTTTTATTTTATTTTTTTAAATTGAAAGGAAGAACTTTTTCTTAATTTCCATCATGGCTTACCTTTTGTGATATTTTGCCTAAAGGCCTAGTTAAGTCCCTATCCCGTTTTATCATCAGTGGAAAACATTAGATTATCTTTTGTGAGGAATTAATATATATATGATATAATTACTTATCCATTTATCAGTACTGTAGATATGATTAACTAGAAAAGTATACATGTTTTTCCATAAATGGTGAGACATTTGAAGCTTATCTCCTAATTATTTGTGTACTATTGTATGAATATATTAGACAATATAATGAATGAGATTCCATGTATAATGTTTCCTAATCAAGGATAATCACTAACGATACGTTTGGATTGAAAGAATAGAAGGAATGGAGTGTGAAATGATTCATTCTCTACTCTATTCTAGTTGGAAAGAGTACCTCCCCCGGCCCAAAGAAAAAAATTCATAAAAATGGTTCAATTCATTTCAATTAATCGCAATCAAACACAATTTTTTTCATTCCATATATAAGAATGAATTATTTCATTATCACCTTCATTACTCCAATCTAAACGTAACATAAGATCGGTATAATGATTCAATTATTGGCCGGTTTATGTACATTGAATCTACCCTTAAGAACTTTCAACTTCACATAATATGGATATGGATCGTTGCCTAATTTCTGATTCCCACTTTAATCAATTTTAGTGAATGCTAAGTACGATCAACATGTGACACTCTCCAAACTTTAGTAAAAATTAATGTAGAGGATTTTTTTATATTTATTAATATATTATTATTATTATTATTATTATTATAGATTTGTCAAAATATATATAATATAATATAGCCAAGTACATAGAAAGATTGGTTGATTTAGGAATTTTGTATATTTCGAATGTGGAGATAATATATATAAATAACCCCAAGAGAGACGCACTAATTTTTTTTATCACAGAATAAGAAAATTACAATTAATTAATATAGTCGGATAGTTTTCCAGATGCACCAATTGAAATTGAAACAAAATTAAATAGGGACGACTATATGTGCTGGTTGAATAATTAATAACCCTTTTTTCTTTTTTATACATCATGTTGACGTACGAGATCTCAGCTAATGACGTCTATTTTTTTCATATCTTCATTAGAGATCAAAACAAAATTAAAAATTAAACTAATTTGAATGTGATTCAAAATTAATTAAGCACGATTACATTTTGATTACTAGTATAATATATATTATATATACCTAATTTATATACTTTTTCTTTAAAAAATAATATTTGCAAATATGTATCTTTAATATTTACTTTGGAGTAATAATTATGACCTAATTATGCATTTTACACTAATGACTCATGAAACTATTTGAATTGTTCGACTTGAATCCATTAATTTGTTCCGCTTGGTGTCCCCTATCGTCGCCTCATGTCTGAACAGAAGAGACATGGCCCACATAGCCGATGCCAGCTCACCCAATTTCCTAGTTTCCTACTACTACTACTACTAGACTATTGGTAGAGTTAGGTTAGGAGTTGTACTTTTTTCCCAGCTAACCAATCCGATCCCTCCAAAGTTTGGGTAGTGATTTCCGTCGGCACTGCTTTTCCTTTTTTTTTCGGCTCTCGATAGGCTATTTGACTTTATGACTAAATATCAGCCGTCGGCTGCTTATTATAGTCTCGGAAACGATTGAAACTCCTCGAGAGATGACAAATCACATGTTAGAATATTGGAGTATTAAATTACTTTCACGTTCTTAAATAAAAGTTATGGGGGACTTTTTATAAAATAAATTAAAACAATAACATTATTTATATTTAAATTTAAATTTAATTTTATAATTTTTTAAATATGATTAGTAAAATTTTATAAATATGTATAGAGCATAAAAATATGACAATTAATACTAACAGTATTATAAATAAATTATTATAAAAAATAAATTATTTAAAATAAATAAATATTTAACTTGAAATTATTTAAAATAAAAATAAAAAAATTTATCCTTAAACGGAGGGAGGGAGTATTAAATTTTTCCTCGTACGGAATGCATTACTTTTTGGGCATTATTGTCCTTAATTAAGTATGCTTTCATAAAGTCCTTAAGTATAAACACGTTTAGTGATGATAGCATTATCGTAGTCAAGAAGTTGGTAGATAATTAGAAAATGGAGGAGCTAGGGTATTTTTAGTAGTATTACGGTTCTTGAAATGTAATGGAAATTAAATTAGCTACTTGTAGAGGAGTGTAACCATGTGAAAGGTTAGGTAGTAAGTAATATTCTCTTCATTTTTAAATAAATGACGTTTTGGAAGAAAAAATTTGTTTCAAATTATCTGTCGTTTACAACTTTCTAGGAGAATAAATTATTTATTTTTCTGTATTACCCTTACCTTCTCTCATTGTCCCAAGAAATTCTCACTCTAAGTATTACTCCCTCCATCCCAAATTATCTGCTGTTCTAGAGTTCCACACAGATACCAATGTGTGATAAAAATACTAAAATACCCTTATTAGTGGAATTATGAAAAAGGTGTTTAAAAAAGAGTGCATGAAATAGTATGTAGAAAGAGGAAGAGAGAGAAAGTATGAGTGCATTAAATAGACAAATAGTCTAAAGAGAGAGAATGTATGAGTGTATATATATGTGTGGAGAAAGGAAGAGAGAGAAAGTATGAGTGTATTAAATAAACAAATAGTATGTAGAGAGAGAAAGTATGAGTGCATATATATGTGTGGAGAGAGAATGAGAGTAATGACTATCAATAATTAGGTAAAGGGGCAAACTTGGAAAATAAAGGAAAAAAATGCATTGAAATCTTGAAAAAACCGATATTGTGGGACAAATTTTTTTTGCTAAAACAGCAGATAATTTGGGACAGAGGGAGTAATAGTTTTCAACTTCCCATAAAGGGATAGTGATAGAATTTTACACATATTTTAACTATTAAATGATACTCCCTCTGTCCCAAATTATCTGCTGTTTTAGCAAAAAAAATTTGTCCCACAATATCTGCTTTTTCAAGATTTCAATGCATTTTTTTCCTTTATTTTTCAAGTTTGTCCCTTTACCTAATTATTGATAGTCATTACTCTCATCCTCCCTCCACACATATATATGCACTCATACTTTCTCTCTCTACATACTATTTGTCTATTTAATACACTCATACTTTCTCTCTTTTCCTTTCTCCACACATATATATACACTCATACATTCTCTCTTTTTAGACTATTTGTCTATTTAATGCACTCATACTTTCTCTCTCTTCTTATTTCTACATACTATTTCATGCACTATTTTTTAAACACCTTTTTCATAATTCCACTAATAAGGGTATTTTAGTATTTTTATCAGACATATTGGTATCTGTGTGGAACTCTAGAACAGCATATAATTTGGGACGGAGGGAGTAGTATTAAATGACTTTTTTAATCCATGTGCAAAAATTTTACTCCCTCCGTTCCTTAATATAGGTCGTTTTAAGGTTATGCACAAGTATTAAGGTAATGATTGTATAGCATTAACTATAATATCAATTGTCTATATTACCCTTGTATTGAAATAAGAGATTGTTATTTATTGGACAAAAAATAGTGAGAGAACAAAAGTTACATTTAATATTTGGGGTAATATTGAAAACTAAGCAATTAATGCTTACTTGAAATTCTAAAACGACTTATATTAAGGAACAAAAATATTTCTCTAAAACGACCTATATTAAGGAACGGAAGGAGTAAACTTTATTTATTTAGGAATTGAGGGAGTACCAAGTATCGGCCACTTAATTAATGCCTTAATAAATGATTAGATAAGATAAGATAGAAAGGAATCTTAAATTAGTATCCAAATATATAATGTTATCCCGTGTAGTTAACTAGTAATTGAATAAAATAATATTTTTTTGATAAAAAATTAGATACAAAATAATGTGGATGATAGTGATTGGTTATAACCATGTATGAAATATTCACTAATTATAGTTCAACACATCATTTTGTATTTATTTTTTTGTAAACATTATTTATTACAGTAGTATCACTCAATTGAATATTTCTACTCCTATGTTAACAAACAAATACTCCCTCCGTCCCATAATGTATATATATATATACGGAGATGCTCTAAAGCGAACTTTAAAGAGCGAACCAAAGACGAACCGTCGTCTTTGGTGTCTATGGCGACGATTCGACCCGTCGCCAAAGACTACATGGCTATGACGACGGATCGAACCGTCGCCATAGACACCAAAGACAACGGTTCGTCTTTGGTTCGCTCTTTAAGGTTCGCTTTAGTGACGGACCGTATATATATATATATATATATATATATATATATATATATATATATATATATATATATATATATATATATATACTGTGACAACCCCAAAATAGGTCCATTCCACCCAACCCATTCTGAGTCGTCAAATACATGGTACAGAAAATAACTACAACTTTTTTACAATAATTGTCGTGCAAAATACAACAACACATATGCTGTGAGTTTGGATACAAATATATACCAAATGTGACTCATGTTCCAACCGTGGACATCACCTCACAAAAACACCTTACATAAATGTATAGTCAAAAACTGTTTTAGAAATTAGAATATTTGGGAAGTGCTCAAGGAAACCTTCGTACATGGGAGGCCACGCATCTAGGTTATGATAGATATCATATGGCCACAGAATTATCCTTGGTTGACCCAATAGACCCCAAAGAAAAACGAGAAGATTACTATCATATTCTTCCCAATGGTGAGTCTTCTCTTGACTTATCATTATCTCCACTGTCTCTAATTGAGAATTATACTTCAAACAAATACCAAGATTATATAGGTAGTGCCCATAGATATACTCAGCAAGTGGATGAGCACAACCCTGTCTTATGATGACACGAGGTTGTATGTCATTAGACATCTTGTATGATAGTGACAAAACACCCTTCCAACGTTGGGTTCGCCTCACCCTATTTTCTTCACCAAATATAACTATTAAATGATGACCACCGTTCTATTCCCTTGTTACCCCCGCTCGACCCAGCTACACTCTTATTACCTGATAGGAATTGTGAAGCAAAAGGGTGAGCACAACTAGCTCAGTAAAGAATGTCATGACTAAAGATAATTCAATTATCAATAGCCTTCATCAACAATAAATCAGAGATTTAGAACATATGGTAAATGATAAAAATTTTAACCATAGTTGTAGCGGAACGAGCAATCCATTAGAAGAGTCAAATAGATTATAAAGTCTATTATCTTCTCCATGTTAAAAATCCACCAACAATGTTTTATCCCTGTAACATCAATCAACAATTCTGGTCCACAATCATATGAATAACTCATAATCATAACTGTAGTTCTAAATTCCTCTTCTCATCCAGGACGATGATAATTTTCATCACCTATCTTTACCTGAAACATCAAAGATCATGGTTACACCAAATCACATTTTCTGTTCATAATCATACTAATAACTTCATCTTTGTACTACGTCCAATGATATTCATTTGTATCACCAGTTGGTCATGTTTATCTCAATATCTGTTCATCTTTGCACTACTGGCCAAAGATATTCAACAACATGTCATCTTTGCACTACGGGCCAAAGATATTCATCAACAATTCATCTTTGCACTACAGGCCAAAGATATTCATCAATATTTCATCATTGCACTACAGGCCAAAGATATTAATATCTCAAAGAAATATATAATCATTTCAGAATTTATATAAACAATAATTATAACCATGTTGAACAATTCACCTTTGCATTTAAGCTAAAGATATTCACTTATAAATTCAATGGTCATGATCATACCAGTCACAATTCAACTTTGCACTACAGGCCAAAGAGAACCCTAGTCATGATCATACCAATAATCTACCCATCTTTACACTCTAGTGAAAGAGAATTTCAACATCAGGGTTATAAAAATGTTATATATGATAATATAATCAATACATAGTTTTAATCTCAAGAGTAATATTCATAACTCAACTATAATTTGGTTAGAAAAAGAAGCCAATTTTTATCGTGAATAGTAACTCATGAATAGTAACTCGTGAATAGTAACTCATAAATAGTAAACTCGACACAAAAAGGTAGAAATTTCACAATAAAATCCATACCAGTATTTCGGTATAATGATATTGAAAGAATAATATTTCTTAAGCTTATAAACAATTTATTTAAATTGTTTACACTTTACTAAATAATGCATTTAATCATTCTAAAATACCAAACTCATAAGATTTTATCACCAATAATCAAAACCCTCGTCAAAAATCTGCATATACCTCATATAGGATTCTCAAGCCATAAAATCCTATTTTCCAATTTTCTTACTTCACATAACATATTTAATTCATTTACTCATAACTAGTCCATTTTTATGAAAAAATACCAAATTAGTTCCAAAAATATTTCTTTTCTGGGATTTAGCATAATATAGTCCCATATTGAACATAAATTTTTCTCAGAATTTTTAAAACTCATTTACTATTTTTCATATGGCCAAAACCACCGAATATTTAAATATTTATCAAAAATTATACTTTTGTCCAAAAATTCTGAAATTTACAGAGTATACTTCTATCATACACATGTACTCCCAATAAAAATTTTATCAATTTTGGAGTTAACCACAAGGAATTATAAGCGGTTACTTTTAAAATAGTCTTTTCCCGTAAAATTCATAACTCTTAATCTATACATCCAAAAATTACCATTTTTGGACACAATCAATAAAACTCATCAAAATATCATTTCAAATTTTTTCATAATTTTTGAAGATCAGAAAAATTACAAAACTGAAAATCATAACAACTCTTAAAATCCATTACTATCCCTTACCTCAAAAGAGCAGTATTTCTGACTGGATATCGGATATGATGCTGAAGGAAACTTGCACTAATGAATAGCAACTCACCAAGTATCTAAAAACTCACAAAATATACTTCATAATATAGAGAGAGAAAGAGAGAAAGCTTATGTTTCTGGTGTGATTTTTAATTCTAACTTAGCCCTCTATTTATAGGAAAATTTTGGTAGGTTTGACCTGCAACCTGATGGCTTTACCTGCTACTATTCCCACCCACCACATTTGAAATATAATTCAGCACATTTCTTCACCAACCACAAGTGGGGCCCACCAATTCTAGAATTTTCCACCAAAATGATAAACTCCGAAAATTCAACAATTTCTGAACCAGTCATCTCGTAAAATTCATAATAAATCATACGTTCATTTTTAACGGTTCAAAATTTGTAGGCATATACTCAACTTATATATGTATAACATATCCAAAAATTACCACGATCCAACGGTCGGATTAAAAATTATAACCCTCGCAAAATATCTCAAAAACCCTGATTTTTAATACCTCCATTCCGACAAAAATACGGATAAAAATCTCAACATTAACTCCTTCATTTTTTAACCACAAAAATATATCCCTCATTTATATCCACATAAAATAAATATTTTCTTATCATAAGAATCAATAATTAATTATTCACAAATAATATTACAGAATCACATTTATGACAACCAGGCCGTTCCCAGGAAAGAGGGGGCTTTCCAATAAGAATTTCTCCTTACTGGCGCGCAATTAGATGACCAAACCTCTCCTTAGACAGAACTTTCTAGACATTGACAATAATGTTATCTAATAATATTATTCAAATAATATGATTTATTGATCTGATAAAGGAAAATACTGTGCAGCAACAATTATTGAAACAACAATAATATAAAATCAACGCAACAATTATTGAATCAATAAAATAAAATATTGAACAGTAACTACTGTAATAATTATTGAGTAGTGCCTTCTTACGTAAGAATCAATAATTTCAAAAATACTATGCAATACCGTGTGCTACTGTGAAATAACGCGTATTACTGTATTTTAACCACCGGGTATTCCAACAGTGTTAACGGTAACAACTACGCCGTTATTTGTAAAAACTCAAATTTTTCGTTTTCTTCACCCGACAGTTATTCGTTATGGGGCCTACAAATAGCTGTGCCGTCGTACGAATATTCTCCTAAAGAAAGAATATTCCACGACCAAACGAATATTCCCCGACAACAATGATTATTTTATAACCACTTGCTTATTTTGGAAAAAATTTCATATTTCACCCATAACTTTAAACTTTTATCAATTTAACCATTTACTGAATAGTAATTATAAGAAAAATTGAATACTTTTATTTCATAAAATTCGGGGTCTTACAATCTCCCCTCCTTATGAAATTTCGTCCCCGAAATTTACGTACCTGGTATTTCGAAGAGTTGAGAATACCTTGCTTCTATTTCAGATTCTATCTCTCAGATCAACATGATTTCTCCATTGCTCATCTCCCATGATAACTTCATTTGGGTTCCTCATTTGTTGGGAAGTCATGACAACCGTCATCCCTCGAACTACTCGGCTTTGACTTGTCTGGAGTAGCATTTGGCGTCATCATTACCGTTGGAATATACCTTTCTATAGGACATATTCCTTCCTCAACTGCCTCTTCGTACTCCTCATTCATGATCTGAATCATCAATCTTCGATCCATATCGGATTCAGGTTGACCGCTATGTACAGGGTAATTCAAAACTCGATGTTGGGTTCTCCCAATTGCTTTCCAAAAAGAGAAATTCATATCATCTATTTTAGCCTTCTTAGATCGAACATCTCTTTCCATAATATCCACGTGTCGTGCGGCTTTTGCCCATGCATCACTTATTCTCACTCGTTCAGTTTTTTCTTCTCTCAGCTCAGATTCTATTTTTATCATCTTATACTCTGCCAAAGAATGCTTCTGTTCAAGCATCACATATCGGGTAACACAAGCTTGAATTGTTGCATCCTTTTGTTCCACGACCGCCTGTCGTTCTTCTGCCTGCTCTTCTAACTCATGAATATGATTTTGAAATTCTACATTTTGATCATATAATACCTCTAATAAACTCTCCTCTGGTACTTCTTCTTCCTCTTCTTCCTCAGTCTCAGCTGTTACCTCTGCGACTATCTCGGGTGTAACTATCAATTCTTCACTCACCACATGGATATCTCTAATTCCTTCTTCGTCTGACATCACATTATCACGGTTAGTGATTAGAGGTATCCCCACAGTCTCATTCACTCCATTATTAGCATTCTCAGCTGTCATTCTCAAATACTGCCATAAAACAAGGGTTAATTAAACAAATTAACATATCACATAATATCCCAATATTATGACTGACCAACAAATAAGCTTAGGTAGGACACACTAGCGAAGGATTTACTCATCTCTCCCCTCCTAGTTGTATTCTCCGATCTCCGCCAGAGATCATATTCCTAAGCTCTGATACCACCTGTGACAACCCCAAAATAGGTCCATTCCACCCAACCCATTCTGAGTCGTCAAATACATGGTACAGAAAACAACTACAACTTTATTACAACAATTATCGTGCAAAATACAACAACACATATGCTGTGAGTTTGGATACAAATATATACCAAATGTGACTCATGTTCCAACCGTGGACATCACCTCACAATAACACCTTACATAAAGGTATAGTCAAAAACTGTTTTAGAAATTAGAATCTTTGGGAAGTGCTCAAGGAAACCTTCGTACATGGGAGGCCACGCATCTAGGTTATGATAGATATCATATGGCCACAGAATTATCCTTGGTTGACCCAATAGACCCCAAAGAAAAACGAGAAGATTACTATCATATTCTTCCCAATGGTGAGTCTTCTCTTGACTTATCATTATCTCCACTGTCTCTAATTGAGAATTATACTTCAAACAAATACCAAGATTATATAGGTAGTGCCCATAGATATACTCAGCAAGTGGATGAGCACAACCCTGTCTTATGATGACACGAGGTTGTATGTTGTAAGACCCCGAATTTTATGAAAGAAAAGTATTCAATTTTTCTTATAATTACGATTCAGTAAATGGTTAAATTGATAAAAAGTTAAAGTTAAATGTGATATATGAATTTTTTTTTCAAAAAAAGCAAGTGGTTATAAAATAATCATTGTTGTCGGAGAATATTCGTTTGGTCGTGGAATATTCTTTCTGTCGGGGAATATTCGTACGACGGCGCAACCATTTGTGGGCCCCATAACAGAATAACTGTCGGGTGAAGAAAATGACAAATTTGAGTTTTTACAAATAACGGCGTAGTTGTTACCGTTAACACTGCTGGAATACCCGGTGGTTAAAATACAGTAATACGCGTTATTGCACAGTAGCACACGGTATTGCATAGTATTTTTGAAATTATTGATTCTTACGTAAGAAGGCACTACTCAATAATTGTTACAGTAATTACTGTTCAATATTTTATTTTATTGATTCAATAATTGCTACGTTGAAATTTTGTATTATTGTTGTTCAATAATTGTTGCTGCACAGTATTTCTCATTATCAGATCAATAATTCATATTATTTGAATAGTAATATTAGATAGCATTATTGGCAATGTCTAGAAAGTTCTGTCTAAGGAGAGGTTTGGTCATCTAATTGCGCGCCAGTAAGGAGAAATCCTTATTGGAAAGCCCCCTCTTTCCTGGGAACGGCCTGGTTGTCATAAATGTAATTCTGTAATATTATTTGTGAATAATTAATTATTGATTTATATGATAAGAAAATATTTATTTTATGTGGATATAAATGAGGGATATATTTTTGTGGTTAAAAATGAAGGAGTTAATGTTGAGGTGTTTTATCTGTATTTTTATCGGAATTGAGGTATTAAAAATCAAATCAGGGTTTTTGAGAAATATTGCGGGTGTTATAATTTTTAATCCGACCGTTGGATTGCGGTAATTTTTTGATATGTTATACATATATAAGTTGAGTATATGTCCACAAATTTTGAACCGTTAAAAATGAACGTATGATTTATTATGAATTTTACGAGATGACTGGTTCAGAAATTGTTGAATTTTCGGAGTTTATCATTTTGGTGGAAAATTCTAGAATTGGTGGGCCCCACTTGTGGTTGGTGAAGAAATGTGCTGAATTATATTTCAAATGTGGTGGGTGGGAATAGTAGCAGGTAAAGCCATCAGGTTGCAGGTCAAACCTACCAAAATTTTCCTATAAATAGAGGGCTAAGTTAGAATTGAAAATCACACCAGAAACATTAGTTTTCTCTCTTTCTCTCTCTATATTATGAAGCATATTTTGTGAGTATTTAGATACTTTGAGAGTTACTGTTCATCAGTGCAAGTTTTCTTCAGCATCATATCCGATATCCAGTCAGAAGTACTGCTCTTTTGAGGTAAGGGATAGTAAGTGATTGTAAGGGATAGTAAGGGATTGTAAGGGATTTTAAGGGTTGTTATATTTTCCAGTTTCGTAATTTTTCTGACCTTCAAAAATTCTGGAAAAATTTGAAATGATATTTTGATGAGTTTTCTTGATTGTGTCCAAAAATGGTGATTTTTGGATGTATAGATTGATAGTTATGAATTTTATGAGAAAAGACTATTTTAAAAGTAACAGCTTATAATTCCTTGTGGTTAACTCCAAAATTGATAAAATTTTTATTGAGAGTACATGTATATGATAGAAGTATACTCTGTAAATTTCAGAATTTTTAGACAAAAGTACAATTTTTGATAAATGTCTAAATATTCGGCTATTTTGGCCATATGAAAAATAGTAAATGACTTTTAAAAATTCTGAGAAAAATATATGTTCACTATGGGACTATATTATGCTAAATTCCAGAAAAAAAATATTTTTTGAACGGATTTGGTATTTTTCATGAAAATAGTCTAGTTATGAGAAAATGAATTAAATATGTTATGTGAAGTAAGAAAATTGGAAAATAGGATTTTATGGCTTGAGAATCCTATATATGAGGTATATGCAGATTTTTGATGAGGGTTTTGGTTATTGATGATGAAATCTTAAGAGTTGGCATTTTATGATGATTAAATGCAATAATTAGTAAAGTGTAAATAATTTAAATAAATTGTTTATAAGCTTAAGAATATTATTCTTTCAATATCATTATACCGAAATATTGGTATGTATATTATTGTGGAATTTCTACCTTTTTCATGTCAGGGTTACTATTCACGAGTTACTATTTATGAGTTACTATTCACGAGTTACTATTCACGAGTTACTATTCACGACAAAATTGGTTTCTTTTTCTAACCAAATTATAGTTGATTTATGAATATTACTCTTGAGATTAAAACTATATGTTGATCATATTATTTTTATCATCATATATAACATTTTTATAACCCTGATGTTGAAATTCTCTTTCACTGGAGTGTAAAGATGGGTAGATTATTGGTATGATCATGACTAGGGTTCTCTTTGGCCTGTAGTGCAAAGTTGAATTGTGACTGGTATGATCATGACCATTGAATTTATAATTGAATATCTTAAGCTTAAGTGCAAAGGTGAATTGATCAACATGGTTATAATTATTGTTTATATAAATTCTGAAATGATTATATATTTCTTTGAGATATGAATATATTTGGCCTGTAGTGCAAATATGAACTGTTGATGAATATCTTTGGCCTGTAGTGCAAAGATGAATTGTAGATGAATATCTTTGGTCTGTAGTGCAAAGATGACATGTTGTAGAATATCTTTGGCCTGTAGTGCAAAGATGAATTCTTGATGAATATCTTTAGCATGTAGTGCAAAGATGGTTTATTGATGAATATCTTTGGCCGTAGTGCGAAGATGGATTTATTAGCATGATTATGAACAGGAACTGTGATTTGGTATAACCGTGATCTTTGACGTTTCAGGTAAAGACAGGTGATGATAATATTCTTCGTCCTGGGTGCGAAGAAAAATTTAGAGTCACAATTATGATTATGAGTTATTCATATAATTGTGAAAAGGAACTGTTGATTAATGTTACAGGGATAAAATATTATTGGTGGACTTTTAATGTGGAGAAGATAATAGACTTTATGGTCTATTTGACTCTTCTAATGGATTGCTCGTTCCGCTGCAACTATGGTTGAAATTTTTATCATTTACCATATGTTCTAAATATCTGATTTATTGTTGATGAAGGCTATTGATAATTGAATTATCTTTAGTCAGATATTCTTTACTGAGCTAGTTGTGCTCACCCTTTTGCTTCACAATTCCTTTCAGGTAATAAGAGTGTAGCTGGGTCGAGCGGGGGTAACAAGGAAATAGAACGGTGGTCATCATTTAGTAGTTATATTTGGTGAAGAAAATAGGGTGAGGCGAACCCAACGTTGGAAGGGTGTTTTGTCACTATCATACAAGATGTCTAATGACATACAACCTCGTGTCATCATAAGACAGGGTTGTGCTCATCCACTTGTTGAGTATATCTATGGGCACTACCTATATAATCTTGGTGTTTGTTTGAAGTATAATTCTCAATTAGAGACAGTGGAGATAATGATAAGTCAAGAGAAGACTCACCATTGAGAAAGAATATGATAGTAATCTTCTAGTTTTTCTTTGGGGTCTATTGGGTCAACCAAGGATAATTCTGTGGCCATATGATATCTATCATAACCTAGATGCGTGGTCTCCCATGTACGAAGGTTTTCTTGAGCACTTCCCAAAGATTCTAATTTCTAAAACAGTTTTTGACTATACCTTTATGTAAGGTGTTATTGTGAGGTGATGTCCACGGTTGGAACATGAGTCACATTTGGTATATATTTGTATCCAAACTCACAGCATACGTGTTGTTGTATTTTGCACGACAATTGTTGTAATAAAGTTGTAGTTATTTTCTGTACCATGTATTTGGCGACTCAGAATAGGTTGGATGGAATTAACCTATTTTGGGGTTGTCACATATGTCATTAGACATCTTGTATGATAGTGACAAAACACCCTTCCAACGTTGGGTTCGCCTCACCCTATTTTCTTCACCAAATATAACTACTAAATGATGACCACCGTTCTATTCCCTTGTTACCCCCGCTCGACCCAGCTACACTCTTATTACCTGAAAGGAATTGTGAAGCAAAAGGGTGAGCACAACTAGCTCAGTAAAGAATGTCATGACTAAAGATAATTCAATTATCAATAGCCTTCATCAACAATAAATCAGAGATTTAGAACATATGGTAAATGATTAAAATTTCAATCATAGTTACAGCGGAACGAGCAATCCATTAGAAGAGTCAAATAGACTATAAAGTCTATTATCTTCTCCATGTTAAAAATCCACCAACAATGTTTTATCCCTGTAACATCAATCAACAATTCTGGTCCACAATCATATGAATAACTCATAATCATAACTGTAGTTTTAAATTCCTCTTCTCATCCAGGACGATGATAATTTTCATCACCTATCTTTACCTGAAACATCAAAGATCATGGTTACACCAAATCACATTTCCTGTTCATAATCATACTAATAACATCATCTTTGCACTACGTCCAAAGATATTCATTTGTATCACCAGTTGGTCATGTTTATCTCAACATCTGTTCATCTTTGCACTACTGGCCAAAGATATTCAACAATATGTCATCTTTGCACTACGGGCCAAAGATATTCATCAACAATTCATCTTTGCACTACAGGCCAAAGATATTCATCAATATTTCATCTTTGCACTACAGGCCAAAGATATTAATATCTCAAAGAAATATATAATCATTTCAGAATTTATATAAACAATAATTATAACCATGTTGATCAATTCACCTTTGCACTTAAGCTAAAGATATTCACTTATAAATTCAATGGTCATGATCATACCAGTCACAATTCAACTTTGCACTACAGGCCAAAGAGAACCCTAGTCATGATCATACCAATAATCTACCCATCTTTACACTCTAGTGAAAGAGAATTTCAACATCAGGGTTATAAAAATGTTATATATGATAATAAAATCAATATAATCAATACATAGTTTTAATCTCAAGAGTAATATTCATAACTCAACTATAATTTGGTTAGAAAAAGAAACCAATTTTTATCGTGAATAGTAACTCGTGAATAGTAACTCATGAATAGTAACTCGTGAATAGTAACTCATAAATAGTAAACTCGACACAAAAAGGTAGAAATTTCACAATAAAATCCATACCAGTATTTCGGTATAATGATATTGAAAGAATAATATTTCTTAAGCTTATAAACAATTTATTTAAATTGTTTACACTTTACTAAATAATGCATTTAATCATTCTAAAATACCAAACTCATAAGATTTTATCACCAATAATCAAAACCCTCATCAAAAATCTGCATATACCTCATATAGGATTCTCAAGCCATAAAATCCTATTTTCCAATTTTCTTACTTCACATAACATATTTAATTCATTTACTCATAACTAGTCCATTTTCATGAAAAAATACCAAATCAGTTCCAAAAATATTTCTTTTTGGGATTTAGCATAATATAGTCCCATATTGAACATAAATTTTTCTCAGAATTTTTAAAACTCATTTACTATTTTTCATATGGCCAAAACCACCGAATATTTAGACATTTATCAAAAATTATACTTTTATCCAAAAATTCTAAAATTTACAGAGTATACTTCTATCATACACATGTACTCCCAATAAAATTTTTATCAATTTTAGAGTTAACCACAAGGAATTATAAGCGGTTACTTTTAAAATAGTCTTTTCCCGTAAAATTCATAACTCTTAATCTATACATCCAAAAATCACCATTTTTGATAAAACTCATCAAAATATCATTTCAAATTTTTCCATAATTTTTGAAGATCAGAAAAATTACGAAACTGAAAATTATAACAACCCTTAAAATCCATTACTATCCCTTACCTCAAAAGAGCAGTACTTCTGACTGGATATCGGATATGATGCTGAAGGAAACTTGCACTAATGAATAGCAACTCACCAAGTATCTAAAAACTCATAAAATATACTTCATAATATAGAGAGAGAAAGAGAGAAAGCTTATGTTTCTGGTGTGATTTTTAATTCTAACTTAGCCCTTTATTTATAGGAAAATTTTGGTAGGTTTGACCTGCAACCTGATGGCTTTACCTGCTACTATTCCCACCAACCATATTTGAAATATAATTCAGCATATTTCTTCACCAACCACAAGTGGGGCCCACCAATTCTAGAATTTTCCACCAAAATGATAAACTCCGAAAATTCAACAATTTCTGAACCAGTCATCTCGTAAAATTCATAATAAATCATACGTTCATTTTTAACGGTTCAAAATTTGTGGGCATATACTCAACTTATATATGTATAACATATCCAAAAATTACCACGATCCAACGGTCGGATTAAAAATTATAACCCCCGCAAAATATCTCAAAAACCCTGATTTTTAATACCTCCATTCCGACAAAAATACGGATAAAAATCTCAACCTTAACTCCTTCATTTTTTAACCACAAAAATATATCCCTCATTTATATCCACATAAAATAAATATTTTCTTATCATATGAATCAATAATTAATTATTCACAAATAATATTACAGAATCACATTTATGACAACCAGGCCGTTCTCAGGAAAGAGGGGGCTTTCCAATAAGAATTTCTCCTTATTGGCGCGCAATTAGATGACCAAACATCTCCTTAGACAGAACTTTCTAGACATTGACAATAATGTTATCTAATAATATTATTCAAATAATATGAATTATTGATCTGATAAAGGAAAATACTGTGCAGCAACAATTATTGAAACAACAATAATATAAAATATCAACGCAACAATTATTGAATCAATAAAATAAAATATTGAACAGTAACTACTGTAATAATTATTGAGTAGTGCCTTCTTACGTAAGAATCAATAATTTCAAAAATACTATGCAATACTGTAACGACCCCAAAATAGGTCCATTCCACCCAACCCATTCTGAGTCGTCAAATACATGGTACAGAAAACAACTACAACTTTATTACAACAATTATCGTGCAAAATACAACAACACATATGCTGTGAGTTTGGATACAAATATATACCAACTGTGACTCATGTTCCAACCGTGGACATCACCTCACAATAACACCTTACATAAAGGTATAGTCAAAGAGGGGGCTTTCCAATAAGGATTTCTCCTTACTGGCGCGCAATTAGATGACCAAACCTCTCCTTAGACAGAACTTTCTAGACATTGCCAATAATGCTATCTAATAATACTATTCAAATAATATGAATTATTGATCTGATAATGGGAAATACTGTGCAGCAATAATTATTGAACAACAAAATTTCAACGTAGCAATTATTGAATCAATAAAATAAAATATTGAACAGTAATTACTGTAACAATTATTGAGTATTGCCTTCTTACGTAAGAATCAATAATTTCAAAAATACTGTGCAATACCGTGTGCTACTGTGCAATAACGCGTATTACTGTATTTTAACCACCGAGTATTCCAATAGTGTTAACGGTAAGAACTACGCCGTTAATTATAAAAACTCAATTTTTGTCGTTATCTACATCCGACCGTTTTCCGTTATGGGGCCCACAAACAGTTATGCCGTCGTACGAATATTCTCCGACAGAAACAATATTCCACGACCAAACGAATATTCCCCGACAACAATGATTATTTTATAACCACTTGCTTATTTTGAAAAAAAATCATATTTCACTCATTACTTTAAACTTTTATCAATTTAACCATTTACTGAATAGTAATTATAAGAAAAATTGAATGCTTTTATTTCATAAAATTCGGGGTCTTACAATCTCCCCTCCTTATGAAATTTCGTCCCCGAAATTTACGTACCTGGTATTTCAAAGAGTTGAGAATACCTTGCTTTCATTTCAGATTCCATCTTCCCTATCATCATGATTTCTCCATTGCTCATCTCCTGTATTTCAGATATCATTCTAGAATACAGCTTCAAAATAAGGGTTAATTGAATAAAGTAACATATCACATAATATCCCAATATTATGACTGACCAACAAATAAGCTTAGGTAGGACACACTAGCGAAGGATTTACTCATCTCTCCCCTCCTAGTTATATTTCCCGATCTCCGCCAGAGATCATATCCCCAAGCTCTAATACCAAATGTAACGACCCCAAAATAGGTCCATTCCACCCAACCCATTCTGAGTCGTCAAATACATGGTACAGAAAACAACTACAACTTTATTACAACAATTATCGTGCAAAATACAACAACACATATGCTGTGAGTTTGGATACAAATATATACCAAATGTGACTCATGTTCCAACCGTGGACATCACCTCACAATAACACCTTACATAAAGGTATAGTCAAAAACTGTTTTAGAAATTAGAATCTTTGGGAAGTGCTCAAGGAAACCTTCGTACATGGGAGGCCACGCGTCTAGGTTATGATAGATATCATATGGCCACAGAATTATCCTTGGTTGACCCAATAGACCCCAAAGAAAAACGAGAAGATTACTATCATATTCTTCCCAATGGTGAGTCTTCTCTTGACTTATCATTATCTCCACTGTCTCTAATTGAGAATTATACTTCAAACAAACACCAAGATTATATAGGTAGTGCCCATAGATATACTCAGCAAGTGGATGAGCACAACCCTGTCTTATGATGACACGAGGTTGTATGTCATTAGACATCTTGTATGATAGTAACAAAACACCCTTCCAACGTTGGGTTCGCCTCACCCTATTTTCTTCACCAAATATAACTACTAAATGATGACCACCGTTCTATTCCCTTGTTACCCCCGCTCGACCCAGCTACACTCTTATTACCTGAAAGGAATTGTGAAGCAAAAGGGTGAGCACAACTAGCTCAGTAAAGAATATCATGACTAAAGATAATTAAATTATCAATAGCCTTCATCAATAATAAATCAGAGATTTAGAACATATGGTAAATGATAAAAATTTCAACCATAGTTGCAGCGGAACGAGCAATCCATTAGAAGAGTCAAATAGACTATAAAGTCTATTATCTTCTCCATGTTAAAAATCCACCAACAATGTTTTATCCATGTAACATCACTCAACAGTTCCTTTCCACAATCATATGAATAACTCATAATCATAATTGTGACTATAAATTTCTTCGCACCCAGGACGAAGAATATTTTCATCACCTGTCTTTACCTGAAACATCAAAGATCATGGTTATACCAAATCACAATTCCTATTTATAATCATACTAACAAATTCATCTTTGCACTACGGGCCAAAGATATTCATCAACAAACCATCTTTGCACTACGGGCCAAAGATATTCATCAACAAACCATCTTTGCACTACGGGCCAAAGATATTCAACAACAGTTCATCTTTGCACTACAGGCCAAAGATATTCATCAACAGGCCATCTTTGCACTACAGGCCAAAGATATTCATCAACAATTCATATTTGCACTACAGGCCAAATATATTCATATCTCAAAGAAATATATAATCATTTCAGAATTTATATAAACAATAATTATAACCATGTTGAACAATTCACCTTTGCACTTAAGCTAAAAATATTCACTTATAAATTCAATGGTCATGATCATACCAGTCACAATTCAACTTTGCACTACAGGCCAAAGAGAACCCTAGTCATGATCATACCAATAATCTACCCATCTTTACACTCCAGTGAAAGAGAATTTCAACATCAGGGTTATAAAAATGTTATATATGATAATAAAATCAATATAATCAATACATAGTTTTAATCTCAAGAGTAATATTCATAACTCATGAATAGTAAATCGTGAATAGTAACTCATGAATAGTAACTCCGACACAAAAGATAGAAATTCCACAATAAAATTCATACCAATATTTCGGTATAATGATATTGAAAGAATAACATTACTTAAATTTATAAACAATTTATTTTAATTGTTTACACTTTACTAATTAATGCATTTAATCATCATAAAATGCCAACTCTTACAATTTCATCATCAATAACCAAAACCCTCATCAAAAATCTGCATATACCTCATATAGGATTCTCAAGCCATAAAATCCTATTTTCCAATTTTCTTTCTTCACAAAACATATTTAATTCATTTACTCATAACTAGACTATTTTCATGAAAAATACCAAATCAGTTCCAAAAATATTTCTTTTCTGAGATTTAGCATAATATAGTCCCATAGTGAACATATATTTTTCTCAGAATTTTTAAAAGTCATTTACTATTTTTCATATGGCCAAAATAGCCGAATATTTAGACATTTATCAAAAATTGTACTTTTGTCTAAAAATTCTGAAATTTACAGAGTATACTTCTATCATATACATGTACTCCCAATAAAAATTTCATCAATTTTGGAGTTAACCACAAGGAATTATAAGCTGTTACTTTTAAAATAGTCTTTTCTCATAAAATTCATAACTCTCAATCTATACATCCAAAAATCACCATTTTTGGACACAATCAATAAAACTCATCAAAATATCATTTCAAATTTTTCCAGAATTTTTGAAGTTCAGAAAAATTACGAAACTGAAAATCATAACAACCCTTAAAATCCCTTAATATCCCTTACCTCAAAAGAGCAGTACTTCTGACTGGATATCGGATATGATGCTGAAGAAAACTTGCACTGATGAATAGCAACTCACCAAGTATCTAAAAACTCACAAAATATACTTCATAATATAGAGAGAGAGAGAAAGCTTATATTTTTGGTGTGATTTTCAATTCTAACTTAGCCCTCTATTTATAAAAAATTTTTGGTAGGTTTGACCTGCAACCTGATGGCTTTACCTGCTACTATTCCCACCCACCACATTTGAAATATAATTCAGCACATTTCTTCACCAACCACAAGTGGGGCCCACCAATTCTAGAATTTTCTACCAAAATGATAAACTCCGAAAATTCAACAATTTCTAAACCAGTCATCTCGTAAAATTCATAATAAATCATACGTTCATTTTTAACGGTTCAAAATTTGTGGGCATATACTCAACTTATATATGTATAACATATCCAAAAATTACCACGATCCAACGGTCGGATTAAAAATTATAACCCCCGCAAAATATCTCAAAAACCCTGATTTTTAATACCTCCATTCCGACAAAAATACGGATAAAAATCTCAACATTAACTCCTTCATTTTTAACCACAAAAATATATCCCTCGTTTATATCCACATAAAATAAATATTTCCTTATCATATGAATCAATAATTAATTATTCACAAATAATATTACAGAATCACATTTATGACAACCAGGCCGTTCCCAGGAAAGAGGGGGCTTTCCAATAAAAATTTCTCCTTACTGGCGCGCAATTAGATGACCAAACCTCTCCTTAGACAGAACTTTCTAGACATTACCAATAATGCTATCTAATAATACTATTCAAATAATATGAATTATTGATCTGATAATGGGAAATACTGTGCAGCAACAATTATTGAACAACAAAATTTCAACGTAGCAATTATTGAATCAATAAAATAAAATATTGAACAGTAATTACTGTAACAATTATTGAGTATTGCCTTCTTACGTAAGAATCAATAATTTCAAAAATACTGTGCAATACCGTGTGCTACTGTGCAATAACGCGTATTACTGTATTTTAACCACCGAGTATTCCAATAGTGTTAACGGTAACAACTACGCCGTTAATTATAAAAACTCAATTTTTGTCGTTATCTTACATCCGACCGTTTTCCGTTATGGGGCCCACAAACAGTTATGCCGTCGTACGAATATTCTCCGACAGAAACAATATTCCACGACCAAACGAATATTCCCCGACAACAATGATTATTTTATAACCACTTGCTTATTTTGAAAAAAAAATCATATTTCACTCATAACTTTAAACTTTTATCAATTTAACCATTTACTGAATAGTAATTATAAGAAAAATTGAATGCTTTTATTTCATAAAATTCGGGGACTTACAAATACCGTGTGCTACTGTGCAATAACGCGTATTACTGTATATTAACCACCGGGTATTCCAACAGTGTTAACGGTAACAACTACGCCGTTATTTGTAAAAACTCAAATTTGTCGTTTTCTTCACCCGACAGTTATTCGTTATGGGGCCCACAAATAGCTGTGCCGTCGTACGAATATTCCCCGAAAGAAAGAATATTCCACGACCAAACGAATATTCCCCGACAACAATGATTATTTTATAACCACTTGCTTATTTTGGAAAAAATTTCACATTTCACCCATAACTTTAAACTTTTATCAATTTAACCATTTACTGAATAGTAATTATAAGAAAAATTGAATACTTTTATTTCATAAAATTCGGGGTCTTACATATACGGTCAGGATCAAGAACATTCTCCTTAAATAGCATTCTTTTATTAAAACTACGTCGTATTGGAGAGACGCGGTGGCATTTTTGTAAATACGCGGTGGCATTGTATTTATAAAAATATCACCGCGTCCCACCAAAACGGCATCGTTTTAATAATAGAATGCTATTTAAGGAGAAATGTTCTTGATCCTTACCGTGTGTATATATATATATATTGTTTTAAATGATTTCATCTTCCTCAAATTATTTGATGTTTTATATAATTAAGGAGAATTAATCATAATCTTTCTAAAATTACCACTCATGGGAAAATGTTTCAAATGAGTGAGAGTATGAGATAAATATATGGTAAAGGGTATTATAGACAATTAATACTATATTTAATGCTATAAAATTATTTTCATAATTCTTGTGCATAACTCTAAAACATCATGTATTATGGGACGAGAAGAGAGGGAGGGAGGACTAATTTTGATGAATCTTAATATTAATGAGATTCATGTAAGTTCTGAAAACAATAATTTAATTTGTAATTAGTACTGCCTCTATTTCACAAATAAAATTTTATCTAACTAATTTTGCAAAATTTAAGGATATATATTCACGCAGAATTGATCAGGTTCGGGAGTCCGGATTTTGTTAAAATCTGAAATTTTTTTAATTTTTTTTTAAAAAATAACTAAAAAAAATTAATATTTTATGGAACTAGAATTTTTTTTAGTTGTTTTAAAAAAAAAAAATCTAGATTTTACTCCCGTCGAGAGTCCGAACCTGATCCTTACCCTATATTCGCGTATTTCTTCTTGCATGTAATGAGTGTTTAGCTTAGCAACATTAGCTTAGTAGTAAAGTTATGTCATCTCGAGAGCCATATTAATATTTCATTAATCTCCAACAAGGTAATTGTTTATGAAAAGTTACCCCTTCGTTTTCAGTCCATAAGAATTTTATAATGAATTGAAAATTTTAGAAAATTAATATTTTTACATGATATTCTCTCACGTGTGAATATAAAAATAAAGCGGATTTCATCTTCATGTCAAAAAAAAAACCATGTAAAAATATTAAAATCCAAATTTTGTTGTGTAAGAAATTGATATTTTACAAGAGAATTGGTAGTTTCACAATACTGTTTCACATGAATAATAAATAAAACTCGCATTCATATTCATAATAAAGTATTATAAAAGTTACAAATTTTCATAGTGAAATAACAATTTATGTTGACCTCCATTAGCTAGGTGGAGTCTTTCTTGTACACATTAGCGAAGAAGAAGAAGCAACAGCAAGGAAAGAGTTCAAAAAATTCATTAAGGAGATGGATTCGGGAAAAACAAAACGGAAACAGTTTTGCATCACTTGTTCAGGCAGACAACCTTTCCCTCGAGCCAAAGCTTGGCCAGGTCGGCCGATCAGCAGCGCGCGGGTTCGAATCGAGCCTTGACTTGATCATCTCTATTTCACAAAAGTGGGGTGCCCTTTGGGCCCAAACTCAAGAACAACTTTCTAGTATATAAACTTAACAATTCTTAACCGACGTGGGACTTAGCTTCCCACATGTATTTATTATCATTTTATCATTTTTAATTGTGATTTTTGGGAGTTAATATCTCATTCATTACTCCATGGATTTGAGTTTTCAAATACGTAGTAGTACTTCATTTAATCTACTCATGGAGTAGAACACATTGATATGTGGAATCGTTACAAATAATTAATGATACCCATATTAATTTAAGCTCAAATTCTAACACTTAGGACAGGTGGAAAAGGGTATTTTTAAAATTTCTTTAAAGCATGTGTGATGTACAATGGAGTTGTTTAAAATTTTCAGGAACTACAAAGAAGTTTTTTAAGGATTTTCAGGTAAACCAGAGCAACAGTTCTAAATTTTTGTTGGGCACAATGATCGATGGATTTTAAATGAAGATGGAAGACAATTTTTCAATCATGAGTTACAAAATTGCAGGTTATAGATGTGTTAGTCTTTGCTTTTAGTGGTTGTTTTTGTTAGTTTGATTGTTAAATTGAGAAGTTGTTTTGTATTGCTAAATTTATGCAGTACTTGATTTGAAAAATCAATGCACAAGATAGTTGCAGAGCATGTAAAAGAATCTAAAATTTAATCCAGATCTTGTGGATTCAGTTTTATTTTGCAGAAATAAAATTTTTACATTTTACTGATAAAAAAAACGGTGGTTATGTTGGCCAGTTTGTTGGAAAATGATGTGTATTTTGGCATGAAAATAATGTGATAAAAATTTGTCTTAATTAAAGTAGTTGATATAAATACATATCCCAAGAAAGAAGTAGTATATAATTTTAGTTAAATACTAGAATTATATTCAATGTTTCAACACAATTATATCTTTACCATACAATAATAAGAGTTCTACTGTACATTGTGAAAGTTTTTGATCCAACTATGATTACACGACGTATGTGCATAAATAAGATAGGTAGAAATTATGAAAGGTTCCACTTTAATTTATTCTATTTTATCGCATATACTTCCACATTAGTCGCAATCCAACTTCGTCTCAACATGGATATCATTTTCTCAATTATAATTACTCGATGACAGGGGACACAACACACTATGCATGAGCTTCTTACCGTGTCAAATTTTGCTAGCTTTCCTATTTGTGGATTCAGTTTTATTTTGCAAAGATTATCCTTAACCACCCCTTCCATTCGTGTGTGAATGCCAAATAATTGTTGTATATATACACACATGTATGCAGTGCAATATATAATTCTGGTGAACCCTTGAAAAGTCTTCATTTTTTATAAAAATTAATGAATGTTTCATTTGATTTTAACCATATTTATACACATTTAAGTACTTTAGAAAACCTGGATTATATGCAATCACATACTAAACACGAATATCAGTTAATCACAACCTTGCCATGCCATGCCATGTGAGTTTATTTAGTAGTAATAGTTTTGGTGATCGAGTGCCTAATGGCTAAACATGTTAGCATGGGTTTTTATAGGTGCATGCCAATGTATATATGCAGCTAATAATTCTGGTAACATATAGCTGGTTGATAATTCCGTAATGTATGTGAACTCCATATTAAAACATACGAAATAGTCCGCGCTTTGGGCACCGGGCACACATGAAGAAGTAGCTCCGTTGGCTCGAGCATCCACCTAGTTTTTGTCTTTATTAAAATCCCGATTGTAAATATATAATATAGACTAGTCTAACTTCTTTACTTTGATGGAGTAGTTAATTTTTTAAGATAAGTCAAAGAGAATAAGATTTGTAACATATATTGATTCTGTCATTAAGAGTTCATGTTTGTGGGTCGACGCACAAAAGGGACATTGAGCAGTGTTGCTTAGGTAAAACTAGTGTAACTCAACTTTTTCATTAATTAATTTAATTATCACATGAATTTAACAGATGTGCTATATATATCACCGAGTAGTGTCATGAGTCAAGACAAGAATACTAGATAAATAAGAGTTATGAAATTAATATTTTCACATGTTAAAATAATATTTTTATACAAGTCTCTCTCATGGACGTGTAACCCACCTGTGAAAATATCAGTTCCCAAGAGTTATGGGCCAACTTTGAATAACAATGGTCTTATTTTAAGGAAAAACTAGTGACTCAACATTTTCATTAAGTAATTTAATCCTCACATGAATTCTTTCAAATAAATTCTATTTTTCTTTCTAATTGTTGTATTTTGTGCACAAAACATATGATTCATTTAAAAGATGTGCTACTTAGTGTCATGATCAGACAAGAATACTAGATACAAAAAGAATTATGGACCAGTTTTGAACACTTTCTTATGGTCCCATTTCAAGATAAAACTAGTGTGACTCAGCTTTTTCATTAATTAATTTCATCCTCACGTGGCTTTTTTTTTTTTTTTGAAAAATCTATTTTTTTTTCTTTCGGTGTTAATTCACATGCATAAATCTAGATGTATTTTGTGCACGAAGCCTATGTATTCATTTATCAAGGCTAGAAAAATTAATTCAATTGCAAATGAAAATCTCATGATTTTTCTTTTTCCTATTTATATGATAAGAGGGATAGACGCAAGGGTATCTAACAACCTATATATATATATATATATATATATATATATATATATATATATATATATATATATATATATATATATATATTATTAATTACCTATTGACCTGCCATTTTTGTAACACTTGTCAAAATTGAAAAGAAACCTTAAAAATGAAAAATTATAGATAAAAAAGTCATAAGTAGTAGTATTAGTATTAGTATTAGAGTTTGTCAACGAGTAGTAGTAGTACTAGTATTCACATGTACTTCCGGCCAATGAATGTAAGGATGTTCCGAGTCACATTTATTCAAGGAGCAAAAATTAAATGATAAATGCCGAGATCATTTGACTTGAGTGATATTTAGCCTTAGGTTCTAGGTTTGATTTCTCTTAAATTAGGGGAAATATATATATATATATATATATATATATATATATATATATATATATATATGTAATCCGACTCTCTCCAACGAACTGAAGGAAGCGAAAAAAAGAACGAACCGGTTATAGCGACGGTTTTTTCCGTCGCTTTAGCATAAAAAATCGACTTTCTATACTATAGCGACGGAAAAACCATCCCTATAGTCAGTTCGTTCTTAGTTCATTCCTTTCGGCAGACTATATATATATATATATATATATATATATATATATATATATATATATATATATGCATATTCTGATAATTACAGAAAAGTTAGACAGAATTGAATGCCATAAACAAACCAACAAGTTGCCTTACAATCCACGTTTCTTTTCTTTCCCCAAAACCATTATTTATGGACTTCTGTTCTCTACACAACACCTTCCAATCTTTCTGTTACACATTTGAGCCTTCCCCTCCTTTTCCCCACTGCCTATTATAAATTCATTTGCACCAGTATCATACTTATTGCTTCCCCTGTTCTCTTGATTTTAATTAATTCTCTTCTTTTTAGGAACCAATTTCGAGGGTTTATGTACTTTTGGTAAGTATAGTTACAAGAATTCCAGAAAATAATAAAGTGTCAAGACTTGAAGAAGAATGGAAAATATTTCTGAAGAACAAATGGAATTGCCTCCTGGTTTTCGATTTCACCCGACAGATGAAGAGCTTATAACTCATTACCTAACCCCGAAAATTTATAACACCAGTTTTTCGGCTGCAGCAATTGGGGAGGTTGATTTGAACAAGGTTGAGCCTTGGGATCTGCCATGTACGTAAGACCTATTATATATATATATGCTATGATCTTATTCTTTATTGAACCAGGAGTAGTTCTAACTTTAAATTTATATCGTTTTGATTTAATGATTAAAGGGAAGGCGAAAATGGGTGAGAAGGAGTGGTATTTCTTCTGTGTGAGAGATAGAAAGTACCCAACTGGTTTGAGGACTAACAGGGCAACTGAATCTGGATATTGGAAGGCCACAGGCAAAGACAAGGAGATTTATAAGGTGAAAACGCTGGTCGGGATGAAGAAAACTTTGGTTTTCTACAAGGGAAGAGCTCCTAAAGGAGAAAAAACTAATTGGGTGATGCACGAATATAGACTCGAGGGGGGAAAGTATTCCATGAATAACCTCCCCAAAACCGCCAAAGTAAGGAGGTCATACTCTGTTTTATACTAGTACTAATTTTTCATTCACTAATGTTGTTTTTTCTTGTTTGTTTAACAGAAAGAATGGGTAATTTCAAGAATATTTCATAAGAAAAAGATACATATATCTGGATTAGTGAGACTTGGGAATTGTGGTGACGAATTGAAGCCTTCTAATCTTCTTCCTTTGTTAGATATATCATCAAGCACAACAATGGTGGCTGAGACCTCTCACGTGACCTGCTTCTCCGAACAAACGGAAGACATGAAATTTCAGGACACCTTCAACCCTTCTGTATTACCCTCCTCCTCATCTCCATCAAAGCCCTTTGATTCATCATTTCTCTCTCCAAAAATCCCAATTTCAAGCTCATTCTTTCCCACTCAAATTTCCCTCCAATACCCAGATTCTTTTTCTATACAAGATCAATCAATTCTCAGGTATTTTGTCTTAGAGTACAATGGGGAAGAATCAAAAATAAAGACGAATTCAAAAACAGACTTCTCACCGGACACCGGGGGAATGAGTACTGATATGTCATCAGTTGTCTCCAATCATGAAATGGGGCAGAGGTCTTCTGAAGATCAAGAATATCCCATCACTTCAGGTGGACCAGTGGACCTTGATTGTCTATGGAATTATTGAATTTGAAGATGGGATTTTGGAATTGAATGGAGCAAAAGAATATACCTGGCTAGATAAAGAGGAGGAAGCAGAAGAAGAACATTACATGATCCTTTAGCAATCATTGGTGTTACAGAATTGTTGTGTTGTTTTGTCTATAATTATAGATTTCCTGGAGGATATATACCAGTAATAGGAAATGAATCGTCTTGTATCATAAACTCAATTTACTGTCTATTTTTTTCTTGGGGTCTCCTAATTTTAAATCTTATCAATGATCAATTCATGGAGTAATAGAACTTTAATTTAAAATATGATAAAATAAATTTTGTTTTTGTTTTTTCTTTCTATTGCATCTACTCAATGTTTTCTTTTAATTTAACATAATCTGTTATTTGTTAATTTCGCTTTAATTTGTTTACTGATGTTCAAGTATCCTATACAAGAGGACTTAATTAGTTAGTTAGGACTTAATTTTATATATATATATATATATATATATATATATATATATATATATATATATATACGGTCAGGATCAAGAGCATTCTCCTTCAATAGCATTCATCCTTAAATAATATTCTTTTATTAAAACTACGTCGTTTTGGTCGGACGCGGTGTCATTTTTATAAATACGCGGTGGCATTGTATTTACAAAAATGTCACCGCGTCCCTCCAAAATGACGTAGTTTTAATAAAAGAATGCTATTTAAGGAGGAATGCTATTTAAAGAGAATGTTCTTAATTCTTATCGTGTGTGTATATATATATATATATATATATATATATATACACACACACACACACACACACGAAGAACCGTCGTAATAACATATAAATTATTTATCTATCTATATCGACGGATCAAATCGTCGCCGGATCCGTCGCTAAAATGGTGAGCATGACATATAAAATAAAGTGGCATACACTAAAAACGGACTATAAAAACGGAATATATATATATATATATATATACGGTAAGGATCAAGAACATTCTACTTAAATAACATTCCTCCTTAAATAGTATTCTTTTATTAAAACGACGTCGTTTTGGAGGGACGCGGTGACATTTTTATAAATACAATGCCACCACGTATTTACAAAAATGTCATCGCGTCCCTCCAAAACGGCGTCGTTTTAATAAAAGAATGCTATTTAAGGAGGGAATACTATTTAAGGAGAATACTCTTAATCCTGACCGATATATATATACGGTAAGGATCAAGAGCATTCTCCTTAAATAGCATTCATCGTTAAATAACATTCTTTAATTAAAACGACGTCGTTTTGGAGGGACGCGGTGATATTTTTATAAATACAATGTCACCGCGTATTTACAAAAATGTCACCGCGTCTGTAACAACCCCAAAATAGGTCCATTCCATCCAACCCATTCTGAGTCGCCAAATACATGGTACAGAAAACAACTACAACTTTATTACAACAATTGTCGTGCAAAATACAACAACACATATGCTGTGAGTTTGGATACAAATATATACCAAATGTGACTCATGTTCCAACCGTGGACATCACCTCACAATAACACCTTACATAAAGGTATAGTCAAAAACTGTTTTAGAAATTAGAATCTTTGGGAAGTGCTCAAGGAAACCTTCGTACATGGGAGACCACGCATCTAGGTTATGATAGATATCATATGGCCACAGAATTATCCTTGGTTGACCCAATAGACCCCAAAAAAAACGAGAAGATTACTATCATATTCTTCCCAATGGTGAGTCTTCTCTTGACTTATCATTATCTCCACTGTCTCTAATTGAGAATTATACTTCAAACAAACACCAAGATTATATAGGTAGTGCCCATAGATATACTCAGCAAGTGGATGAGCACAACCCTGTCTTATGATGACACGAGGTTGTATGTCATTAGACATCTTGTATGATAGTGACAAAACACCCTTCCAACGTTGGGTTCGCCTCACCCTATTTTCTTCACCAAATATAACTACTAAATTGTGACGCCCCCAAAATTAGGTATACGCCACCCATCTTGGGTCGCCACTTACATGGTACATAAATCCAAATACAACTTACTAATACAACTGTCGTGTACAATACGACAAAACATAAACTGTGAGTTTGAATACAAATATTATTTTCTAGAGAGTATTCATACTCAAAAGGAGTCCTCATTACATTTATTAACACATTATTACATAGAATAGTGAGGACTACTAACTAATACTATCATTCGGACCATCACTCCGTTCCCCGACTTGCCCCAGCTACGTTCTCATTTCCTGAAGAGAACAGTGAAAGAAAGGGTGAGCTCAACTAGCCCAGTAAGAAATATTATGACTAAGATAATACAGAATAAATTATCATTAGCCTTCAACAATGTTAAACTGATAAAATATAATAGACATCAAGTTTAACTGCAGCAGAACAAGCAATCCATTAAAAGAGTCAAGTAGAGAATAAAATCTACTATCTTTTATGATTTAAAAGGTTTTTCAACACTTTTATCGCTGGGACTCAGCTTAATAAATAATCCACATCATCGAATCACCCCTGCACTACGGCCAAGGATATTCTTTAGTATCACGACCACGAATTATCCATGCACTACGGCTAAAGATAATCATGTTTTCATCAACGGTCATGATCATGCCATAAAACAATTCATCTCTGCACTACGGCCAAAGAGAATCCATAGCCATAATCATACCAAAAACTGTCCATCAATGCACTACGGGCCAATGAGGACCTTTTTTCACATCATTTGTAACATTACGGTCATGATTACACCGAATAATCCCTGGTCATAATCATACCAAGTCCATCTATGCACTACAGGCCACAGATGACTTTCAACATAATATAAACATGAGGATGATGACAATGATATAAGAATTCAATAAAACAAGTTCAAGAATTAATTTATCCAAGAATTAACAACGTCCAAATTGTCAACATGATATTGCTTTGTGGAGTAGAATTCAAGAATGCTTAGAAGAATATTTTCATGAAAAAAAATACTGGATGAAACGCAATTATCAAGGATATTCCACAAATTTCATGGAGTATAGAAGTCAAAACTTAACCAACTGAGTATAATAAAGAATGGAATAACAAAAGAAATCACCATGCATGCGATAGACCGCACAGACAGGTTATTCCAGCAGAATAATAAATAATGGAACCAGGTCCGGCGTAAATGCACAGACAGGATATTCCGACAGAATAATAAATAATGGAACCAGGTCCGGCGTAACCGCACAGACAGGATATTCCGACAGAATAATAATAAAGACGGAACCAGGTCCGGTGTAAAACACACAGACAGGATGTTCCAATAGAATAATAACAAGACGGAACCAGGTCCGGTGTAAAACACACAGACAGGATGTTCCAACAGAATAATAATAAAAACGGAACCAGGTCCGGTGTAAAACACACAGACAGGATGTTCCAACAGAATAATAGAAGAATGTCACCAAGTATAGGGTAGACCGCGTATACAGGTTATTTCAACAGAATAATAAGAAATGGAATAACAACAGTTCTCTTCATGAATAAGAAAGAATAACACCCCTTACCGTAAAAAAACTGGATATAAGAGTAGGGAAGTAGCAGAATATTTTTCTATAGTTTCTCTATAATTTCTCTCTTTAGAGTTTCAGTGAATTTGTAAGAAATAATGAAGGAATGAGCTTCTATTTATAGGAGAATAGAAAGGCACTATTCATGGATGAAATAATTTTACAAAATTATTTTTCAATCAACTAACAATTAAGTCAATCATCTAACCAATAAAATCACAACAAAAATTAAAATATAATACATATATATAAACACATGTTTTCATATTATATAAATCAATATTATATATACACCACTTAATTTTTCTCCCCCATAACCAACATCAATCCCCCACCCACCAATAATCAAATTCACTACACTCTTACACATCACTATCACACTACCACTTTTCCACCATTTTCCACTCACATACATCACTTTCACTCTTCCTTTTTCTCCCACCACTCTCCACTAACAAATATAATATTATATATATACACACACATCACAATCTTATATATATAAACTCCTTCCCCATACGTAACTCTCTCCCACCCCCATTTCTAAAATCAGTTTTTCAACACATATGGGCCCCACCTTTAAATAAATTCTACCGATTATTTTGAAAAATAGGTAAATGGGAGTCTATAAAATAAGCAAAATTGAGTAACTTCTCACATAAGCATCAATAATCAATACCGTGTGCTACTATGCAACCACGCGTATTACTGTACTTTTACTACCAAGTAGTTCAACAGTATTAACGGTAAAACTTTCGCAGTTATTTTCATAAAAATATTTTTGTCGTTTTTCTCAATCCGACAATAATTCCGTTGTGGGGTCCACCAATGATTGTGTCATCGTACGAATATTCCCCGACACAAAGAATATTCCCTGACCAATCGAATATAATATGACAACTTGCATACTTTGCAAAATTTATAAATACTACCCACAACTATAACATTATCTCAAATCCACACCATAATATTAAAAAAAATATTTCGAGAAAATTAAATATTTATTCATAAAATCTAGGGTCTCACAATCTCCCCTCCTTATGGAATTTCGCCCTCGAAATTTACGTGCGTGCCTGGTATGCCGAACAGGTGAGGATACCTTGACTTCGAACTCTTCAGGTATAACCTTTGAGTGTTGAATATGATCCTTCTTATCCAATATATTAACACGTATCTCCTCAACGTTAAATCTTCTGCTATCTCGTCCGGTTCTAAATCAATAATGTGGTTCGGGTCATCTATATATTTACGTAACATTGATACGTTAAAAACGTTATGAACACGTGGCATACTTGACGGTAAAACGAGTCTATAGGCCACAGTTCCTACTTCATCGAGGATTTCGAATGGGTCAATAAAATCGAGGGTTAAGATTTACTCTATTCGTCGATTATTGCTTCTATAATAATACCCTCTTGAACCTTCTTCATTCATCTGCTCTGAGTATTTAGCTTGAGCTGCTTTAACTTTATCGATTAAAGTCGATTCTACTCGTATTATTTGACATCATCACGTGGATCCCTAGAGTCTTTAACTCTATCTCCATCCTTTACAAGTCACACAAAATGGGCCTTTGTGTTGACAGTATCGTACTCGTACTTGCATATGATCTTCTACTCAACGCGTCACCTACCACGTTCACTTTTCCACGATGATATTAAATGGTACGATCGTAATCTTTAACAGCTCGAGCCAACGTCTTTGGCGCCTGATACGTTCGTTTTAAGTAAAAAAATATTTGAGGGTTTAAGATTGTACTGGGGTCAATACAAAATTTGATTTCACGTTCTAGGGGTAAGCTAAGAAGTCTTCAAGAATACGTCAAGAAATTTATTAACAATAGAAATATCATTCAAAACTGTGACTCTCGTCCAAGACTTGGATAACACGTCACATTGATATCTATTAACTTATCACCGTTATTCACAACGTCCCTTACCGAAAGTCTAGCTTCGGTGCATTCCTCACAAGAAAGTCAACAACTAAAGGATCGGGCTCTTTATTTATGGCTTGATATGACAATGATTGACTTTAGTGGTTTGGTTACTTTGAATCCGCATAACAGGGTGGTTAGGAATATGAAAGTTAACCACCTTACGAAAAGAATGATGAGTAGTTAACCAATCGTTCCTAAAATCACATCAAAGGCAAGTATTTTCAAAGAGATACGATCGACAGGTAACGTGAAAGTGTTGATTTGAACAAGATTTATAAATAGTGGATGTAACGAAGGTTTCTACTATCGAAGTTTCAACCAATAAGTCAAAGTCTAATTTCTTCAAAGTCAAATTTAAACGTTGAGCGCAAGCAAGAGAGATAAATGAATGGGTAGAACCGGTATCTAATAAGGTATAGACTTCGCAAGAATTTATAATTAACTAACCCGTGATAACTTCATTTGATTCCTCGTTAGGGTAATTCAAAACTCGATGCTGGATTTCCCCAATTACTGTCGAAAAAAAAAATTACATATCATCTATTTTAGCTTTCTTGGATCGGACTTCTCTTTTCACAATATCAACGCGTCGTGCGGCTTTTACCCATGCATCTTTCATTCTCACTCGTTCAGTTATTTCTTCTTTCAGCTGCTCCTTGACATTTGAATTCTCAGATTCCAGCTTTAATATCATATACTCTGCCAAAGAGTGCTTCTGTTCAACCATCGCACATCGGGTAATACAATTTTGAATTGTTGCATCCCTTTGTTCTACGATCGCCTGTCGTTCTTCAGCCTGCTCTTCTAACTCATGAATACGATTTTGTAATTCTACATTTTGATCAATAAGTTCTTCTAATAAATCAACCTCAGCTTCCTCTTCTTCCTCACTCTCAGTTGATACCTTTGCGACTAGCTTGAGTGCAACTTTTATTTCCTCAATCACCACATGGATATCTCTAATCACATTAACCTGGTTGGTGATTAGAGGTGTCTCCACGTTCTCATGTGCTTCATTGTTTATCTCAACATTTTCGGATGTCATTTACAAATATTGTCACAAAACAAAGGTTAATCGACATGTAACATATTATTCCTATATTCTGACCGACCAATTAAATACCAAATAAACTTAGGTAGGTCATACTAGCGAAGGAATTCTCCGTCTCTCCCCTCCTAGTTCTATTCTCACATCTTAGCAAGGGATCATATCCCTAAGCTCTGATACCAACTGTGACGCCCCCAAAATTAGGTATACGTCACCCATCTTGGGTCGCCACTTACATGGTACATAAATCCAAATACAACTTACTAATACAACTGTCGTGTACAATACGACAAAACATAAACTGTGAGTTTGAATACAAATATTATTTTCTAGAGAGTATTCATACTCAAAAGGAGTCCTCATTACATTTATTAACACATTATTACATAGAATAGTGAGGACTACTAACTAATACTATCATTCGGACCATCACTCCGTTCCCCGACTTGCCCCAGCTACGTTCTCATTTCCTGAAGAGAACAGTGAAAGAAAGGGTGAGCTCAACTAGCCCAGTAAGAAATATTATGACTAAGATAATACAGAATAAATTATCATTAGCCTTCAACAATGTTAAACTGATAAAATATAATAGACATCAAGTTTAACTGCAGCGGAACAAGCAATCCATTAAAAGAGTCAAGTAGAGAATAAAATCTACTATCTTTTATGATTTAAAAGGTTTTTCAACACTTTTATCGCTGGGACTCAGCTTAATAAATAATCCACATCATCGAATCACCCCTGCACTACGGCCAAGGATATTCTTTAGTATCACGACCACGAATTATCCATGCACTACGGCTAAAGATAATCATGTTTTCATCAACGGTCATGATCATGCCATAAAATAATTCATCTCTGCACTACGGCCAAAGAGAATCCATAGCCATAATCATACCAAAATCTGTCCATCAATGCACTACGGGCCAATGAGGACCTTTTTTCACATCATTTGTAACATTACGGTCATGATTACACCGAATAATCCCTGGTCATAATCATACCAAGTCCATCTATGCACTACAGGCCACAGATGACTTTCAACATAATATAAACATGAGGATGATGACAATGATATAAGAATTCAATAAAACAAGTTCAAGAATTAATTTATCCAAGAATTAACAACGTCCAAATTGTCAACATGATATTGCTTTGTGGAGTAGAATTCAAGAATGCTTAGAAGAATATTTTCATGAAAAAAAATACTGGATGAAACGCAATTATCAAGGATATTCCACAAATTTCATGGAGTATAGAAGTCAAAACTTAACCAACTGAGTATAATAAAGAATGGAATAACAAAAGAAATCACCATGCATGCGATAGACCGCACAGACAGGTTATTCCAGCAGAATAATAAATAATGGAACCAGGTCCGGCGTAAATGCACAGACAGGATATTCCGACAGAATAATAAATAATGGAACCAGGTCCGGCGTAACCGCACAGACAGGATATTCCGACAGAATAATAATAAAGACGGAACCAGGTCCGGTGTAAAACACACAGACAGGATGTTCCAACAGAATAATAACAAGACGGAACCAGGTCCGGTGTAAAACGCACAGACAGGATGTTCCAACAGAATAATAATAAAAACGGAACCAGGTCCGGTGTAAAACACACAGACAGGATGTTCCAACAGAATAATAGAAGAATGTCACCAAGTATAGGGTAGACCGCGTATACAGGTTATTCCAACAGAATAATAAGAAATGGAATAACAACAGTTCTCTTCATGAATAAGAAAGAATAACACCCCTTACCGTAAAAAAACTGGATATAAGAGTAGGGAAGTAGCAGAATACTTTTCTATAGTTTCTCTATAATTTCTCTCTTTAGAGTTTCAGTGAATTTGTAAGAAATAATGAAGGAATGAGCTTCTATTTATAGGAGAATAGAAAGGCACTATTCATGGATGAAATAATTTTACAAAATTATTTTTCAATCAACTAACAATTAAGTCAATCATCTAACCAATAAAATCACAACAAAAATTAAAATATAATACATATATATAAACACATGTTTTCATATTATATAAATCAATATTATATATACACCACTTAATTTTTCTCCCCCATAACCAACATCAATCCCCCACCCACCAATAATCAAATTCACTACACTCTTACACATCACTATCACACTACCACTTTTCCACCATTTTCCACTCACATACATCACTTTCACTCTTCCTTTTTCTCCCACCACTCTCCACTAACAAATATAATATTATATATATACACACACATCACAATCTTATATATATAAACTCCTTCCCCATACGTAACTCTCTCCCACCCCCATTTCTAAAATCAGTTTTTCAACACATATGGGCCCCACCTTTAAATAAATTCTACCGATTATTTTGAAAAATAGGTAAATGGGAGTCTATAAAATAAGCAAAATTGAGTAACCTCTCACATAAGCATCAATAATCAATACCGTGTGCTACTATGCAACCACGCGTATTACTGTACTTTTACTACCAAGTAGTTCAACAGTATTAACGGTAAAACTTTCGCAGTTATTTTCATAAAAATATTTTTGTCGTTTTTCTCAATCCGACAATAATTCCGTTGTGGGGTCCACCAATGATTGTGTCATCGTACGAATATTCCCCGACACAAAGAATATTCCCTGACCAATCGAATATAATATGACAACTTGCATACTTTGCAAAATTTATAAATACTACCCACAACTATAACATTATCTCAAATCCACACCATAATATTAAAAAAAATATTTCGAGAAAATTAAATATTTATTCATAAAATTTGGGGTCTCGCAATCTCCCCTCCTTATGGAATTTCGCCCTCGAAATTTACGTGCGTGCCTGGTATGCCGAACAGGTGAGGATACCTTGACTTCGAACTCTTCAGGTATAACCTTTGAGTGTTGAATATGATCCTTCTTATCCAATAAATTAACACGTATCTCCTCAACGTTAAATCTTCTGCTATCTCGTCCGGTTCTAAATCAATAATGTGGTTCGGGTCATCTATATATTTACGTAACATTGATACGTTAAAAACGTTATGAACACGTGGCATACTTGACGGTAAAACGAGTCTATAGGCCACAGTTCCTACTTCATCGAGGATTTCGAATGGGTCAATAAAATCGAGGGTTAAGATTTACTCTATTCGTCGATTATTGCTTCTATAATAATACCCTCTTGAACCTTCTTCATTCATCTGCTCTGAGTATTTAGCTTGAGCTGCTTTAACTTTATCGATTAAAGTCGATTCTACTCGTATTATTTGACATCATCACGTGGATCCCTAGAGTCTTTAACTCTATCTCCATCCTTTACAAGTCACACAAAATGGGCCTTTGTGTTGACAGTATCGTACTCGTACTTGCATATGATCTTCTACTCAACGCGTCACCTACCACGTTCACTTTTCCACGATGATATTAAATGGTACGATCGTAATCTTTAACAGCTCGAGCCAACGTCTTTGGCGCCTGATACGTTCGTTTTAAGTAAAGAAATATTTGAGGGTTTAAGATTGTACTGGGGTCAATACAAAATTTGATTTCACGTTCTAGGGGTAAGCTAAGAAGTCTTCAAGAATACGTCAAGAAATTTATTAACAATAGAAATATCATTCAAAACTGTGACTCTCGTCCAAGACTTGGATAACACGTCACATTGATATCTATTAACTTATCACCGTTATTCACAACGTCCCTTACCGAAAGTCTAGCTTCGGTGCATTCCTCACAAGAAAGTCAACAACTAAAGGATCGGGCTCTTTATTTATGGCTTGATATGACAATGATTGACTTTAGTGGTTTGGTTACTTTGAATCCGCATAACAGGGTGGTTAGGAATATGAAAGTTAACCACCTTACGAAAAGAATGATGAGTAGTTAACCAATCGTTCCTAAAATCACATCAAAGGCAAGTATTTTCAAAGAGATACGATCGACAGGTAACGTGAAAGTGTTGATTTGAACAAGATTTATAAATAGTGGATGTAACGAAGGTTTCTACTATCGAAGTTTCAACCAATAAGTCAAAGTCTAATTTCTTCAAAGTCAAATTTAAACGTTGAGCGCAAGCAAGAGAGATAAATGAATGGGTAGAACCGGTATCTAATAAGGTATAGACTTCGCAAGAATTTATAATTAACTAACCCGTGATAACTTCATTTGATTCCTCGTTAGGGTAATTCAAAACTCGATGCTGGATTTCCCCAATTACTGTCGAAAAAAAAAATTACATATCATCTATTTTAGCTTTCTTGGATCGGACTTCTCTTTTCACAATATCAACGCGTCGTGCGGCTTTTACCCATGCATCTTTCATTCTCACTCGTTCAGTTATTTCTTCTTTCAGCTGCTCCTTGACATTTGAATTCTCAGATTCCAGCTTTAATATCATATACTCTGCCAAAGAGTGCTTCTGTTCAACCATCGCACATCGGGTAATACAATTTTGAATTGTTGCATCCCTTTGTTCTACGATCGCCTGTCGTTCTTCAGCCTGCTCTTCTAACTCATGAATACGATTTTGTAATTCTACATTTTGATCAATAAGTTCTTCTAATAAATCAACCTCAGCTTCCTCTTCTTCCTCACTCTCAGTTGATACCTTTGCGACTAGCTTGAGTGCAACTTTTATTTCCTCAATCACCACATGGATATCTCTAATCACATTAACCTGGTTGGTGATTAGAGGTGTCTCCACGTTCTCATGTGCTTCATTGTTTATCTCAACATTTTCGGATGTCATTTACAAATACTGTCACAAAACAAAGGTTAATCGACATGTAACATATTATTCCTATATTCTGACCGACCAATTAAATACCAAATAAACTTAGGTAGGTCATACTAGCGAAGGAATTCTCCGTCTCTCCCCTCCTAGTTCTATTCTCACATCTTAGCCAGGGATCATATCCCTAAGCTCTGATACCAACTGTGACGCCCCCAAAATTAGGTATACGTCACCCATCTTGGGTCGCCACTTACATGGTACATAAATCCAAATACAACTTACTAATACAACTGTCGTGTACAATACGACAAAACATAAACTGTGAGTTTGAATACAAATATTATTTTCTAGAGAGTATTCATACTCAAAAGGAGTCCTCATTACATTTATTAACACATTATTACATAGAATAGTGAGGACTACTAACTAATACTATCATTCGGACCATCACTCCGTTCCCCGACTTGCCCCAGCTACGTTCTCATTTCCTGAAGAGAACAGTGAAAGAAAGGGTGAGCTCAACTAGCCCAGTAAGAAATATTATGACTAAGATAATACAGAATAAATTATCATTAGCCTTCAACAATGTTAAACTGATAAAATATAATAGACATCAAGTTTAACTGCAGCGGAACAAGCAATCCATTAAAAGAGTCAAGTAGAGAATAAAATCTACTATCTTTTATGATTTAAAAGGTTTTTCAACACTTTTATCGCTGGGACTCAGCTTAATAAATAATCCACATCATCGAATCACCCCTGCACTACGGCCAAGGATATTCTTTAGTATCACGACCACGAATTATCCATGCACTACGGCTAAAGATAATCATGTTTTCATCAACGGTCATGATCATGCCATAAAACAATTCATCTCTGCACTACAGCCAAAGAGAATCCATAGCCATAATCATACCAAAAACTGTCCATCAATGCACTACGGGCCAATGAGGACCTTTTTTCACATCATTTGTAACATTACGGTCATGATTACACCGAATAATCCCTGGTCATAATCATACCAAGTCCATCTATGCACTACAGGCCACAGATGACTTTCAACATAATATAAACATGAGGATGATGACAATGATATAAGAATTCAATAAAACAAGTTCAAGAATTAATTTATCCAAGAATTAACAACGTCCAAATTGTCAACATGATATTGCTTTGTGGAGTAGAATTCAAGAATGCTTAGAAGAATATTTTCATGAAAAAAAATACTGGATGAAACGCAATTATCAAGGATATTCCACAAATTTCATGGAGTATAGAAGTCAAAACTTAACCAACTGAGTATAATAAAGAATGGAATAACAAAAGAAATCACCATGCATGCGATAGACCGCACAGACAGGTTATTCCAGCAGAATAATAAATAATGGAACCAGGTCCGGCGTAAATGCACAGACAGGATATTTCGACAGAATAATAAATAATGGAACCAGGTCCGGCGTAACCGCACAGACAGGATATTCCGACAGAATAATAATAAAGACGGAACCAGGTCCGGTGTAAAACACACAGACAGGATGTTCCAACAGAATAATAACAAGACGGAACCAGGTCCGGTGTAAAACGCACAGACAGGATGTTCCAACAGAATAATAATAAAAACGGAACCAGGTCCGGTGTAAAACACACAGACAGGATGTTCCAACAGAATAATAGAAGAATGTCACCAAGTATAGGGTAGACCGCGTATACAGGTTATTCCAACAGAATAATAAGAAATGGAATAACAACAGTTCTCTTCATGAATAAGAAAGAATAACACCCCTTACCGTAAAAAAACTGGATATAAGAGTAGGGAAGTAGCAGAATACTTTTCTATAGTTTCTCTATAATTTCTCTCTTTAGAGTTTCAGTGAATTTGTAAGAAATAATGAAGGAATGAGCTTCTATTTATAGGAGAATAGAAAGGCACTATTCATGGATGAAATAATTTTACAAAATTATTTTTCAATCAACTAACAATTAAGTCAATCATCTAACCAATAAAATCACAACAAAAATTAAAATATAATACATATATATAAACACATGTTTTCATATTATATAAATCAATATTATATATACACCACTTAATTTTTCTCCCCCATAACCAACATCAATCCCCCACCCACCAATAATCAAATTCACTACACTCTTACACATCACTATCACACTACCACTTTTCCACCATTTTCCACTCACATACATCACTTTCACTCTTCCTTTTTCTCCCACCACTCTCCACTAACAAATATAATATTATATATATACACACACATCACAATCTTATATATATAAACTCCTTCCCCATACGTAACTCTCTCCCACCCCCATTTCTAAAATCAGTTTTTCAACACATATGGGCCCCACCTTTAAATAAATTCTACCGATTATTTTGAAAAATAGGTAAATGGGAGTCTATAAAATAAGCAAAATTGAGTAACCTCTCACATAAGCATCAATAATCAATACCGTGTGCTACTATGCAACCACGCGTATTACTGTACTTTTACTACCAAGTAGTTCAACAGTATTAACGGTAAAACTTTCGCAGTTATTTTCATAAAAATATTTTTGTCGTTTTTCTCAATCCGACAATAATTCCGTTGTGGGGTCCACCAATGATTGTGTCATCGTACGAATATTCCCCGACACAAAGAATATTCCCTGACCAATCGAATATAATATGACAACTTGCATACTTTGCAAAATTTATAAATACTACCCACAACTATAACATTATCTCAAATCCACACCATAATATTAAAAAAAATATTTCGAGAAAATTAAATATTTATTCATAAAATTTGGGGTCTCGCAATCTCCCCTCCTTATGGAATTTCGCCCTCGAAATTTACGTGCGTGCCTGGTATGCCGAACAGGTGAGGATACCTTGACTTCGAACTCTTCAGGTATAACCTTTGAGTGTTGAATATGATCCTTCTTATCCAATAAATTAACACGTATCTCCTCAACGTTAAATCTTCTGCTATCTCGTCCGGTTCTAAATCAATAATGTGGTTCGGGTCATCTATATATTTACGTAACATTGATACGTTAAAAACGTTATGAACACGTGGCATACTTGACGGTAAAACGAGTCTATAGGCCACAGTTCCTACTTCATCGAGGATTTCGAATGGGTCAATAAAATCGAGGGTTAAGATTTACTCTATTCGTCGATTATTGCTTCTATAATAATACCCTCTTGAACCTTCTTCATTCATCTGCTCTGAGTATTTAGCTTGAGCTGCTTTAACTTTATCGATTAAAGTCGATTCTACTCGTATTATTTGACATCATCACGTGGATCCCTAGAGTCTTTAACTCTATCTCCATCCTTTACAAGTCACACAAAATGGGCCTTTGTGTTGACAGTATCGTACTCGTACTTGCATATGATCTTCTACTCAACGCGTCACCTACCACGTTCACTTTTCCACGATGATATTAAATGGTACGATCGTAATCTTTAACAGCTCGAGCCAACGTCTTTGGCGCCTGATACGTTCGTTTTAAGTAAAGAAATATTTGAGGGTTTAAGATTGTACTGGGGTCAATACAAAATTTGATTTCACGTTCTAGGGGTAAGCTAAGAAGTCTTCAAGAATACGTCAAGAAATTTATTAACAATAGAAATATCATTCAAAACTGTGACTCTCGTCCAAGACTTGGATAACACGTCACATTGATATCTATTAACTTATCACCGTTATTCACAACGTCCCTTACCGAAAGTCTAGCTTCGGTGCATTCCTCACAAGAAAGTCAACAACTAAAGGATCGGGCTCTTTATTTATGGCTTGATATGACAATGATTGACTTTAGTGGTTTGGTTACTTTGAATCCGCATAACAGGGTGGTTAGGAATATGAAAGTTAACCACCTTACGAAAAGAATGATGAGTAGTTAACCAATCGTTCCTAAAATCACATCAAAGGCAAGTATTTTCAAAGAGATACGATCGACAGGTAACGTGAAAGTGTTGATTTGAACAAGATTTATAAATAGTGGATGTAACGAAGGTTTCTACTATCGAAGTTTCAACCAATAAGTCAAAGTCTAATTTCTTCAAAGTCAAATTTAAACGTTGAGCGCAAGCAAGAGAGATAAATGAATGGGTAGAACCGGTATCTAATAAGGTATAGACTTCGCAAGAATTTATAATTAACTAACCCGTGATAACTTCATTTGATTCCTCGTTAGGGTAATTCAAAACTCGATGCTGGATTTCCCCAATTACTGTCGAAAAAAAAAATTACATATCATCTATTTTAGCTTTCTTGGATCGGACTTCTCTTTTCACAATATCAACGCGTCGTGCGGCTTTTACCCATGCATCTTTCATTCTCACTCGTTCAGTTATTTCTTCTTTCAGCTGCTCCTTGACATTTGAATTCTCAGATTCCAGCTTTAATATCATATACTCTGCCAAAGAGTGCTTCTGTTCAACCATCGCACATCGGGTAATACAATTTTGAATTGTTGCATCCCTTTGTTCTACGATCGCCTGTCGTTCTTCAGCCTGCTCTTCTAACTCATGAATACGATTTTGTAATTCTACATTTTGATCAATAAGTTCTTCTAATAAATCAACCTCAGCTTCCTCTTCTTCCTCACTCTCAGTTGATACCTTTGCGACTAGCTTGAGTGCAACTTTTATTTCCTCAATCACCACATGGATATCTCTAATCACATTAACCTGGTTGGTGATTAGAGGTGTCTCCACGTTCTCATGTGCTTCATTGTTTATCTCAACATTTTCGGATGTCATTTACAAATACTGTCACAAAACAAAGGTTAATCGACATGTAACATATTATTCCTATATTCTGACCGACCAATTAAATACCAAATAAACTTAGGTAGGTCATACTAGCGAAGGAATTCTCCGTCTCTCCCCTCCTAGTTCTATTCTCACATCTTAGCCAGGGATCATATCCCTAAGCTCTGATACCAACTGTGACGCCCCCAAAATTAGGTATACGTCACCCATCTTGGGTCGCCACTTACATGGTACATAAATCCAAATACAACTTACTAATACAACTGTCGTGTACAATACGACAAAACATAAACTGTGAGTTTGAATACAAATATTATTTTCTAGAGAGTATTCATACTCAAAAGGAGTCCTCATTACATTTATTAACACATTATTACATAGAATAGTGAGGACTACTAACTAATACTATCATTCGGACCATCACTCCGTTCCCCGACTTGCCCCAGCTACGTTCTCATTTCCTGAAGAGAACAGTGAAAGAAAGGGTTCTCATCTCAAAAACTCTAATTTGATTTTCAATACCTCTGATCCGATAAAAATACAGATAAAACACCTCAACATTAACTCCTTCATTTTTAACCACAAAAATATATCCCTCATTTATATCCACATAAAATAAATATTTCCTTATCATATGAATCAATAATTAATTATGTGACATCCCCAAAATAGGTCCATTCCACCCAACCCATTCTGAGTCGCCAAATACATGGTACAGAAAACAACTATAACTTTATTACAACAATTGTCGTGCAAAATACAATAACACATATGCTGTGAGTTTGGATACAAATATATACCAAATATGACTCATGTTCCAACCGTGGACATCACCTCACAATGACACCTTACATAAAGGTATAGTCAAAAATTATTTTAGAAATTAGAATCTTTGGGAAGTGCTCAAGGAAACCTTCGTACATGGGAGGCCACGCGTCTAGGTTATGATAGATATCATATGGCCACAGAATTATCCTTGGTTGACCCAATAGACCCCAAAGAAAAACGAGAAGATTACTATCATATTCTTTCCAATGGTGAGTCTTCTCTTGACTTATCATTATCTCCACTGTCTCTAATTGAGAATTATACTTCAAACAAACACCAAGATTAAATAGGTAGTGCTTGTAGATATACTCAGCAAGTGGATGAGCACATCCCTGTCTTATGATGACACGAGGTTGTGTGTCGTTAGACATCTTGTATGATAGTGGCAAACCACCCTTCCAACGTTGGGTACACCTTACCCTATTGGATTCACCAAATATAACTACTAAATGAACTTTTCTATACTGCTTCGGGAGAACATCCACAGCTAGAGACCACCGTTCTATTTCCCCGTTACCCTCGCTCGACCCAGCTACACTCTTATTACCTGAAAGGAATTGTGAAGCAAAAGGGTGAGCACAACTAGCTCAGTAAAGAATATCATGACTAAAGATAATTCAATTATCAATAGCCTTCATCAACAATAAATCAGAGATTTAGAACATATGGTAAATGATAAAAATTTCAACCATAGTTGCAGCGGAACGAGCAATCCATTAGAAGAGTCAAATAAACTATAAAGTCTATTATCTTCTCCATGTTAAAAATCCACCAACAATGTTTTATCCCTGTACCATCACTCAACAGTTCCTTTCCACAATCATATGAATAACTCATAATCATAATTGTGACTATAAATTTTTCTTCGCACCCAGGACGAAGAATATTTTCATCCCTGTCTTTACCTGAAACATCAAAGATCATGGTTATACCAAATCACAATTCCTGTTTATAATCATACTAACAAATCCATCTTTGAACTACAGGCCAAAGATATTCATAAACAAACCATCTTTGCACTACGGGCCAAAGATATTCAACAACAGTTCATCTTTGCACTACAGGCCAAAGATATTCATCAACAGGCCATCTTTGCACTACATGCCAAAGATATTCATCAACAATTCATATTTGCACTACAGGCCAAATATATTCATATCTCAAAGAAATATATAATCATTTCAGAATTTATATAAACAATAATTATAACCATGTTGATCAATTCACCTTTGCACTTAAGCTTAAGATATTCAATTATAAATTCAATGGTCATGATCATACCAGTCACAATTCAACTTTGCACTACAGGCCAAAGAGAACCCTAGTCATGATCATACCAATAATCTACCCATCTTTACACTCCAGTGAAAGAGAATTTCAACATCAGGGTTATAAAAATGTTATATATGATGATAAAAATAATATGATCAACATATAGTTTTAATCTCAAGAGTAATATTCGTAACTCATGAATAGTAACCCCGACACAAAAGATAGAAATTCTACAATAAAATTCATACCAATATTTCGGTATAATGATATTGAAAGAATAACATTTTATAAATAATTTATTTTAATTGTTTACACTTTACTAATTAATGCATTTAATCATCATAAAATGCCAACTCTTACAATTTCATCATCAATAACCAAAACCCTCATCAAAAATCTGCATATACCTCATATAGGATTCTCAAGCCATAAAATCCTATTTTCCAATTTTCTTTCTTCACAAAACATATTTAATTCATTTACTCATAACTAGACCATTTTCATGAAAAATACCAAATCAGTTCCAAAAATATTTCTTTTCTGGGATTTAGCATAATATAGTCCCATAGTGAACATATATTTTTCTCAGAATTTTTAAAAGTCATTTACTATTTTTCATATGGCCAAAATAGCCGAATATTTAGACATTTATCAAAAATTGTACTTTTATCTAAAAATTCTGAAATTTACAGAGTATACTTCTATCATATACATGTACTCCCAATAAAAATTTCATCAATTTTGGAGTTAACCACAAGGAATTATAAGCGGTTACTTTTAAAATAGTCTTTTCTCATAAAATTCATAACTCTCAATCTATACATCCAAAAATCACCATTTTTGGACACAATCAAGAAAACTCATCAAAATATCATTTCAAATTTTTCCAGAATTTTTGAAGATCAGAAAAATTACGAAACTGAAAATCATAACAACCCTTAAAATCCCTTACTATCCCTTACTATCCCTTACCTCAAAAGAGCAGTACTTCTGATCGGTATAAGGCTGAAGAAAACTTGCACTGATGAATAGCAACTCACAAGTATCTAAATACTCACAAAATACATTCAATAATCTAGAGAGAGAAAGAGAGAAAGCTTATGTTTCTGGTGTGATTTTCAATTCTAACTTAGCCCTCTATTTATAGGAAAATTTTGGTAGGTTTGACCTGCAACCTGATGGCTTTACCTGCTACTATTCCCACCCACCACATTTGAAATATAATTCAGCACATTTCTTCACCAACCACAAGTGGGGCCCACCAATTCTAGAATTTTCCACCAAAATGATAAACTCCGAAAATTCAACAATTTCTGAACCAGTCATCTCGTAAAATTCATAATAAATCATACGTTCATTTTTAACGGTTCAAAATTTGTGGACATATACTCAACTTATATATGTATAACATATCCAAAAATTACCACGATCCAACGGTCGGATTAAAAATTATAACCCCCGCAAAATATCTCAAAAACCCTGATTTGATTTTTAATACCTCCATTCCGACAAAAATACTGATAAAAACCTCAACATTAACTCCTTCATTTTTAACCACAAAAATATATCCCTCATTTATATCCACATAAAATAAATATTTCCTTATCATATGAATCAATAATTAATTATTCACAAATAATATTACAGAATCACATTTATGACAACCAGGCCGTTCCCAGGAAAGAGGGGGCTTTCCAATAAGGATTTCTCCTTACTGGCGCGCAATTAGATGACCAAACCTCTCCTTAGACAGAACTTTCTAGACATTGCCAATAATGCTATCTAATAATACTATTCAAATAATATGAATTATTGATCTGATAATGGGAAATACTGTGCAGCAACAATTATTGAACAACAATAATACAAAATTTCAACGTAGCAATTATTGAATCAATAAAATAAAATATTGAACAGTAATTACTGTAACAATTATTGAGTAGTGCCTTCTTACGTAAGAATCAATAATTTCAAAAATACTATGCAATACCGTGTGCTACTGTGCAATAACGCGTATTACTGTATTTTAACCACCGGGTATTCCAACAGTGTTAACGGTAACAACTACGCCGTTATTTGTAAAAACTCAAATTTGTCGTTTTCTTCACCCGACAGTTATTCTGTTATGGGGCCCACAAATAGCTGCGCCGTCGTACGAATATTCTCCGACAGAAAGAATATTCCACGACCAAACGAATATTCCCCGACAACAATGATTATTTTATAACCACTTGCTTATTTTGAAAAAAAATTCATATTTCACCCATAACTTTAAACTTTTATCAATTTAACCATTTACTGAATAGTAATTATAAGAAAAATTGAATACTTTTATTTCATAAAATTCGGGGTCTTACAATCTCCCCTCCTTATGAAATTTCGTCCTCGAAATTTACGTACCTGGTATTTCAAAGAATTGAGAATACATTCCTTTCATTTCAGATTTCATCTTCCCTGTCATCATAATTTCTCCATTGCTCATCTCCTGTATTTCATATATCATTCTAGAATACAGCTTCAAAACAAGGGTTAATTTAACAAATTAACATATCACATAATATCCCGATATTATGACTGACCAACAAATAAGCTTAGGTAGGACACACTAGCGAAGGATTTACTCATCTCTCCCCTCCTAGTTATATTCCCCGATCTCCGCCAGAGATCATATCCCTAAGCTCTGATACCACCTGTGACTCTCATGGTGCTTCAACCACAGCACCTCACAGTGGTACCTATCAGTTTGCCACCGCAGAACGGCGTCCCCTACGGAGAGTCTGGCTTCGGTGCATCCCCCATCAACAGGAAGTCACCAGCGAGAGGCTCGGGGCTCTTTACTTATAGCTCTGATACCACCTGTGACATCCCCAAAATAGGTCCATTCCACCCAACCCATTCTGAGTCGCCAAATACATGGTACAGAAAACAACTATAACTTTATTACAACAATTGTCGTGCAAAATACAACAACACATATGCTGTGAGTTTGGATACAAATATATACCAAATGTGACTCATGTTCCAACCGTGGACATCACCTCACAATGACACCTTACATAAAGGTATAGTCAAAAATTGTTTTAGAAATTAGAATCTTTGGGAAGTGCTCAAGGAAACCTTCGTACATGGGAGGCCACGCGTCTAGGTTATGATAGATATCATATGGCCACAGAATTATCCTTGGTTGACCCAATAGACCCCAAAGAAAAACGAGAAGATTACTATCATATTCTTCCCAATGGTGAGTCTTCTCTTGACTTATCATTATCTCCACTGTCTCTAATTGAGAATTATACTTCAAACAAACACCAAGATTAAATAGGTAGTGCTTGTAGATATACTCAGCAAGTGGATGAGCACATCCCTGTCTTATGATGACACGAGGTTGTATGTCGTTAGACATCTTGTATGATAGTGGCAAACCACCCTTCCAACGTTGGGTACACCTTACCCTATTGGATTCACCAAATATAACTACTAAATGAACTTTTCTATACTGCTTCGGGAGAACATCCACAGCTAGAGACCACCGTTCTATTTCCCCGTTACCCTCGCTCGACCCAGCTACACTCTTATTACCTGAAAGGAATTGTGAAGCAAAAGGGTGAGCACAACTAGCTCAGTAAAGAATATCATGACTAAAGATAATTCAATTATCAATAGCCTTCATCAACAATAAATCAGAGATTTAGAACATATGGTAAATGATAAAAATTTCAACCATAGTTGCAGCGGAACGAGCAATCCATTAGAAGAGTCAAATAGACTATAAAGTCTATTATCTTCTCCATGTTAAAAATCCACCAACAATGTTTTATCCCTGTAACATCACTCAACAGTTCCTTTCCACAATCATATGAATAACTCATAATCATAATTGTGACTATAAATTTTCCTTCGCACCCAGGACGAAGAATATTTTCATCCCTGTCTTTACCTGAAACATCAAAGATCATGGTTATACCAAATCACAATTCCTGTTTATAATCATACTAACAAATCCATCTTTGCACTACGGGCCAAAGATATTCATCAACAAACCATCTTTGCACTACGGGCCAAAGATATTCAACAACAGTTCATCTTTGCACTACAGGCCAAAGATATTCATCAACAGGACATCTTTGCACTACATGCCAAAGATATTCATCAACAATTCATATTTGCACTACAGGCCAAATATATTCATATCTCAAAGAAATATATAATCATTTCAGAATTTATATAAACAATAATTATAACCATGTTGATCAATTCACCTTTGCACTTAAGCTTAAGATATTCAATTATAAATTCAATGGTCATGATCATACCAGTCACAATTCAACTTTGCACTACAGGCCAAAGAGAACCCTAGTCATGATCATACCAATAATCTACCCATCTTTACACTCCAGTGAAAGAGAATTTCAACATCAGGGTTATAAAAATGTTATATATGATGATAAAAATAATATCATCAACATATAGTTTTAATCTCAAGAGTAATATTCGTAACTCATGAATAGTAACCCCGACACAAAAGATAGAAATTCTACAATAAAATTCATACCAATATTTCGGTATAATGATATTGAAAGAATAACATTTTATAAACAATTTATTTTAATTGTTTACACTTTACTAATTAATGCATTTAATCATCATAAAATGCCAACTCTTACAATTTCATCATCAATAACCAAAACCCTCATAAAAAATCTGCATATACCTCATATAGGATTCTCAAGCCATAAAATCCTATTTTCCAATTTTCTTTCTTCACAAAACATATTTAATTCATTTACTCATAACTAGACCATTTTCATGAAAAATACCAAATCAGTTCTAAAAATATTTCTTTTCTGGGATTTAGCATAATATAGTCCCATAGTGAACATATATTTTTCTCAGAATTTTTAAAAGTCATTTACTATTTTTCATATGGCCAAAATAGCCGAATATTTAGACATTTATCAAAAATTGTACTTTTATCTAAAAATTCTGAAATTTACAGAGTATACTTCTATCATACACATGTACTCCCAATAAAAATTTCATCAATTTTGGAGTTAACCACAAGGAATTATAAGCGGTTACTTTTAAAATAGTCTTTTCTCATAAAATTCATAACTCTCAATCTATACATCCAAAAATCACCATTTTTGGACACAATCAAGAAAACTCATCAAAATATCATTTCAAATTTTTCCAGAATTTTTGAAGATCAGAAAAATTACGAAACTGAAAATCATAACAACCCTTAAAATCCCTTACTATCCCTTACTATCCCTTACAATCCCTTACTATCCCTTACCTCAAAAGAGCAGTACTTCTGATCGGTATAAGGCTGAAGGAAACTTGCACTGATGAATAGCAACTCACCAAGTATCTAAATACTCACAAAATATGCTTCATAATATAGAGAGAGAAAGAGAGAAAGCTTATGTTTCTGGTGTGATTTTCAATTCTAACTTAGCCCTCTATTTATAGGAAAATTTTGGTAGGTTTGACCTGCAACCTGATGGCTTTACCTGCTACTATTTCCACCCACCACATTTGAAATATAATTCAGCACATTTCTTCACCAACCACAAGTGGAGCCCACCAATTCTAGAATTTTCCACCAAAATGATAAACTCTGAAAATTCAACAATTTCTGAACCAGTCATCTCGTAAAATTCATGATAAATCATACGTTAATTTTTAACGGTTCAAAATTTATGGACATATACTCAACTTATATATGTATAACATATCCAAAAATTACCACGATCCAACGGTCGGATTAAAAATTATAACACCCGCAATATTTCTCAAAAACCCTGATTTGATTTTTAATACCTCCATTCCGATAAAAATACTGATAAAACATCTCAACATTAACTCCTTCATTTTTAACCACAAAAATATATCCCTCATTTATATCCACATAAAATAAATATTTCCTTATCATATGAATCAATAATTAATTATTCATAAATAATATTACAGAATCACATTTATGACAACCAGGCCGTTCCCAGGAAAGAGGGGGCTTTCCCAGGGACGGATCCAACGTTTAGCATACCTGGGCAAGTGCCCCGGCAGCCGACGAGAATCCCACCCATTAGATCTCAAAATGCCCCGGCAGGCGGCAGCGGAGGAGCGGCAGCGGAGGAGCGGCAGCGGCAGCGGCAGCGAGCCAGCGACAGAGATGAAGAAGAAGTCCAGGAGATCTGTTTTTTTTTTTAAACTTACTAAGTGAAACGACGTCGTTTCACTTAGTAAGTTTTAAAAAAAAAACCTGTGAAACGACGTCGTTTCACTACTAAGTTTTTTAAAAAAAAACAAAGCGAGCAGACCAGCAGCCTTGATTCAGTTGATTGAGCTTCATTTCTTCATTTCTTCAGCCGCCACTCGACAGCGCCCCTCCTGGCTCCTCCGCAGCTCCGCTCCTCGTCGCCGACCGTCCCTCACGCAGTCACGCCGGCCGTCGCTCACGCCACTCCGGTCACCGCCTCACCGGTAAGTGGTTCAACCTACTCACTTGTCATTTTAAATATTTAATTGAATATTTGTTTAAATGTTTTAGGGTTTTAAAAAATTAGGGATTTTTGGTTATTGTTGTCCGTTGATTTGTTGACATGTTGTCATTAGTTAAAATTGATATAAATGTAAATATGTAATGTTGTTTATGACTTTTGGGGATTTTTGATTTTTGATTAGTTGAAAAATTAGTTAAAATTGATACAAATGTAATGTTGTTTATGACTTTTGGGGATTTTATGATTTTTGATTTTTGATTAGTTAAAATTGGTCTCCTCTCCTCGTATGATGTTTATTGTGACTTGTGAGTTTTGTAAAATTGTAATGTTTAGGAAATAAGATTGATTATTAACTTAAATTTATTTATTAATTGATAGGGATTTGTAGCCTGTAGGTTCATAATCATTGGTTGAAAAATATGGAGAAATACTTTCCTAAAAGGCCAAAGGGGGCGAGTTGTGAAACCAATCCGAGTAGTTCAACTAATCCGGGTAGTCCTATTAATCCGAGTAGTCCAAAGAGAACTAAGTTAGATGGAATCTTGGCCAATCTTCCTGCGGATCCTGGACTTCGACCTCCAATATTAACTTATGATCCTAATTTTCGAGATGAAATTCGAAGAGCATATCTACAAAAGGGACCTTGTCAACCAAAAGATCACAATTTCCCACAAACCAATAAGAGACGATTTATCCCGAGATGGTTTGATGAGTATGATTGGTTGGAGTATAGCATAGAAAAAGATGCCGCATTTTGCATTTATTGTTATTTATTTAAGGCGAAATTTTATAAGCATGGGAGTGATGCATTTACCAGTCAAGGTTTTAAAGATTGGAAGCATAAGGACACGAGACTAAGAGAACATATTGGATTGGTTAGTAGTCCTCACAATCAAGCAAGACAAGCTTGTGATGATCTTATGAATCAAGAGCAACATCTCCGAACAACTGTGATGAAGCATTCAGACCAAACTCGTGACAAGTATCGCGCTTGCTTGAATGCATCAATTGATTGCACTAGATTTTTGTTGCGACAAGGTCTTCCTTTTCGTGGCAATGATGAATCATTGGATTCAAGCAACAAAGGAAATTATCTTGAGCTCTTGTGCTTTCTTGCTGATCATTCCGAGAAAATTGAGGCAGTAGTGTTGAAAAATGCTCCCGGGAATTGCAAGTTAGTGGCTCCTTCAATACAAAAAGATCTTGTCAATGCATGTGCAGTTGAAACTATTAAAGTTATCACAGAGGATATGAAGAATAAATTCTTTTCTATAATGGTTGATGAATCTCGTGATATCTCCATAAAGGAGCAAATGGCGGTAGTGCTTCGTTATGTAGATAACCATGGGCAAGTAATTGAAAGGTTTATGGGAGTCCAACATGTTAGTGACACCACTTCGGAGTCACTAAAGAAGGCTGTTGATCAATTGTTTTCTACATTAGGCTTGAGCATGTCTATGCTACGCGGTCAAGGTTATGATGGGGCTAGCAATATGAAAGGTGAGTTCAATGGTCTTAAGAGTATTATTTTGAGGGAACATCCTTGTGCATTTTATGTTCTTTGTTTTGCACATCAACTTCAATTAGCACTTGTGGCCGTGGCAAAAGGAAATCTTGAGATTGTCACTTTTTTCTTATCGGTTAATATGGTGGTCAATATTGTTGGAGCATCATGTAAGCGTCGAGATGCACTTAGAGATCAATTACAAAAGGAACTTTCGGATGCTCTTGAAAATGATTGTATTGTAACGGGGAAAGGCTTAAATCAAGAAACTAGTCTTAAGCGACCCGGTGATACACGTTGGGGATCACATTATGGTACTTTGCTTAGTATCATTTCAATGTTCAAATCCGTGGTGAAAGTTCTTGAGTTGATTGTTGATGATGGTTACATTGATAATTTGGGTGAAGCAAATAAGTCATTGGAAGATATCCAAACTTTTGAGTTTGTCTTCCCTCTATTTTTGATGAGATCTATTTTGGGAGTCACAAATTGTTTGTCACAAGCATTACAAAGGAAAGATCAAGATCTTGTCAATGCAATGCATTTAGTCCAAACTTCTAAGGAAGAACTACAGCACATCAGGGATAATGGATTTGATGATTTGCTTGATCAAGTTTCTAGTTTTTGTGGGGAACATGATATTATGGTTCCTTTAATGGATGCGTCATTTGTACCTCGAGGGAGATCAAGACGTAGAGCTCACGTCGTAACAAACCTCCATCATTATCGTGTGAACTATTTCATGGCCGTTATTGATAAAGTACTTCAAGAGTTGAATCATCGCTTCAATGAGGTAAATACTGAGTTACTTATTTGTATGTCATGTTTGAGCCCGAATGATTCATTTCAAGCTTTTGACAAACAAAAGCTTGTTATGTTTGCCAATTTTTATCCTCAAGACTTCTCTAGGAGAGACATTTTGGAACTTGAAGATCAACTTGCGGTTTATGTTCGAGATATGCGTCGGAGTGGTGAGTTCTCTCAATTACAAGGAATTGGTAGTCTTGCAAAAAAATTGGTGGAGACAGGGAAACATAGAGCATATAATCATGTTTATAAGCTTGTTACATTAGCTTTAGTATTACCGGTGGCAACGGCTTCAGTGGAGAGAGCCTTTTCCGCTATGAAGATCATCAAAAGTCCACTTCGAAATAGAATGGGAGATCAGTGGTTAAGTGATAGCTTGATTGTTTATATTGAAAAAGATGTTTTTGCTTGTGTTAATAACGAAACCATAGTGCAACGTTTTCACGAAATGAAAACTCGCCGTGGGCAATTGTAGTTTGTATGTTTTTCTTTTCATGAATGAAAGCTTTGCCCCGGCTGAAAAAAATTCCTGGATCCGTCCCTGGGCTTTCCAATAAGGATTTCTCCTTACTGGCGCGCAATTAGATGACCAAACATCTCCTCAGACAGAACTTTCTAGACATTGTCAATAATGCTATCTAATAATACTATTCAAATAATATGAATTATTGATCTGATAATGGGAAATACTATGCAGCAACAATTATTGAACAACAATAATACAAAATTTCAACGTAGCAATTATTGAATCAATAAAATAAAATATTGAACAGTAATTACTGTAACAATTATTGAGTAGTGCCTTCTTACGTAAGAATCAATAATTTCAAAAATACTATGCAATACCGTGTGCTACTGTGCAATAACGCGTATTACTGTATTTTAACCACCGGGTATTCTAACAGTGTTAACGGTAACAACTACGCCGTTATTTGTAAAAACTCAAATTTGTCGTTTTCTTCACCCGACAGTTATTCTGTTATGGGGCCCACAAATAGCTGCGCCGTCGTACGAATATTCTCCGACAGAAAGAATATTCCACGACCAAACGAATATTCCCCGACAACAATGATTATTTTATAACCACTTGCTTATTTTGAAAAAAAATTCATATTTCACCCATAACTTTAAACTTTTATCAATTTAACCATTTACTGAATAGTAATTATAAGAAAAATTGCATACTTTTATTTCATAAAATTCGGGGTCTTACAAATTATTCACAAATAATATTACAGAATCACATTTATGACAATCAGGCCGTTCCCAGGAAAGAGGGGGCTTTCCAATAAGAATTTCTCCTTACTGGCGCGCAATTAGGTGACCAAACCTCTCTTTAGACAGAACTTTCTAGTCATTGCCAATAATGTTATCTAATAATATTATTCAAATAATATGAATTATTGATCTGATAATAGGAAATACTGTGCAGCAACAATTATTGAACAACAATAATACAAAATTTCAACGTAGCAATTATTGAATCAATAAAATAAAATATTGAACAGTAATTACTGTAACAATTATTGAGTAGTGTCTTCTTACGTAAGAATCAATAATTTCAAACATACTATGCAATACCGTGTGCTACTATGCAATAACGCGTATTACTGTATTTTAACCACCGGATATTCCAACAGTATTAACGGTAATAACTACGCCGTTATTTGTAAAAACTCAAATTTATCGTTTTCTTCACCCGACAGTTATTCTGTTATGGGGCCCACAAATGGCTGCGCCGTCGTACGAATATTCCCCGACAGAAAGAATATTCCACGACCAAACGAATATTCCCCGACAACAATGATTATTTTATAACCACTTGCTTATTTTGAAAAAAAATCATATTTCACTCATAACTTTAAACTTTTATCAATTTAACCATTTACTGAATAGTAATTAAAAGAAAAATTGAATACTTTTATTTCATAAAATTCGGGGTCTTACAGCGTCCCTTCAAAACGACGTAGTTTTAATAAAATAATACTATTTAAGGAGGAATGTTATTTAAGGAGAATGCTCTTGATCCTGACCGTATATATATAGAGTTCGGATCTTAAACTCACCCCTTATCCAACTCACTCGAGCTCACCCTCATTTAGCGACGGACCCGACGACGGTTTAGTCATACAACCGTCGTCTATACTTTTAGCGACGGACAACATATAGCGTCGCTAAAAGTATAGACGACGGTTGTATGACCGAACCGTCGCCCAGTCTGTCGCTAAAGAGGGGGTGAGCTCGGGTGAGTTGAATAAAGGGTGAGCTTAAGATCCGAACCGTATCTATATATATATATATATAAAAAAGTTGATTAGTTACAGAACTATATAACCGGGCAGGGGAGACAGTATGGTTGCTCATCCTATCTCATCAGTCAATTCCAGGATTTTATGTTAGGCCACCAAGTAGGTTTCCATGGTTGATTAAGACTATAATTAAGACAGAATTTTAAAGTTCACCGTGTGTTAGAAAATTAACTCAGAATCAATACATATTTTTATCCAAAGTATTTGGCCCGAGTGATATTACTCGATTCATGTTATCCATGAAGTTGGCGATCGAGTCCTAGCATGTCTAGGCAGGGTGAAAATTCATATATCGAAGGTCCTTTTATTTATACTAGTTATAGGGTAACAGACGTGCGTGTGATAAAAATATTTTATAATCATAATAATAGCAATAATAAAAGAAGATGAAGAAGAATTTTGAATTTCGGTATGTATTTGTCGGGAGTGATTAGCATAAAATTAATTTTGATCAATATAGTATCGACCCGTATGTCGAGAGGTGATCTCTCTCTGCTTGTCAGTACTGTATTAATCAATTAACTAACTTCTTATAAAGTTAACTTCATAGTAACCGGATCCGTATTTGTCAACTTCATATACTTATCATCATGAGAAACAAATAAGGTATGTATATAAATAATAATAATAATAATAATAATAATAATAATAATAATAATAATAGAGCAAGTACAAAATCATATCAAATCTAAAAATAAACAAAGTCAAACCCTTAACAAAATCAAGAGTTTGAAAAAACAAACCCTAAAGTTTCTCTATACCTTTCTTTCACTTCATGTACCTACTACCATCAGATGAAAAATAATATGAAGAAATAAGTATAATGTGAACAATTAATAAATATAAAATCAAATTATATTTGAACAAATTAACTATAGCAATTTTAGAAGAAACGTGGGTAACTTCTTAATTTGAAAAACTAGATACTGAGAGAGTAAAAAAGAAAAAGGGAAAGAAGTTCTAGATAGAAAACAAATAAAAGAAATTACTGTCTTAATTTATTAGAAATTTAAAAAATATGATAATGACATAACTAATTGGCGTAAAATAAGAGAGGAAAAAGATAGGAGTTACAATTTTTTAAGCCCAAAATAAACCAAAGTAACTGTTTAAAGCTTCAGACTTTATTAACTATTTGAAAAACTACATGGGCAATGGATAAAAATATAAATAAATAAAATTATAAAATATTTATGTTTAATTTTCATTTTTGCATACAAGAGCTCTAACTATTTCACTTATTGTCTTATAGTGTATATGTTTGACCATTTTATTTTAAAAAAAAAAACATAAATGTCTGAATAATATACACTATATGTCTGAGAATATGCATTGACATGCAGCTTCCACCTTTAAAATATGCTGTCCTTTTACTAAATTTATACATTTTTCCACAAAAATGAAACCAACTTTATTTCATAAAATGCATGTACGGATCTATCGAGCAATATAAGCACTTAAGCAGATGTTCCTCTTGATTTTTTCCCGGTATAGAGTAGGGGCAAAAATGTAACTAAATAAATTTAAGGGAATAAATTAATGGAAGAGTTAAATTTATAGGGGGTAAAAAAAATTCATTCACATTCTAAATACAAATACAAACAAACGTAGATTTATTCTACTTCTGTCTTTTAAATTGTATCTAAATATTTTTTATTAAATTTTTTTTTAGTTTAGATTATGAATATTTATTATAATTTGTATATATTATTATAATTAATTCAAATTTTATTTATTTAAGTTCAATAAAAAAAATTAATTAAAATTCGCCTTACTGAAAAAAATTTCTTGATCTACTCCTATTAGGGGAGACGCCCTCAGAGACTATCCGTTAGGTAATGGTTAGCTTATATTTCGGTAAATGTAATACTCTTATGTTACGTTTTTGATCGGGAGGAATGAGCATGGGAATGAAATTATTTATTTCTATGGAATGGAAAAAATTACGTTCGGTTTCTATATTGGAATGGAATGAATCATTCTCATTTTTTTTAAATTTACGAATTTTAATTTTTTGAGAAAATATGGAATGACTCATTTCAGTTATAATAGAATGAATCATTCCATTCAATTTTCATTCAATTTCCTCCTTTATTCCATTATTTTAATTATTTTATTCCTTCAATCCAAACGTAGCATTATACTATGTTTGGATTGAGGGAATGGAATGAAATGAAATGAAAAAGAAGAAATATTAGAATGAAAAATAGTGTATTTTTTATGATCATTTTGGAGGATAAATCATTCCAATGAAATGAAAATTCATTTCATATATGTCTTTGATTTTTAATCCATGTGGAAGTTGATGGAATAAAATCTATTATTCCGATGGAATTGATATATGTGATAAAAAAATTTATCATCATATTACATCATTCACCACCATCAATAACCAAACATACATTTAAAATATCTTAAAATCATTTAATTCCTTCCCTCGTTACATTCATTCAATCCAAACATAATATTAAAGATCTTCCCGTCCGCAAAATGTACAAATTAATCCAGTCCAAAAGGTTGAGACTAATCAAAATAGGAAAATGATATGTATTGGAAAAACTTAGGTCGACTTTTTGATTGTCACGGTAATTTTTTAAAAAAGATATGTAATAAGTGAGACTCTGATATAATTCCTACCAGTTGTAATAGGAATTGTCAAAATAATACTCCCTCCGTCCCAAATTAATTGCTCAGTTTTGACTTCTTAAAGTCAAATTGACCATTTTTAAAACTAATCTTTTTATTATTTTTGCTAAAATATAGGTGAAGAGATTATAACCAAAAGAAAGTATATACAATTTATTATTAATCCTAATTTTTATAATTTTAGAAATATATTTATATATGCTTAATTATTAATTCTTATACACTCTTTTATTTTTTAAGTCAGGGAAAAAAATTTATTTAATTATTATATATATGACAATATGGCCATAAACAACTTTGTATATTTTAGACGTAGTCAAAATATAATTAATATTATAATTTATTACATTATTCGGATCCTAACCTTGATCGTACAAAGTTGGTATAACGTCTTCAACCATTTTTTTTTTGAAACTGGTACAATGTTAAAAATAATATTATATACATAAAATTTTATAATAAATACTCCCCGTCTCATTCAAAATTAATTTTAGACTTAATACTTTCTTTTATTGGCGGCCAAGAGAGATCAAATCAAGTTGATATTATATCTGTATTATAAAATAATACTTTATTGGCCCAACAGTTGATCAGTAGTTTGAATTATTACAAATAAATTAATTAATTTATATTTCAGTAAAATTGATGATTTAGTAATTTACTTTAATTTAACGAATTTAAGAATAGTCATGGCGATCAGGGCCGTAGCCAAAAACTTACGTGGAAGGGGCTGAAATATATATATATATATATATATATATATATATATATATATATATATATATATATATATATATATAGTAGTAGTAGTATAAGTTATATTTTTAAAAAGGAGAAATCACGATAAAAAGCTACCTACCACTAAACGGGTTGGGAGATAAAGAAAAAGACTATAAATAAAACTTTTAATTTTTAATTTATATACATAATTTTAGAAATTAAAAATGAGTTTTAAGATGTATTGAAACATAGAAATTAATTTTATATGTTATTTGAATCCTAATATAGTACTTTTTTTGTTCTAAATTATAAAATTATTATTAATTTTTAAAATTTAATTTGAGATATTTCTAAACTTAATAATAATCTTTGGAAAGGAGAAAATATAGGTTTATATTCTAAAAATATGGGTCACTATTATAAATAAAAAAAATTATGCAATTGACAAGGATTTAATATAAATTAGCACACGAAGGCTTTATAATATCTATTATATATACTAAAGCACAGTACATGACATAATATATTGACACATGTCCTTCTATAAATTTAACACATGTTCATTCTAATTAATGCTTCTTATTGCCTTTGATAAAAATACCCTTGACAATTACTTAGGATATTATATACTGATCACCATATTTTATGGATATTTTCAATAGCCATATTATTTTAGGATCCATTAATTAGATAACTCTCTTAGGCAACAACCAGATTGGAGCAATTTTATTTATTTTACCTACTTTTCATGTGCCTAATAAATTTATTCTATGATTAATTAATTACTTTCATAGTTCCATGCAATTAAAAATTATTTTCATATTCATTTTAAAACTTCAATGTGAGACCCCAGATTTTATGAATATGTAAGACCCCAACTTATTAATAAATAAAATCAAATTTTCTCTAAATATTATTGTGAATAATAAGGGGTTAATTTGATATAATACTTTGGTTATGGGTGAAATGCGCAAATATTTTAAATAAGCAAGTGGTTATAGAATATTCATTGTTGTCGGGGAATATTCGCTTGGTCGTGGAATATTCTTACTGTTGGAGAATATTCGTACGACGGCGCAGCCTTGTGTGGGCCCCATAACAGAAAGCGATTGGATGAAGAAAACGACAAAAATAAGTTGTTTATAAATAACGGCGTAGTTGTTACCGTTAATACTGTTGGAATACCCGGTGGTTAAAACACAGTAATACGCGTTGTTGCACAGTAGCACACGGTATTGCACCAATTATTGATTCTTACGTAAGAAGGCACTACTCAATAATTGTTACAGTAATTACTGTTCAATATTGTATTTTATTGATTCAATAATTGTTGCGTTGATATTTTATATTACTGTTGTTTTAATAATTATCACTACACAGTATTTTCTATTATCGGAACAATAATTCATATTATCTGAATAATATTATTAGATAACATTATTGGCAATGTCTAGAAAGTTCTGTCTAAGGAGAGGTTTGGTCATCTAATTGCGCGCCAGTAAGGAGAGATCCTTATTGGAAAGCCCCCTCTTTCCTGGGAACGGCCTGGTTGCCAGTACTGTGATTCTGTAATATTATTTGTGCATAATTAATTATTGATTTATATGATGAGGAAAATAGTAATTTTATGTGGATATAGATGGAGAAAATTTTTAATGTGACAATTGTTGAAAATTAATATTTTATCTTTTTCTGATAAAATAATTCATTTAAATATATTATTTTAATAATATATTGATGGTGATATTTTTACAATGAATGTGGGATATATGAGTATATGAGGAGGAAGAGTATTTTTGTGGCATTAAATGATTAACACATGTTTTGTGTGTTGGTGGACACAATTCTTGACCGAAAATTTATTATTGACTGTAAAATCGTCCGTTTGTGGATTTCGGTCAATTTCTGTTTGGAATTTGGAAAAACTTTCTTCTGTAAAGTTGTAGAGAATTGAATTTTCTATAAAAACTCGCGAGATTCGAATTTTCTGATAAAAGGGCTATTTATTACGAATTATTGAAGTTCCGAATTATTGAGTCTGAATTGATTTTTGTTACAAAAATTGTTTAAAACATGTTTTGCATTTTTGGTGCATTTGTGTGAAAAATATGTTTTTGATGTGGTGGGCTAAGGAAAATTTGGTTATAAATATATTATTATATTCAATTTTCTACTTTGGTGTTCTAAGCAATTTCCTATAAATAGGTGCTTAGGTTAGAATTGAAAATCACACCAGAAACACAAGTTTCTCTCTATTTCTCTCTCTATATTAGTGAGCGTATTCTTGTGAGTATTCTAATACTTTGAGTATTGCTATACGGTGCAAGTTCAAGTCATAACATATATCCGGTGTTTCAACTAGAAGTACTGTTTTTGTTGAGGTAAGGAATGTTATTTCTTCTTAAATGATATTATTTTCTTCAATATCATTATGCCGAAGTATTGATCTGAACTTTTTATCAAATTTGGAACTTTTCATGTCGGGGTTACTATTCATGAGTTACTATTCACGAGTTACTATTCACCGAAAAATAAAATTTTCTTCTTTTCGTCCAAAATATCTATTTTGGGTACTAGCTTTGATTGTATCCATGTTTTGATCATTCTTGAATTTTACTCCACTATGATTATTTATGAGGTATTTTTGGACATGGAATAGCTGAAATACGAATCTTTAATATTTATTATTTTGTTTCACTGGATTCGTTTCCTTTAAAATATTTTTCATCATCCTCAGTCCTAAATGATGATATAATTGAATATCTTTGGCCTGTAGTGCAAAGATTAATGATTTCTGATGAATATCTTTGGCCCGTAGTGCAAAAATGAACAGGTGTTGAGATGAACATGATCGACTGGTGATACAAATGAATATCTTTGGCCTGTAGTGCAAAGATGAATATTTGATTAAAGATGGTTATTGATTGTTGTTACAGGGATAAAATATTGATGATGGACTTTTAAATCTTAGAAGATAGTAGAACTCATTCTCTACTTGACTCTTCTAATGGTTTGTTGTTTCCGCTGCAGTTATTGATTTAAAACTTGTTGTCTATTGTATTCTATTAAATTTTTCCCTGTTGAAGACTAACGATAATTTGTTGTATATTATCTTAGTCATAATATTCTTTACTGGGCTAGTTGAGCTCACCCTTTTCCTTGTTGTTCCAATTTTCTTCTCAGGAGGCGAGAATGTAGCGAGTACTAGTCGGGGTGTGGAATGATGGTTCAAGACAGTTGTTTTAGTAGTCCTCACTATTTTATAAAATAGTATATCAATAAGTATAATGAAGACTTAATTGAGTATGAATACTGTCTAGATGATAATATTTGTATTTAAACTCACAGTATATGTGTTGTCGTATTTTGCACGACAATTGTTGTAATAAAGTTGTAGTTATTTTCTGTATCATGTATTTGACGACTCAAAATAGGTTGGATGGAATGGACCTGTTTTGGGGGCGTCACAGTTGGTATCAGAGCTTAGGGATATGATCTCTGGCGGAGATCGGGGAATAGAACTAGGAGGGGAGAGACGAGTAAATCCTTCGCTAGTGTGTCCTACCTAAGCTTATTTGTTGGTCTGTCATAATATAGGGATATTATGTGATATGTTAATTTGTTAGATTAACCCTTGTTTTATGGCAGTATTTGAGAATGTCGACTGAGAATGTTAACAGTGGAGTAAATAAAACCGTGGAGACGCCTGTACTCACCAACGAGGAGAACGACCACCGGTCATATGCTATAAGTGCGGAAAAGAAGGACATATCAGCCCAAACTGTCCACAACAGTTTAGGGTATGTTATAACTGTGGAAAGGAATGACATATCGCTCGAGATTGTACTGTAGCGAAACCAAGTCTAACGGGGGTGGTGACTCAAAAAGTTGTCCCAGAAAAGTCAAAGTCAACGGTTCTTGGAAGAGCGTTTTTCGTGACTAGTCAGAATGCGAGGAACCCGAACGAAGTTAGCACGGGTTAGTTAATTATAAATTTTTTGCGAAGTCTATATCTTATACCGGTTCTACCCATTCATTTATCTCTTGCTTGCGTTCAACGTTTAAACTTGACTCCGGAGAAATTAGACTTTGACTTATCTGTTGAAACTCTGTTAGGAGAAATTTTCATCACATCCATTGTTTATAAATCTTGTTTGATCCAAGTTGGCACCATCACATTACCTGTTGACCATATCTCTTTAAAGATACTTGCTTTTGATGTGATTTTAGAAATTGATTGGTTAACTACTCATCATGCCAAAATTGATTGCTTTCGTAAGGTTGTTAGTCTTCATATTCCTAAGCAACCTGTTATTCAAATTCAAGCAACCAAACCATTGAAGTCAAACTCTTTCATATCAAGCCGTAAAGTCATTCGTTTATTGAAAAACGGATGTCAAGCTTTCTTAGCTATGTTATGGACTTGAACAAAATACGTCAGATTTGAATGATATTTCTATTGTTAGTAAATCCCTGACGTATTTCCTGAAGAATCTCTTGGCCTACGTGTGATATTGAATTTTGTATCATTTTTGAATCTGGTACAAAACTCACTTCTAAAATCTCATATCGAATGGCTCCTATTTAACTTCAGGAGTTAAAAACCCAACTGTAGAAGTTTGTACCCGAGTCTCTATCTGGTGACTTCTTTTGTGGAATGCACTGAAGCCAGACTCTCCGTAGGGGATACCATATTCGTGTGGTAGTAAACTGATAGGTGTCATTGTGACGTGCTATCCAAGATTGGGATATGAGTCACAGTTGAGAGCAACCTAAGTCAGTAATCGAAATACGTAGCTTTCTAGTTATTATCGGAGATTCGTAAAAGGATTTTCTCGAATCACTACTCCATTAACTCAGCTGACTCGAAAAGATACAAACTTCGAATGGACCGAGGAATGCGAGAAGAGCTTCCAAGAATTCAACATGCGACACCGACGTTGGCTTGAGCTGTTGAAAGATTTCGATCACACCATCCAATACTATCCTAGAAAAGTAAACGTGGTAGCTGACGCATTGATCGTATGCGAGTACGAGTGCGATATTGTTGAACACAAAGACCTATTTTGTATAATTTATAAATGATAGAGATAGAGTTAATGACTCTAGGGACCCACGTGATGATATGCGAGTAAAATCGACTTTAATCGATAACGTTAAAGCCGCTCAAGCTACAGACCTGGATCTGATGAATATAAAGAAGAAGGTGCAAGAATGTGTTATTCTAGAAGTAAGAGTCGATGAAGAGAAGAAAGCTCAAGCCTTCGATTTATTTGAAATCCTCGATCGAGTAGGAACTGTGGCCTATAGACTCGCCTTAACGCTAAGTATGTCACGTGTTCATAACGTTATTCACGTATCGATGTTACGTAAATATGTGAACGACCCGAACCACGTTATTGAGTTAGAACCGAACGAGATAGCCGAAGACTTAACGTACGAGGAGGTACCTGTCAAGATCTTGGATAGGAAGGAGCATGTCCTACGCACAAAGGTCATACCACACGTTAAGGATTTGTGGAGAAACCATGCTATTGAGGAAATGACCTGGGAGTTAGAAACGGAAATGAAAGCGAGGTATCCTCATCTTTTCGACACATCAGGTACGTACGTCAATTTCGAGGACGAAATTTCATAAGGAGGGGAGGTTGTAAGACCTCAACTTATTAATGAATAAAATCAAATTTTCTCTAAATATTATTGTGAATAATAAGGGGTTAATTTGATATAATACTTTGGTTATGGGTGAAATGCGCAAATATTTTAAATAAGCAAGTGGTTATAGAATATTCATTGTTGTCGGAGAATATTCGCTTGGTCGTGGAATATTCTTACTGTTGGAGAATATTCGTACGACGGCGCAGCCTTGTGTGGGCCCCATAACAGAAAGCGATTGGATGAAGAAAACGACAAAAATAAGTTGTTTATAAATAACGGCGTAGTTGTTACCGTTAATACTGTTGGAATACCCGGTGGTTAAAACACAGTAATACGCGTTGTTGCACAGTAGCACACGGTATTGCACCAATTATTGATTCTTACGTAAGAATGAACTACTCAATAATTGTTACAGTAATTACTGTTCAATATTGTATTTTATTGATTCAATAATTGTTGCGTTGATATTTTATATTACTGTTGTTTTAATAATTATCACTACACAGTATTTTCTATTATCGGAACAATAATTCATATTATCTGAATAATATTATTAGATAACATTATTGGCAATGTCTAGAAAGTTCTGTCTAAGGAGAGGTTTGGTCATCTAATTGCGCGCCAGTAAGGAGAGATCCTTATTGGAAAGCCCCCTCTTTCCTGGGAACGGCCTGGTTGCCAGTACTGTGATTCTGTAATATTATTTGTGCATAATTAATTATTGATTTATATGATGAGGAAAATAGTAATTTTATGTGGATATAGATGGAGAAAATTTTTAATGTGACAATTGTTGAAAATTAATATTTTATCTTTTTCTGATAAAATAATTCATTTAAATATATTATTTTAATAATATATTGATGGTGATATTTTTACAATGAATGTGGGATATATGAGTATATGAGGAGGAAGAGTATTTTTATGGCATTAAATGATTAACACATGTTTTGTGTGTTGGTGGACACAATTCTTGACCGAAAATTTATTATTGACTGTAAAATCGTCCGTTTGTGGATTTCGGTCAATTTTTGTTTGGAATTTGGAAAAACTTTCTTCTGTAAAGTTGTAGAGAATTGAATTTTCTATAAAAACTCGCGAGATTCGAATTTTCTGATAAAAGGGCTATTTATTACGAATTATTGAAGTTCCGAATTATTGAGTCTGAATTGATTTTTGTTACAAAAATTGTTTAAAATATGTTTTGCATTTTTGGTGCATTTGTGTGAAAAATATGTTTTTGATGTGGTGGGCTAAGGAAAATTTGGTTATAAATATATTATTATATTCAATTTTCTACTTTGGTGTTCTAAGCAATTTCCTATAAATAGGTGCTTAGGTTAGAATTGAAAATCACACCAGAAACACAAGTTTCTCTCTATTTCTCTCTCTATATTAGTGAGCGTATTCTAATACTTTGAGTATTGCTATACGGTGCAAGTTCAAGTCATAACCTATATCCGGTGTTTCAACTAGAAGTACTGTTTTTGTTGAGGTAAGGAATGTTATTTCTTCTTAAATGATATTATTTTCTTCAATATCATTATGCCGAAGTATTGATCTGAACTTTTTATCAAATTTGGAACTTTTCATGTCGGGGTTACTATTCATGAGTTACTATTCACGAGTTACTATTCACCGAAAAATAAAATTTTCTTCTTTTCGTCCAAAATATCTATTTTGGGTACTAGCTTTGATTGTATCCATGTTTTGATCATTCTTGAATTTTACTCCACTATGATTATTTATGAGGTATTTTTGGACATGGAATAGCTGAAATACGAATCCTTAATATTTATTATTTTGTTTCACTGGATTCGTTTCCTTTAAAATATTTTTCATCATCCTCAGTCCTAAATGATGATATAATTGAATATCTTTGGCCTGTAGTGCAAAGATTGATGATTTCTGATGAATATCTTTGGCCCGTAGTGCAAAAATGAACAGGTGTTGAGATGAACATGATCGACTGGTGATACAAATGAATATCTTTGGCCTGTAGTGCAAAGATGAATATTTGATTAAAGATGGTTATTGATTGTTGTTACAGGGATAAAATATTGATGATGGACTTTTAAATCTTAGAAGATAGTAGAACTCATTCTCTACTTGACTCTTCTAATGGTTTGCTGTTTCCGCTGCAGTTATTGATTTAAAACTTGTTGTCTATTGTATTCTATTAAATTTTTCCCTGTTGAAGACTAACGATAATTTGTTGTATATTATCTTAGTCATAATATTCTTTACTGGGCTAGTTGAGCTCACCCTTTTCCTTGTTGTTCCAATTTTCTTCTCAGGAGGCGAGAATGTAGCGAGTACTAGTCGGGGTGTGGAATGATGGTTCAAGACAGTTGTTTTAGTAGTCCTCACTATTTTATAAAATAGTATATCAATAAGTATAATGAGGACTTAATTGAGTATGAATACTGTCTAGATGATAATATTTGTATTTAAACTCACACTATATGTGTTGTCGTATTTTGCACGACAATTGTTGTAATAAAGTTGTAGTTATTTTCTGTACCATGTATTTGGCGACTCAAAATAGATTGGATGAAATGGACCTGTTTTGGGGGCGTCACGGAATAAATATTTAATTTTCTCGAAATAATTATGGTGTGGATTTGATATAATAGTTATGGGTAGTATTTATAAATTTTGCAAAGTATGCAAGTTGTCATATTATATTCGTTTGGTCGGGGAATATTCTTTTTGTCGGAGAATATTCGTACGACGGCACAATCATTGGTGGACCCCACAACAGAAGTATAGTCGTAGTTAGGAAACGACAAAATTATCTTTCTATAAAAATAACGGCTGAGGTGTTACCGTTAAAACCGTTAAAACTGTTGAACTACCCGGTAGTAAAAGTACAGTAATACGCGTGATTGGATAGTAGCACACGGTATTGATTATTGATACTTACGTGAGAGGTCACTCAGCTATACTCAATTATTGCTACAGTAATTGCTGCATCATATCTCTTAAATTATTGTCATAGTATCATCTGTATAATATGTTATATTATTAAATTAATAATTGAGACGTTGTGGTAAGTTTGGTTATTTTTATGGGGGCCATATGTCATCATCTAAGAGTCTGTTCGTCAATAGTAATTACCGTCGTCAATAGTAATTACCGTCGTCAATAGTATTTACCTTGGTCAATAGTATTTTCCTTGGTCAATAGTAATTACCTTCGTCAATAGTATTTACCTTGGTCAATAGTATTTACCTTGGTCAATAGTAATTACCTTCGTCAATAGTATTTATCTTGGTCAATAGTAATTACTTTCGTCAATAGTAGTTGTCCCTTCAATATTACCAAGAGTCATTTGACCCTTCGTTAAGACCAAGAGTCATTTGACCCTTCGTTAAGACCAAGAGCCACCCTCAGTTTTTCTATAAATAGAGGCTTAGGGCTTCATTATTTTTCACGAATTCATTCAAGCTATAGAGAGAGAAAGTATAGAGAGAATAAGAGAGAGAGAATAAAAGTATTCTGCTACTTCACTTTTCCAATATCCAGTTCTTTTAAGGTAGGAAATATTATTTCTTTTATATTCATGAAGAGAACTTCTGTTATTCCATTCTTTATTATTCTGTTGGAATAACCAGTATACGCGGTCTACCCTATACTTGGTGATATTCTTCTATTATTCTGTTGGAATATCCTGTCTGTGTTTTTTACACCGGACCTGGTTCCGTCTTTATTATTATTCTGTCGGAATATCTTGTCTGTGTGTTTTACACCGGACCTGGTTCCATTATTTATTATACTGTTCTTTATTATTCTGTCGGAATATCCTGTCTGTGTATTTTACACCGGACCTGGTTCCATTATTTATTATTCTGTCGGAATATCCTGTCTGTGCGTTTACGCCGGACCTGGTTCCATTATTTATTATTCTGTTGGAATAACCTGTCTGTGCGGTCTATCGCATGCATGGTGATTTTTTGTTATTCCATTCTTTATTGTACTCAATTGGTTAAGTTTTGACTTCTATACTCCATGAAATTTGTGAAATATCCTTGGTAATTGCAGTTCATTCAGAATCTATTCATGAAAATATTCTCTCTGATCAGTCTTGAACTTTACTCCACAAAGCAGTATCATGTTGACAATTTGGACGTTGTTAATTCTTGGATAAATTAATTCTTGAACTTGTTTTATTGAATTCTTATATCATTGTCATCATCCTCATGTTTATAAAATGTTGAAAGTCATCTGTGGCCTGTAGTGCATTGATGGACTTGGTATGATTATGACCACGGATTATTCGGTATAATCATGACCGTAATGTTACAAATGATGTGGTAAAAGTCCTCATTGGCCCGTAGTGCATTGATGGACAGTTGTTGGCATGATCATGACCCTTGATGAATACACAAATATCCTTGGCCCGTAGTGCATGAAATTTGTGGTCGTGACCCTAACGAATATCCTTGGCCGTAGTGCAGGGGTGATTCGATGATGTGGATTATTTTATTAAGCTGAGTCCCAGCGATCACAGTGTTGAAAAACCTTTTAAATCATAAAAGATAGTAGAGTTTATTTTCTACTTAACTCTTTTAATGGATTTCTTGTTCCGTTGCAGTTAAACTTGATGTCTATTATATTTTATCAGTTTAACATTGTTGAAGGCTAATGATAATTTATTCTGCATTATTTTAGTCATAATATTTCTTATTGGGCTAGTTGAGCTCACTCTTTCTTTCACTGTTCTCTTCAGGAAATGAGAACGTAGCTGGGGCAAGTCGGGGAACGGAGTAGTGATGGTCCGAATGATAGTATTAGTTAGTAGTCCTCACTATTCTATGTAATGGTGTGTTAATAAATGTAATGAGGACTCCTTTTGAGTATGAATACTCTCTAGAAGATAATATTTGTATTCAAACTCACAGTTTATGTTTTTCGTATTGTACACGACAGTTGTATTAGTAAGTTGTATTTGTATTCTGTACTATGTATCTGCGACCTACGATGGGTGATGTATACCTAATTTTGTGGGCGTCACAGTTGGTATCAGAGCTTAGGGATATGATCCCTGGCTAGGATGTGAGAATAGAACTAGGAGGAGAGAGACGGGAATTCCTTCGCTAGTATAACCTACCTCAGTTTATTTGGTATTTAATTGGCCCCGGTCATATATAAGGATAATATATGAATATCAATTAACATTTATTTTGTGGCAGTATCTGAAAATGGCATCTGAGAATGTTGAGAATAGCAATGGAGCACAGGTGACTGTTGATTCACTACATATCAATATTCAGGATAATGTGATCAGGAAGGTTACAATCCTCATGCAAACAGCAACACTGACCAGATGATGAATGATGGAATGTTCAAAAACTTTATGCAGTTCATGCAACAGCAGGCGAGAGCGGCTCCTGTCCAAAATATAGGTGGAAACACTGAAAAACTCTCGGACGGTCACGCTAAACAGTTCAAGGAGCTGGGACCACCAGAGTTTAAGTGAGAGCCAAAACCACTTATAGCGGAAACATGGATAAAGCAAATTACCAAGATATTTGATGTCTTGGGATGCTCCGAGGAGACAAAGGTTCCCTTTGCCGCCTTTATGTTGCGAGGAGAGGCAGATTACTGGTGGGAATCGCTTAAGCGTACTCAACCTGCTGCACTGAAGATGTTTGGGAGAAGTTCCAAGAGCTGTTCAATGAAAATACTTTTCCGAAAGTGTTCGTCACATGAAGGAGGTGGAATTTATCAAGTTGGAGCAAAACAACATGACCGTGTCGCAGTACGAAGCCAAGTTTGCTGAGTTGTCCCGGTTTGCGTCCCACTTGGTGGATAATGAAGAGCGAATGACGCGAATGTTTTGCGAGGTTTGAAACCTGAGATACGTCAACATCTTATTTCTCATAAACTGTGTTTATATTCAGATGTTGTGAATAGGGCTCAGTTAGTGGACGCGATAACGAGTCAACGCAACCAAAAGAGAGCAGTCGACAAAATGATAATACCATGAGAGCGGTCATCGAAGCGTGACAACAAGGCGTGGAGGGAATCAAACAGGCAAGAAATGGTAACCACTTCGGTGGTAATCAGGGCCAAAACAATAAGAAATGGTCATTTCAAGAAGAGAAGATTCAACAATGATGGAAAGACGTCAGTACCAGCACCCGTTGTTAAGGAAGGAGAACGACCACCTATCATATGCTTCAAATGCGGAGGGGTGGGACACATCAGTCCAAACTGCGCGATGCCGTCTAAAGCATGTTATAATTGTGGAAGAGAAGGTCATTTAGCTCGATTTGTCGTTTACCAAAAACAAGTTCAGCCAAGATGGAGACACCAAAGACCGTCCCGAAAAGCCAAAGCCAGTAGTTTAAGAGAGAGCGTTTTTTTTTCGTGACGAGAACCTGAATAAAATTATCACGGTATGTTAGTCATAAACTCTTGCGAAGTCTATACCGTGTAGATACCGGTTCTATCTCTTTATATTCCACCTAGTTGTGTTCAATATTTGAACTTAACTCCGGAGAAGTTAGACTTTGATTTCTCTGTTGAAATTCCGTTGAAGAAACCTTGTTACCTCCACTATTTATAAATCTTGTTCAAATCAACACTTCACGTTACCTGTCAATCTTATCTCTTTGAAAAAGCTTGCCTTTGATGTTGATTTTAGAAATCGATTGATTAACACTCATCATGCTTCTGTAAGGTGGTTAACTTTCATATTCCTAATAACCTGTTATGCGGATTCAAAGTAACCAAACCACTAAAGTCAATCATTGTCATATCAAGCCATAAGTAAAGATCCCAATCTTTCGCTGATGACTTCCTGGTGTGGAATGCACGAAGCTAGACTTTCCGTAGGAGACGTTGTAAATGACGATGGCAAGTTGATAGGTATCAATGTGACGTGTTATCCAAGTCTTGGATGGGGTCACAGTTGGTATCCATCAATAAATTTATCCAGTACAAAACCCATTTCTTAACCCTCAAATATTTCTTCAACTAAAACGAGCGTATTATGCGCCAAAGACGTTGGCTCGAACTGTTGAATATTACGAATCGTACCATTCAATAACATCGTGAAAAAGCGAACGTGGTAGCTGACGCGTTGTGTAGAAGATCGTATATGGTTACAAGTGAATATACGAACCCACGTGAAGATAAGAATATACGATTAAAATCGACTTTAATCGATAAAGTTAAAGCCGCTCAAGCTACATACTCAGGCTGATAAATGTGAAGAAGAAGGTTCAAGAGGGCGTTATTCTAGAAGCAAAAATTGACGAAGAGAGGAAATCTCAACTCTCGATTTAATGGCCCATTTGAAATCCTCGATGAAGTAGGAACTGTGGCTATAACTCATTTTACCAAGTCCAAATATTTGCGTGTTCAGAATATTTTTTTTACGTATCGATGTTACGTAAATATGTGGACGACCCGAACCACATTATTAATCTAGAACCGGACGAGATAGCGGATGATTTAATGTTTGAGGGATAACGTGTTTAAAATATGGATAAAGAAGGATCATATTCGAGCTCAAAGGTTATACTCAAGAGTTAGAATTTGAAGTGAAGTCAATGTATCCTCACCTGTTCGGCATACCAGTATGTACGTAAATTTCGAGGCGAAATTCCATAAGGAGGGAGATTGTGAGACCACGATTTTATGAATAAGTATTTAATTTTCTCGAAATAATTATGGTGTGGATTTGATATAATAGTTATGGGTATATTTATAATTTGCAAAGTATGCAAGTTATCATATTATATTCGTTTGGTCGAAAAATATTCTTTTTATCGGAGAATATTCGTACGACGGTACAATCATTGGTGGACCCCACAACAGAAAGTATAGTCGTAGTTAGAAAACGACAAAATTATCTTTCTATAAAAATAACGGCTGAGGTGTTACCGTTAAAAACCGTTAAAACTGTTGAACTACCGGTAGTAAAAGTACAGTAATACGCTGGTTGCATAGTAGCACGGGTATTGATTATTGATGCTTACGTGAGAAGTCACTCAGCTATACTCAATTATTGCTACAGTAATTGCTGCATCATATCTCTTAAATTATTGTCATAGTATCATCTGTATAATATGTTATATTATTAAATCAATAATTGAGACGTTGTGGTAAGTTTGGTTATTTTTATGGGGGTCATATGTCATCATCTAAGAGTCTGTTCGTCAATAGTAAATTACCGTCGTCAATAGTAATTACCGTCGTCAATAGTATTTACCTTGGTCAATAGTATTTACCTTGGTCAATAGTAATTTACCTTCGTCAATAGTATTTACCTGGTCAATAGTAATTACCTTGTCAATAGTATTTACCTTGGTCAATAGTAATTACTTTTGTCAATAGTAGTTGTCCCTTCAATATTACCAAGAGTCATTTGACC
>CM029013.1:48428025-48532162 GCA_016801055.1 Panax notoginseng | reverse complement strand
TAATGTCTAGATGACAATATTTGTATTTAAACTCACAGTTTTTATGTTGTATTAATAAAGTTGTTAGTTGTATCTGTACCATGTATTTTGACAACTCAGAATGGTTGTTGTATACCTATTTTGGGGGCGTCACAGTTGGTATCAGAGCTTAGGGAAATGAACTCTGGCGTAGATCGGGGGAATAAAAATTAGGAGGGGAGAGACGAGTAAATCCTTCGCTAGTGTGTCCTACCTAAAGCTTATCTGTTGGTCGTTATTGTGACAACCCCAAAATAGGTCCATTCCATCCAACCTATTCTGAGTCGCCAAATACATGGTACAGAAAATAACTACAACTTATTACAACAATTGTCGTGCAAAATACAACAACACATATGCTGTGAGTTTGGATACAAAATATTACCAAATGTGACTCATGTTCCAACCGTGGACATCACCTAACAATGACACCTTACATAAAGGTATAGTCAAAAATTATTTTAGAAATTAGAATCTTTGGGAAGTGCTCAAGGAAACCTTCGTACATGGGAGGCCATGCGTCTAGGTTATAAGATAGATATCATATGGCCACAGAATTATCCTTGGTTGACCCAATAGACCCCAAAGAAAAACGAGAAGATTACTATCATATTCTTCCCAATGGTGAGTCTTCTCTTGACTTATCATTATCTCCACTGTCTCTAATTGAGAATTATACTTCAAACAAACACCAAGATTATATATGGTAGTGCCCATAGATATACTCAGCAAGTGGATGAGCACAACCCTGTCTTATGATGACACGAGGTTGTATGTCATTAGACATCTTGTATGATAGTGACAAAACACCCTTCCAACGTTGGGTTCGCCTCACCCTATTTTCTTCACCAAATATAACTACTAAATGATGACCACCGTTCTATTCCCTTGTTACCCCCGCTCGACCCAGCTACACTCTTATTACCTGAAAGAATTGTGAAGCAAAAGGGTGAGCACAACTAGCTCAGTAAAGAATATCATGACTAAAGATAATTCAATTATCAATAGCCTTCATCAATAATAAATCAGAGATTTAGAACATATGGTAAATGATAAAAATTTCAACCATAGTTGCAGCGGAACGAGCAATCCATTAGAAGAGTCAAATAGACTATAAAGTCTATTATCTTCTCCATGTTAAAAATCCACCAACAATATTTTATCCATGTAACATCACTCAACAGTTCCTTTCCACAATCATATGAATAACTCATAATCATAATTGTGACTATAAATTTTTCTTCGCACCCAGGACGAAGAATATTTCATCACCTGTCTTTACCTGAAACATCAAAGATCATGGTTATACCAAATCACAGTTCCTGTTTATAATCATACTAACAAATCCATCTTTGCACTACGGGCCAAAGATATTCATCAACAAACATCTTTGCACTACGGGCCAAAGATATTCAACAACAGTTCATCTTTGCACTACAGGCCAAAGATATTCATCAACAGGCCATCTTTGCACTACAGGCCAAAGATATTCATCAACAATTCATTTTGATACATTTTGCACTACAGGCCAAAATATATTCATATCTCAAAGAAATATATAATCATTTCAGAATTTATATAAACAATAATTATAACCATGTTGATCAATTCACCTTTGCACTTAAGCTTAAGATATTCAATTATAAATTCAATGGTCATGATCATACCAGTCACAATTCAACTTTGCACTACAGGCCAAAGAGAACCCTAGTCATGATCATACCAATAATCTACCCATCTTTACACTCCAGTGAAAGAGAATTTCAACATCAGGGTTATAAAAATGTTATATATGATGATAAAAATAATATGATCAACATATAGTTTTAATCTCAAGAGTAATATTCGTAACTCATGAATAGTAAAGTCGTGAATAGTAACTCATGATAGTAACCTCGACTCAAAAAGGTAGAAATTCCACAATAAAATTCTATACCAATATTTCGGTATAATGATATTGAAAGAATAACATTCTTAAGCTTATAAACAATTTATTTAAATTGTTTACACTTTACTAATTAATGCATTTAATCATCATAAAATGTCAACTCTTAAGATTTCATCATCAATAACCAAAACCCTCATCAAAAATCTGCATATACCTCATATAGGATTCTCAAGCCATAAAATCCTATTTTTCAATTTTCTTACTTCACATAACATATTTAATTCATTTTCTCATAACTAGACTATTTTCATGAAAAATACCAAATCAGTTCCAAAAATATTTCTTTTCTGGAATTTAGCATAATATAGTCCCATAGTGAACATATATTTTTCTCAGAATTTTTAAAAGTCATTTACTATTTTTCATATGGCCAAAATAGCCGAATATTTAGACATTTATCAAAAATTGTACTTTTGTCTAAAAATTCTGAAATTTACAGAGTATACTTCTATCATATACATGTACTCCCAATAAAAATTTCATCAATTTTGGAGTTAACCACAAGGAATTATAAGCTGTTACTTTTAAAATAGTCTTTTCTCATAAAATTCATAACTCTCAATCTATACATCCAAAAATCACCATTTTTGGACACAATCAAGAAAACTCATCAAAATATCATTTCAAATTTTTCCAGAATTTTTGAAGATCAGAAAAATTACGAAACTGAAAATCATAACAACCCTTAAAATCCCTTACTATCCCTTACCTCAAAAGAGCAGTACTTCTGATCGGTATACAAAGCTGAAGGAAACTTGCACTGAAATAGCAACTCTCAAAGTATCTAAATACTCACAAAATATGCTTCATAATATAGAGAGAGAAAGAGAGAAAGCTTATGTTTTTGGTGTGATTTTCAATTCTAACTTAGCCCTCTATTTATAGGAAAATTTTGGTAGGTTTGACCTGCAACCTGATGGCTTTACCTGCTACTATTCCCACCCACCCACCACATTTGAAATATAATTCAGCACATTTCTTCACCAACCACAAGTGGGGCCCACCAATTCTAGAATTTTCCACCAAAATGATTTATAACCTGATTTCCGAATCAGCCACCTCGTAAAATTCATAACAAATCATACGTTCATTTTTAAGGTTCAAAATTTGTGGACATATACTCAACTTATATATGTATAAACATATCCAAAAATTACCACGATCCAACGGTCGGATTAAAAATTATAACCCCCGCAAAATATCTCAAAAACCCTGATTTTTAAACCTCCATTCCGACAAAATACTGATAAAAACCTCAACATTAACTCCTTCATTTTTAACCACAAAAATATATCCCTCATTTATATCCACATAAAATAAATATTTCCTTATCATATGAATCAATAATTAATTATTCACAAATAATATTACAGAATCACATTTATGACACCACCAGGCGTTCCCAGGAAAGAGGGGGCTTTCCAATAAGAATTTCTCCTTACTGGCGCGCAATTAGATGACCAAACCTCTCCTTAGACAGAACTTTCTAGACATTGCCAATAATGTTATCTAATAATATTATTCAAATAATATGAATTATTGATCTGATATAAGAAAATACTGTGCAGCAACAATTATTGAACAACAATAATATAAAATATCAACGTAGCAATTATTGAATCAATAAAATAAAATATTGAACAGTAATTACTGTAACAATTATTGAGTAGTGCCTTCTTACGTAAGAATCAATAATTTCAAAAATACTATGCAATACCGTGTGCTACTGTGCAATAACGCGTATTACTGTATTTTAACCACCGGGTATTCCAACAGTGTTAACGGTAACAACTACGCCGTTATTTGTAAAAACTCAAATTTGTCGTTTTCCTTCACCCGACAGTTATTCGTTATGGGGCCCACAATAGCTGCGCCGTCGTACGAATATTCTCCGACAGAAAGAATATTCCACGACCAAACGAATATTCTCCGACAACAATGATTATTTTATAACCACTTGCTTATTTTGAAAAAAAAAATTCATATTTCACCCATAACTTTAAACTTTTATCAATTTAACCATTTACTGAATAGTAATTATAAGAAAATTGAATACTTTTATTTCATAAATTCGGGGTCTTACAATCTCCCCTCCTTATGAAATTTCGTCCCCGAAATTTACGTACCTGGTATTTCAAAGAGTTGAGAATACCTTCCTTTCATTTCAGATTCCATCTTCCCTGTCATCATAATTTCTCCATTGCTCATCTCCTGTATTTCAAATATCATTCTAGAATACACTTCAAAACAAGGTTTAATTGAACAAATTAACATATCACATAATATCCCGATATTATGACTGACCAACAAATAAGCTTAGGTAGGACACACTAGCGAAGGATTTACTCATCTCTCCCCTCCTATTTGTATTCCCCGATCTCCGCCAGAGATCATATCCCTAAGCTCTGATACCAACAGTAACTCTGGACACCAACTTGTGTCAGCACCTATACATTGTACCTATCAGTTTGCCACCGCAGAACGGCGTCCCCTACAGAAGTCTGGCTTCGGTGCATCCCCCATCAACAGGAAGTCACCAGCGAGAGGCTCGGGGCTCTTTACATATAGCTCTGATACCACCGGTGACAACCCCAAAATAGGTCCATTCCATCCAACCTATTCTGAGTCGCCAAATACATGGTACAAAAAATAACTACAACTTTATTACAACAATTGTCGTGCAAAATACAACAACACATATGCTGTGAGTTTGGATACAAATATATACCAAATGTGACTCATGTTCCAACCGTGGACATCATCTCACAATGACACCTTTCATAAAGGTATAGTCAAAAATTGTTTTAGAAATTAGAATCTTTGGGAAGTGCTCAAGGAAACCTTCGTACATGGGAGGTCATGCGTCTAGGTTATGATAGATATCATATGGCCACAGAATTATCCTTGGTTGACCCAATAGACCCCAAAGAAAACGAGAAGATTACTATCATATTCTCCCCAATGGTGAGTCTTCTCTTGACTTATCATTATCTCCACTGTCTCTAATTGAGAATTATACTTCAAACAAACACCAAGATTATATAGGTAGTGCCCATAGATATACTCAGCAAGTGGATGAGCACAACCCTGTCTTATGATGACACGAGGTTGTATGTCATTAGACATCTTGGTATGATAGTGACAAAACACCCTTCCAACGTTGGGTTCGCCTCACCCTATTTTCTTCACCAAAATAACTACTAAATGATGACCACCGTTCTATTCCCTTGTTACCCCCGCTCGACCAGCTACACTCTTATTACCTGAAAAGAATTGTGAAGCAAAAGGGTGAGCACAACTAGCTCAGTAAAGAATATCATGACTAAAGATAATTCAATTATCAATAGCCTCATCAACAATAAATTAGAGATTAGAACATATGGTAAATGATAAAAATTTCAACCATAGTTGCAGCGGAACAGCAATCCATTAGAAGAGTCAAAATAGAACTATAAAGTCTATTATTTCTCCATGTTAAAAATCCACCACAATAGTTTTATCCATGTAACATCACTCAACAATTCAATCAACAATTCTGGTGAATATTATATACTTGTAAGACCCCAACTTATTAATGAATAAAATCAAATTTTTCTCTAAATATTATTGTGAATAATAAGGGGTTAATTTGATATAATACTTTGGTTATGGGTGAAATGTGCAAATTTTGCAAAATAAGCAAGTGGTTATAAAATATTTATTTTGGTCGGTGAATATTCGGTTGGTCGTGGAATATTCTTGCTGTCGGGGAATATTCGTACGACGACGCAGCCTTGTGTGGGCCCCATAACGGAAAGCGATTGGATGAAGAAAACGACAAGTATAAGTTGTTTATAAATAACGGCGTAGTTGTTACCGTTAACACTGTTAAATACCCGGTGGTAAAAATACAGTAATAACGCGTGGTTGCATAGTAGCACACGATTGCAGTATATTGAATTTTGATTCGTACGTAAGAAGGCACTACTCAATAATTGTTACAGTATTATTGTTCAATATTTTATTTTATTGATTCAATAATTGCTGCGTTGATATTTTATATTATTGTTGTTTCAATAATTGTTGCTGCACAGTATTTTCATTTATCAGATCAATAATTCATATTATTTGAATAATATTATTAGATAACATTATTGGCAATGTCTAGAAAGTTCTGTCTAAGGAGAGGTTTGGTCATCTAATTGCGCGCCAGTAAGGAGAAATCCTTATTGGAAAGCCCCCTCTTTCCTGGGAACGGCCTGGTTGTCATAAATGTGATTCTGTAATATTATTTGTGAATAATTAATTATTGATTCATATGATAAGGAAATATTTATTTTATGTGGATATAAATGAGGGATATATTTTTGTGGTTAAAAATGAAGGAGTTAATGTTGAGGTTTTTATCCATATTTTTGTCGGAATGGAGGTATTAAAAATCAGGGTTTTTGAGATATTTTGCGGGGGTTATAATTTTTAATCCGACCGTTGGATCGTGGTAATTTTTGGATATGTTATACATATATAAGTTGAGTATATGTCCACAAATTTTGAACCGTTAAAAATGAACGTATGATTTATTATGAATTTTACAAGATGACTGGTTCAGAAATTGTTGAATTTTCGGAGTTTATCATTTTGGTGGAAAATTCTAGAATTGGTGGGCCCCACTTGTGGTTGGTGAAGAAATGTGCTGAATTATATTTCAAATGTGGTAGGTGGGAATAGTAGCAGGTAAAGCCATCAGGTTGCAGGTCAAACCTACCAAAATTTTCCTATAAATAGAGGGCTAAGTTAGAATTGAAAATCACACCAGAAACAAGTTTTCTCTCTTTCTCTCTCTAGATTATTGAGTGTATTTTGTGAGTATTTAGATACTTTGAGAGTTTCTATTCATCAGAGCAAGTTTCTTTCAGCCTTATACCGGTATTCCGACCAGAAGTACTGATATTTTGAGGTAAGGGATATTATTTTCTTCTTAATGATATTATTTTCTTCAATATCATTATGCTGAAATATTGATATGAGTTTTTATCAAATTTGGAACTTTTTGTGTCGGGGGTTACTATTCACGTATACGGCACTATTCACGTATACGGCACTATTCACGAATACGGCACTATTCACCGAAAAATAAAATTTTTCCTTTTTGTCCAAGATGTCTATTATGGTTACTATCTTTGATTGTATCCATGTTTTGATCTTTATTTTTGAATTCTGCTTCACAATTGATTATTATGAAGTATTATTGATCTTGGATAAACTGTTATACGAATCCCTACTATTTGTCCTTCTGTCTCATTGGATTCGTTCTCTTTAAGATATTTTTCATCATCCTCAGTCCTAAATGATGATATTACTGAATATCTTTGGCCTGTAGTGCAAAGATGTATAATTACTTGATGAATATCTTTGGCCTGTAGTGCAAAGATGAACAGGTGTTGAGATGAACATGACCGACTGATGATACAAATGAATATCTTTGGCCTGTAGTGCAAAGATGAATATTTGGTTAAAGATGATTATTAATTGATGTTACAGGGATAAAATATTGATGATGGACTTTTAAATCTTAGAAGATAGTAGAATTCTTTCTCTACTTGACTCTTCTAATGGTTTGTTGTTTCCGCTGCAGTTGTTGATCTAAAACTTGTTGTCGATTATATTTTATCAGATTTTTCCCTGTTGAAGACTAACGATAATTTGTTGTATATTATCTTAGTCATAATATTCTTTACTGGGCTAGTTGAGCTCACCCTTTTCCTTTTTGTTCCATTTTTCTTCTCAGGAGGTGAGAACATAGCAGGATCTAGTCGGGGTATGGAGTGATGGTTCTAGAAAGATGTATTAGCAGTCCTCACTATTTCTGTAAAATAGTGTTTGAATAATTGTAATGAGGATTTATTTGAGTGTGGATATTGTCTAGAAGACAATATTTGTATTTAAACTCACAGTATGTGTTGTCGTATTTTGCACGACAATTGTATTATTGAAGTTGTAGTTTGCTTTCTGTACCATGTATTTGGCGACTCAGAATGGGTGTTGTATACCTATTCTGGGGGCGTCACAGTTGGTATCAGAGCTTAGGGATATGATCCCTGGCTGAGATGTGAGACAAGAACTAGGAGGGGAGAGACGGGGAATTCCTTCGCTAGTATGACCTGACTAAGTTTATTTGGTGTTTATTTGGTCGGTCAGAGTATAGGGATAATATATGACATGACTATTAACCCTTGTTTTATGGCAGTATTTAAGAATGGCAGCTGAGAACGTTAATAATGGAGTAAATCAGACCGTGGAGACACCTTTGATCACTACCCAGGGGAACGTGCAACAGGAAGGCAATATTCCTCCTGTAAACAACGTTACCGAGCAAACGATGAATGATGGAATGTTTAGGAGCTTTTTGCAGTTCATGCAAAATCAGACGAGGGAGACTCGTGTGCAGAATACGGGTGGAAATGATAACAACGCGCGGTTTGTCACAGCTAAGCAGTTCAAAGAATTGGGACCACCAGAATTTAAGGGAAAGCCGGATCCGATCATGGCGGAAACGTGGGTCAAGCAAATTACCAAGATATTTGATGTCTTGGGATGCACGGAGGAACAGAAGGTTCCATTCGCCACATTTATGTTCCGCGGTGAGGCAGACTACTGGTGGGAGTCTGTGAAGCGTACCCAGCCTGACGCACTCAACATGTCCTGGGAAACATTTCAAAAACTGTTCAATGACAAGTACTTTCCTGAAAGTATTCGTCATATGAAGGAGGTTGAGTTTATTAGACTGGAACAAAACAACATGACGGTGTCCCAGTACGAGGCGAAGTTTGCAGAGTTATCCAGGTTTGCACCTCATTTGGTCGAAAATGAGGAACGAATGACAAGGATGTTTCTGAGAGGTTTAAAACCTGAGATTCGTCAATATCTTATCTCTCATAAATTTTCTCTATATTCAGATGTTGTCAACAGGGCCAATTATTAGAGAGAGATAATGAGTATGTCAACCGAGGGACCACAACCAGGGTCATACCGGTGACGGCAATCATCAGAGCGATGATAACCAACGAGGAGGGAAAAATACGAACAAAGGCGGTAACCACTCGGGTGGTCATCGTGGCCATGATAATAGGAGAGGTGAGTCAAGTGGAAATTTCAGAAAGAGGAGATTCAACAATGACGGGAAGACATCAGCACCAGCACCACACCAACAACAAATTTTAGGGGAGGAGAACGACCGCCAGTTAGATGTTACAAATGCGGGAAAGAGGGACATATCAGCCCAAACTGTCCACAACAATCCAAGGTGTGTTACAACTGTGGAAAGGAAGGCCACATCGCTCGAGATTGTACTATAGCGAAACCAAGTTCAGCGGGAGTGGTGATTCCAAAGGCTGTCCCGGATAAGGCGAAATCAGCGGTTCCTGGAAGAGCGTTTGTCGTAACTGGCCAAAACGCGAGAAACCCGAACGAGGTGATCACGGGTAAGCTAATCTTGAATTCTTGCGAAGTTTATACTTTACTAGATACCGGTTCTACCCATTCTTTTATCTCTCCTGCTTGTGCTCAACGTTTAAACTTGACTCCGGAGAAATTGGACTTTAACTTATCTGTTGAAACTCCGTTGGGTGAAACCTTCGTTACATCTACAGTTTATAAATCTTGCATGATCCAAGTTGGCACTATCACATTACCTGTTGATCTTATCTCTTTAAAGATACTTGCTTTTGATGTGATTTTAGGAATTGATTGGTTAACCACTCATCATGCTAAAATTGATTGTTTTCGTAAGGTTGTTAGTTTTCATATTCCTAACCAACCTGTCATACGAATTCAAACTACTAAACCACTAAAATCAGTCACTGTCATATCAAGCCACAAAGCTATTCGTTTATTGAAAAACGGATGTCAAGCTTTCTTAGCCCATGTTATGGATTTGAACAAAGACAAGTCAGATTTGAATAATATTTCTATTGTTAGAGAATTTTCCGATGTATTTCCTGAAGAACTTCCCGGTCTACCCCCGGAACGAGAAATTGAATTCTTTATTGACCTTGAACCCGGTACAAAGCCCATTTCTAAAACCCCATATCGAATGGCTCCTATTGAACTTCAGGAGTTAAAAGTCCAACTACAGGAGTTGTTGGACATCGGTTTTATTCGTCCTAGTACGTCTCCTTGGGGTGCTCCTGTTTTATTCGTAAAGAAGAAAGACGGGAGTATGCGACTTTGTATTGACTATCGAGAATTGAACCATGTCACCATCAAGAATAGGTATCCGCTACCTCGCATTGATGACCTGTTTGACCAGTTGCAAGGAGCACAATTCTTTTCAAAGATCGATCTTCGTTCTGGATATCATCAGCTGAAGATTAAAACTGAGGATATTCCAAAGACTGCCTTCAGAACTCGGTACGGGCATTATGAATTCTTAGTAATGTCTTTTGGATTGACTAATGCTCCTGCTGCCTTCATGGATATGATGAACCGTGTATTCAAAGAATATTTGGATCAGTTCGTTGTTGTCTTTATTGATGACATCCTCATCTATTCCAAAAGCCGTGAAGATCATGAGCGCCATTTGAAGCTGGTACTGCAAAGGCTTCGTGAAAACAAGCTATATGCCAAACTGAAGAAATGCGAGTTCTGGCTTGAGGAAGTAGCATTCCTTGGGCACGTGGTGTCAAAACATGGAGTATCTGTCGACCCGGCGAAGATTGAAGCCATACAAAGTTGGGAGCAACCGAAGTCGGTAACCGAAGTACGTAGCTTTCTGGGCTTAGCTGGTTATTATCGGAGATTTGTGGAAGGATTTTCTCGAATCGCTACTCCGTTAACTCAGCTGACTCGGAAAGATACAAAATTCGTATGGAGTGAGGAATGCGAGAAGAGTTTCCAAGAACTCAAGAGGAGACTCATTTCGGCACCTGTTTTGACAATACCATCTGGTTCGGATGGATTTGTTATCTACAGCGATGCTTCAGGCAAAGGGTTAGGATGTGTTCTCATGCAACATGGGAAAGTCATAGCCTATGCCTCACGACAACTCAAAGAATATGAGAGGAATTATCCTACTCATGATTTGGAGTTGGCAGCAGTCGTTTTTGCGTTGAAGATCTGGAGACACTACCTGTATGGGGAGAAAGTGGAGATCTATACAGATCATAAAAGCCTCAAATATTTCTTCACCCAAAAGGAACTCAACATGCGGCAACGACGTTGGCTTGAGCTGTTGAAAGATTACGATCATACCATCCAATACCATCCTGGAAAAGCAAACGTAGTAGCTGACGCATTGAGTAGAAGATCATATGCGGGTACGAGTGCAATGTTTTTAACACAAAGGCCCATTTTGTATGACTTGCAAAGGATGGAGATAGAGATGAAGGCTCCAAGTACCCACATGATGATATCAAATATACGAGTAGAACCGACTTTAATCGATAAAGTTAAAGCTGCTCAAGCTACGGATATAGAGCTGATGCGTATGAAGAAGAAAGTGCAAGAAGGTGCTATTCCAGAAGCAAGAATCGATGAAGAAGGAATACTTCGAGTCAACTCCAGACTTTGTGTTCCTAACGATTTTGACTTGAAGCATAGAATAATGATGGAGGCACACAACACACCGTTTGCAATCCATCCTGGGAGTACCAAAATGTATCACGATCTTCGACACACATTTTGGTGGAGCAATATGAAAAGAGAGATCGCGCAGTTTATCTCGAGTGTTTAACTTGTCAACGTGTAAAGGCGGAGCATCAAGTGCCAAAGGGTCCATTGCAACCACTTGAGATCCCGAAATGGAAGTGGGAACACATTACTATGGATTTTGTTACAGGTCTTCCCAAGGTTTCTCAAGGCATAGATGCGATTTGGGTTATTGTTGATAGATTAACCAAGTCCGCTCATTTCTTGCCGATACGTGAGACTTATTCCCTTGAACGTCTTGCTAGTATGTACGTGAACGAGATTGTGAGATTGCATGGCATGCCAGTATCCATAGTTTCGGATCGTGACCCAAGATTCACTTCACGATTTTGGGTTAGCTTGCAGAAAGCTATGGGCACGGATTTACGATTCAGTTCAGCATACCATCCTCAAACGGACGGACAATCAGAGAGGACTATTCAAACTCTTGAAGATCTATTAAGACTTTGTGTCTTAGATCTCAAAGGGAGTTGGGATAAGTACCTACCATTGGTGGAATTCTCCTACAACAACAGTTATCAGGCGAGCATAGGTATGGCTCCATTTGAGGCGTTGTATGGAAGAAAATGTCGTTCTCCAGTATGCTGGGACGAGGTGGGTGAAGCAACATTGTTGGGACCAGAATTGGTACGCATTACTACAGAGAAGATCCAAACGATTCGACAACGTATACAAACGGCACAGGATCGACAAAAGAGTTATGCGGATCTTCATCGGAAGGACGTGGAATTTAATATTGGGGATCATGTATTGTTACGTGTTGCACCATGGAAGGGAGTTACAAGATTTGGGAAGAGAGGAAAGCTCAATCCAAGATTTGTTGGTCCATTTGAGATTCTTGAGCGAATAGGAAATGTGGCATATAGACTCGCATTACCTCCAAGCATGTCTCGTGTTCATAATGTTTTTCACATATCTATGCTTCGTAAATATGTTAAAGACCCGAACCACATTATTGAGTTAGAACCAGACGAGATAGCTGAAGATTTAACGTACGAGGAGGTACCTGTTAAGATCTTGGATAGGAAAGAGCATGTCCTACGCACGAAGGTTATACCACAAGTTAAGGTTTTGTGGAGAAACCATGCTATTGAAGAAATGACCTGGGAGTTGGAATCAGAAATGAAAGCGAGGTATCCTCACCTTTTTGAAACATCAGGTACGTACGTCAATTTCGAGGACGAAATTTCATAAGGAGGGGAGGTTGTAAGACCCCAACTTATTAATGAATAAAATCAAATTTTCTCTAAATATTATTGTGAATAATAAGGGGTTAATTTGATATAATACTTTGGTTATGGGTGAAATGTGCAAATTTTGCAAAATAAGCAAGTGGTTATAAAATATTTATTTTTGGTCGGTGAATATTCGGTTGGTCGTGGAATATTCTTGCTGTCGGGGAATATTCGTACGACGACGCAGCCTTGTGTGGGCCCCATAACGGAAAGCGATTGGATGAAGAAAACGACAAGTATAAGTTGTTTATTAATAACGGCGTAGTTGTTACCGTTAATACTGTTGAAATACCCGGTGGTTAAAAATACAGTAATAACGCGTGGTTGCATAGTAGCACACGGATTGCACAGTATATTGAATATTGATTCGTACGTAAGAAGGCACTACTCAATAATTGTTACAGTGATTACTGTTCAATATATTTTATTTTATTGATTCAATAATTGCTGCGTTGATATTTTATATTATTGTTGTTTCAATAATTGTTGCTGCACAGTATTTTCATTTATCAGATCAATAATTCATATTATTTGAATAATATTATTAGATAACATTATTGGCAATGTCTAGAAAGTTCTGTCTAAGGAGAGGTTTGGTCATCTAATTGCGCGCCAGTAAGGAGAAATCCTTATTGGAAAGCCCCCTCTTTCCTGGGAACGGCCTGGTTGTCATAAATGTGATTCTGTAATATTATTTGTGAATAATTAATTATTGATTCATATGATAAGGAAATATTTATTTTATGTGGATATAAATGAGGGATATATTTTTGTGGTTAAAAATGAAGGAGTTAATGTTGAGGTTTTTATCCATATTTTTGTCGGAATGGAGGTATTAAAAATCAGGGTTTTTGAGATATTTTGCGGGGGTTATAATTTTTAATCCGACCGTTGGATCGTGGTAATTTTTGGATATGTTATACATATATAAGTTGAGTATATGTCCACAAATTTTGAACCGTTAAAAATGAACGTATGATTTATTATGAATTTTACAAGATGACTGGTTCAGAAATTGTTGAATTTTCGGAGTTTATCATTTTGATGGAAAATTCTAGAATTGGTGGGCCCCACTTGTGGTTGGTGAAGAAATGTGCTGAATTATATTTCAAATGTGGTAGGTGGGAATAGTAGCAGGTAAAGCCATCAGGTTGCAGGTCAAACCTACCAAAATTTTCCTATAAATAGAGGGCTAAGTTAGAATTGAAAATTACACCAGAAACAAGTTTTCTCTCTTTCTCTCTCTAGATTATTGAGTGTATTTTGTGAGTATTTAGATACTTTGAGAGTTTCTATTCATCAGAGCAAGTTTCTTTCAGCCTTATACCGGTATTCCGACCAGAAGTACTGATATTTTGAGGTAAGGGATATTATTTTCTTCTTAATGATATTATTTTCTTCAATATCATTATGCTGAAATATTGATATGAGTTTTTATCAAATTTGGAACTTTTTGTGTCGGGGGTTACTATTCACGTATACGGCACTATTCACGTATACGGCACTATTCACGAATACGGCACTATTCACCGAAAAATAAAATTTTTCCTTTTTGTCCAAGATGTCTATTATGGTTACTATCTTTGATTGTATCCATGTTTTGATCTTTATTTTTGAATTCTGCTTCACAATTGATTATTATGAAGTATTATTGATCTTGGATAAACTGTTATACGAATCCCTACTATTTGTCCTTCTGTCTCATTGGATTCGTTCTCTTTAAGATATTTTTCATCATCCTCAGTCCTAAATGATGATATTACTGAATATCTTTGGCCTGTAGTGCAAAGATGTATAATTACTTGATGAATATCTTTGGCCTGTAGTGCAAAGATGAACAGGTGTTGAGATGAACATGACCGACTGATGATACAAATGAATATCTTTGGCCTGTAGTGCAAAGATGAATATTTGGTTAAAGATGATTATTAATTGATGTTACAGGGATAAAATATTGATGATGGACTTTTAAATCTTAGAAGATAGTAGAATTCTTTCTCTACTTGACTCTTCTAATGGTTTGTTGTTTCCGCTGCAGTTGTTGATCTAAAACTTGTTGTCGATTATATTTTATCAGATTTTTCCCTGTTGAAGACTAACGATAATTTGTTGTATATTATCTTAGTCATAATATTCTTTACTGGGCTAGTTGAGCTCACCCTTTTTCTTTTTGTTCCATTTTTCTTCTCAGGAGGTGAGAACATAGCAGGATCTAGTCGGGGTATGGAGTGATGGTTCTAGAAAGATGTATTAGCAGTCCTCACTATTTCTGTAAAATAGTGTTTGAATAATTGTAATGAGGATTTATTTGAGTGTGGATATTGTCTAGAAGACAATATTTGTATTTAAACTCACAGTATGTGTTGTCGTATTTTGCACGACAATTGTATTATTGAAGTTGTAGTTTGCTTTCTGTACCATGTATTTGGCGACTCAGAATGGGTGTTGTATACCTATTCTGGGGGCGTCACATAACTCATAATCATAACTGTAGTTCTAAATTCCTCTTCTCATCTAGGACGAAGATAATTTTCATCACCTGAAACATCAAACATCATGGTTATACCAAATCACAATTCCTGTTCATAATCATACTAATAACTTCATCTTTGCACTACGGGGCAAAGATATTCATCAACAAGTCATCTTTGCACTACAGGCCAAAGATATTCGTCAACAGTTCATCTTTGCATTACTGGCCAAAGATATTCAACAACAGGTCATCTTTGCACTACGGGCCAAAGATATTCATCAACAGACCATCTTTGCACTACAGGCCAAAGATATTCATCTACAATTCATCTTTGCACTACAGGCCAAAGATATTCCTCAACAATTCATATTTGCACTACATGCCAAATATATTAATACCTCAAAGAATATATAATCATTTAAGAATTTATATAAACAATAATTATAACCATGTTGATCATTTCACCTTTGCACTTAAGCTAAAGATATTCAATTATAAATTCAATGGTCATGATCATACCAGTCAACAATTCAACTTTGCACTACTGGCCAAAAAGAATCCATAGTCATGATCATACCAAAAATCTACCCATCTTTACACTCAAGTCAAAGAGATATATCATCATTAGGGTTATAAAAATGTTATATATGATAATAAAATCAATATAATCAACATATAGATTTAATCTCAAAAGTAATATTCATAAATTAACTATAATTTGGTTAGAAAAAGAAATTAATTTTGTCGTGAATAGTAACTCGTGAATAGTAACCTCGACACAAAAAGGTAGAAATTCTACAATAAAATTCATACCAGTATTTCGGTATAATGATATTGAAAGAATAATATTTCTTAAGCTTATAAACAATTTATTTAAATTGTTTACACTTTACTAAATAATGCATTTAATCATTCTAAAATACCAAACTCATAAGATTTTATCACCAATAATCAAAACCCTCATAAAAAATTTGCATATACCTCATATAGGATTCTCAAGCCATAAAATCCTATTTTCCAATTTTCTTACTTCACATAACATATTTAATTCATTTACTCATAACTAGTCTATTTTCATGAAAAATATCAAATCAGTTCCAAAAATATTTCTTTTCTGGGATTTAGCATAATATAGTCCAATATTGAACATATATTTTTCTCAGAATTTTTAAAACTCATTTACTATTTTTCATATGGCCAAAACCACCGAATATTTAGACATTTATCAAAAATTATACTTTTGTCCAAAAATTCTGAAATTTACAGAGTATACTTCTATCATACACATGTACTCCCAATAAAAATTTCATCAATTTTGGAGTTAACCACAAGGAATTATAAGCGGTTACTTTTAAAATAGTCTTTTCTCATAAAATTCATAACTCTCAATCTATACATCTAAAAATCACCATTTTTGGACACAATCAAGAAAACTCATCAAAATATCATTTCAAATTTTTCCAAAATTTTTGAAGATCAGAAAAATTACGAAACTGAAAATCATAACAACCCTTAAAATCCCTTACTATCCCTTACTATCCCTTACCTCAAAAGAGCAGTACTTCTGATCGGTATAAGGCTGAAAGAAACTTGCACTGATGAATAGAAACTCACAGAGTATCTAAATACTCACAAAATACACTCAATAATCTAGAGAGAGAAAGAGAGAAAACTTATGTTTCTGGTGTGATTTTCAATTCTAACTTAGCCCTCTATTTATAGGAAAATTTTGGTAGGTTTGACCTGCAACCTGATGGCTTTACCTGCTACTATTCCCACCCACCATATTTAAAATATAATTCAGCACATTTTTTCACCAACCACAAGTGGGGCCCACCAATTCTAGAATTTTTCACCAAAATGATAAACTCCGAAAATTCAACAATTTCTGAACCAGTCATCTCGTAAAATTCATAATAAATCATACGTTCATTTTTAACAGTTCAAAATTTATGGACATATACTCAACTTATATATGTATAACATATCCAAAAATTACCACGATCCAACGGTCGGATTAAAAATTATAACCCTCGCAAAATATCTCAAAAACTCTAATTTGATTTTCAATACCTCCGATCCGATAAAAATACAGATAAAACACCTCAACATTAACTCCTTCATTTTTAACCACAAAAATATATCCCTCATTTATATCCACATAAAATAAATATTTCCTTATCATATGAATCAATAATTAATTATTCACAAATAATATTACAGAATCACATTTATGACAATCAGGCCGTTCCCAGGAAAGAGGGGGCTTTCCAATAAGAATTTCTCCTTACTGGCGCGCAATTAGGTGACCAAACCTCTCCTTAAACAGAACTTTCTAGTAATTGCCAATAATGTTATCTAATAATATTATTCAAATAATATGAATTATTGATCTGATAATAGGAAATACTGTGCAGCAACAATTATTGAACAACAATAATACAAAATTTCAACGTAGCAATTATTGAATCAATAAAATAAAATATTGAACAGTAATTACTGTAACAATTATTGAGTAGTGCATTCTTACGTAAGAATCAATAATTTCAAACATACTATGCAATACCGTGTGCTACTATGCAATAACGCGTATTACTGTATTTTAACCACCGGATATTCCAACAGTGTTAACGGTAATAACTACGCCGTTATTTGTAAAAACTCAAATTTGTCGTTTTCTTCACCCGACAGTTATTCTGTTATGGGGCCCACAAATGGTTGCGCCGTCGTACGAATATTCCCCGACAGAAAGAATATTCCACGACCAAACGAATATTCCCCGACAACAATGATTATTTTATAACCACTTGCTTATTTTGAAAAAAAATCATATTTCACTCATAACTTTAAACTTTTATCAATTTAACCATTTACTGAATAGTAATTAAAAGAAAAATTGAATACTTTTATTTCATAAAATTCGGGGTCTTACAGCGTCCATTCAAAACGACGTAGTTTTAATAAAATAATACTATTTAAGGAGGAATGTTATTTAAGGAGAATGCTCTTGATCCTGACCGTATATATATAGAGTTCGGATCTTAAACTCACCCCTTATCCAACTCACTCGAGCTCACCCTCATTTAGCGACGGACCCGACGACGGTTTAGTCATACAACCGTCGTCTATACTTTTAGCGACGGACAACATATAGCGTCGTTAAAAGTATAGACGACGGTTGTATGACCGAACCGTCGCCCAGTCTGTCGCTAAAGAGGGGGTGAGCTCGGGTGAGTTGAATAAAGGGTGAGCTTAAGATCCGAACCGTATCTATATATATATATATATATATAAAAGTTGATTAGTTACAGAACTATATAACCGGGCAGGGGAGACAGTATGGTTGCTCATCCTATCTCATCAGTCAATTCCAGGATTTTATGTTAGGCCACCAAGTAGGTTTCCATGGTTGATTAAGACTATAATTAAGACAGAATTTTAAAGTTCACCGTGTGTTAGAAAATTAACTCAGAATCAATACATATTTTTATCCAAAGTATTTGGCCCGAGTGATATTACTCGATTCATGTTATCCATGAAGTTGGCGATCGAGTCCTAGCATGTCAAGGCAGGGTGAAAATTCATATATCGAAGGTCCTTTTATTTATACTAGTTATAGGGTAACAGACGTGCGTGTGATAAAAATATTTTATAATCATAATAATAGCAATAATAAAAGAAGATGAAGAAGAATTTTGAATTTCGGTATGTATTTGTCGGGAGTGATTAGCATAAAATTAATTTTGATCAATATAGTATCGACCCGTATGTCGAGAGGTGATCTCTCTCTGCTTGTCAGTACTGTATTAATCAATTAACTAACTTCTTATGAAGTTAACTTCATAGTAACCGGATCCGTATTTGTCAACTTCATATACTTATCATCATGAGAAACAAATAAGGTATGTATATAAATAATAATAATAATAATAATAATAATAATAATAATAATAATAATAATAATAGAGCAAGTACAAAATCATATCAAATCTAAAAATAAACAAAGTCAAACCCTTAACAAAATCAAGAGTTTGAAAAAACAAACCCTAAAGTTTCTCTATACCTTTCTTTCACTTCATGTACCTACTACCATCAGATGAAAAATAATATGAAGAAATAAGTATAATGTGAACAATTAATAAATATAAAATCAAATTATATTTGAACAAATTAACTATAGCAATTTTAGAAGAAACGTGGGTAACTTCTTAATTTGAAAAACTAGATACTGAGAGAGTAAAAAAGAAAAAGGGAAAGAAGTTCTAGATAGAAAACAAATAAAAGAAATTACTGTCTTAATTTATTAGAAATTTAAAAAATATGATAATGACATAACTAATTGGCGTAAAATAAGAGAGGAAAAAGATAGGAGTTACAATTTTTTAAGCCCAAAATAAACCAAAGTAACTGTTTAAAGCTTCAGACTTTATTAACTATTTGAAAAACTACATGGGCAATGGATAAAAATATAAATAAATAAAATTATAAAATATTTATGTTTAATTTTCATTTTTGCATACAAGAGCTCTAACTATTTCACTTATTGTCTTATAGTGTATATGTTTGACCATTTTATTTAAAAAAAAAAAACATAAATGTCTGAATAATATACACTATATGTCTGAGAATATGCATTGACATGCAGCTTCCACCTTTAAAATATGCTGTCCTTTTACTAAATTTATACATTTTTCCACAAAAATGAAACCAACTTTATTTCATAAAATGCATGTACGGATCTATCGAGCAATATAAGCACTTAAGCAGATGTTCCTCTTGATTTTTTCCCGGTATAGAGTAGGGGCAAAAATGTAACTAAATAAATTTAAGGGAATAAATTAATGGAAGAGTTAAATTTATAGGGGGTAAAAAAAATTCATTCACATTCTAAATACAAATACAAACAAACGTAGATTTATTCTACTTCTGTCTTTTAAATTGTATCTAAATATTTTTTATTAAATTTTTTTTTAGTTTAGATTATGAATATTTATTATAATTTGTATATATTATTATAATTAATTCAAATTTTATTTATTTAAGTTCAATAAAAAAAATTAATTAAAATTCGCCTTACTGAAAAAAATTTCTTGATCTACTCCTATTAGGGGGAGACGCCCTCAGAGACTATCCGTTAGGTAATGGTTAGCTTATATTTCGGTAAATGTAATACTCTTATGTTACGTTTTTGATCGGGAGGAATGAGCAGGGGAATGAAATTATTTATTTCTATGGAATGGAAAAAATTACGTTCGGTTTCTATATTGGAATGGAATGAATCATTCTCATTTTTTTCAAATTTACGAATTTTAATTTTTTGAGAAAATATAGAATGACTCATTTCAGTTATAATAGAATGAATCATTCCATTCAATTTCCTCCTTTATTCCATTATTTTAATTATTTTATTCCTTCAATCCAAACGTAGCATTATACTATGTTTGGATTGAGGGAATGGAATGGAATGAAATGAAAAAGAAGAAATATTAGAATGAAAAATAGTGTATTTTTTATGATCATTTTGGAGGATAAATCATTCCAATGAAATGAAAATTCATTTCATATATGTCTTTGATTTTTAATCCATGTGGAAGTTGATGGAATAAAATCTATTATTCCGATGGAATTGATATATGTGATAAAAAAATTTATCATCATATTACATCATTCACCACCATCAATAACCAAACATACATTTAAAATATCTTAAAATCATTTAATTCCTTCCCTCGTTACATTCATTCAATCCACTTAAGATATCTTAAAAGGTTGAGACTAATCAAAATAGGAAAATGATATGTATTGGAAAAACTTAGGTCGACTTTTTGATTGTCACGGTAATTTTTTAAAAAAGATATGTAATAAGATATTACTCTCTGTTAAAAGGTTAATATTACTTTTGATTAATAGCAAATATCTTAAAAGGTTGAGACTAATCAAAATAGGAAAATGATATGTATTGGAAAAACTTAGGTCGACTTTTTGATTGTCACGGTAATTTTTTAAAAAAGATATGTAATAAGTGAGACTCTGATATAATTCCTACCAGTTGTAATAGGAATTGTCAAAATAATACTCCCTCCGTCCCAAATTAATTGCTCAGTTTTGACTTCTTAAAGTCAAATTGACCATTTTTAAAACTAATCTTTTTATTATTTTTGCTAAAATATAGGTGAAGAGATTATAACCAAAAGAAAGTATATACAATTTATTATTAATCCTAATTTTTATAATTTTAGAAATATATTTATATATGCTTAATTATTAATTCTTATACACTCTTTTATTTTCTAAGTCAGGGAAAAAAATTTATTTAATTATTATATATATGACAATATGGCCATAAACAATTTTGTATATTTTAGACGTAGTCAAAATATAATTAATATTATAATTTATTACATTATTTGGATCCTAACCTTGATCGTACAAAGTTGGTATAACGTCTTCAACCATTTTTTTTTTGAAACTGGTACAATGTTAAAAATAATATTATATACATAAAATTTTATAATAAATACTCCCCGTCTCATTCAAAATTAATTTTAGACTTAATACTTTCTTTTATTGGCGGCCAAGAGAGATCAAATCAAGTTGATATTATATCTGTATTATAAAATAATACTTTATTGGCCCAACAGTTGATCAGTAGTTTGAATTATTACAAATAAATTAATTAATTTATATTTCAGTAAAATTGATGATTTAGTAATTTACTTTAATTTAACGAATTTAAGAATAGTCATGGCGATCAGGGCCGTAGCCAAAAACTTACGTGGAAGGGGCTGAAATATATATATATATATATATATATATATATATATATATATATATATATATATATATATATATAGTAGTAGTAGTATAAGTTATATTTTTAAAAAGGAGAAATCACGATAAAAAGCTACCTACCACTAAACGGGTTGGGAGATAAAGAAAAAGACTATAAATAAAACTTTTAATTTTTAATTTATATACATAATTTTAGAAATTAAAAATGAGTTTTAAGATGTATTGAAACATAGAAATTAATTTTATATGTTATTTGAATCCTAATATAGTACTTTTTTTGTTCTAAATTATAAAATTATTATTAATTTTTAAAATTTAATTTGAGATATTTCTAAACTTAATAATAATCTTTGGAAAGGAGAAAATATAGGTTTATATTCTAAAAATATGGGTCACTATTATAAATAAAAAAAATTATGCAATTGACAAGGATTTAATATAAATTAGCACACGAAGGCTTTATAATATCTATTATATATACTAAAGCACAGTACATGACATAATATATTGACACATGTCCTTCTATAAATTTAACACATGTTCATTCTAATTAATGCTTCTTATTGCCTTTGATAAAAATACCCTTGACAATTACTTAGGATATTATATACTGATCACCATATTTTATGGATATTTTCAATAGCCATATTATTTTAGGATCCATTAATTAGATAACTCTCTTAGGCAACAACCAGATTGGAGCAATTTTATTTATTTTACCTACTTTTCATGTGCCTAATAAATTTATTCTATGATTAATTAATTACTTTCATAGTTCCATGCAATTAAAAATTATTTTCATATTCATTTTAAAACTTCAATGTGAGACCCCAGATTTTATGAATATGTAAGACCCCAACTTATTAATAAATAAAATCAAATTTTCTCTAAATATTATTGTGAATAATAAGGGGTTAATTTGATATAATACTTTGGTTATGGGTGAAATGCGCAAATATTTTAAATAAGCAAGTGGTTATAGAATATTCATTGTTGTCGGGGAATATTCGCTTGGTCGTGGAATATTCTTACTGTTGGAGAATATTCGTACGACGGCGCAGCCTTGTGTGGGCCCCATAACAGAAAGCGATTGGATGAAGAAAACGACAAAAATAAGTTGTTTATAAATAACGGCGTAGTTGTTACCGTTAATACTGTTGGAATACCCGGTGGTTAAAACACAGTAATACGCGTTGTTGCACAGTAGCACACGGTATTGCACCAATTATTGATTCTTACGTAAGAAGGCACTACTCAATAATTGTTACAGTAATTACTGTTCAATATTGTATTTTATTGATTCAATAATTGTTGCGTTGATATTTTATATTACTGTTGTTTTAATAATTATCACTACACAGTATTTTCTATTATCGGAACAATAATTCATATTATCTGAATAATATTATTAGATAACATTATTGGCAATGTCTAGAAAGTTCTGTCTAAGGAGAGGTTTGGTCATCTAATTGCGCGCCAGTAAGGAGAGATCCTTATTGGAAAGCCCCCTCTTTCCTGGGAACGGCCTGGTTGCCAGTACTGTGATTCTGTAATATTATTTGTGCATAATTAATTATTGATTTATATGATGAGGAAAATAGTAATTTTATGTGGATATAGATGGAGAAAATTTTTAATGTGACAATTGTTGAAAATTAATATTTTATCTTTTTCTGATAAAATAATTCATTTAAATATATTATTTTAATAATATATTGATGGTGATATTTTTACAATGAATGTGGGATATATGAGTATATGAGGAGGAAGAGTATTTTTGTGGCATTAAATGATTAACACATGTTTTGTGTGTTGGTGGACACAATTCTTGACCGAAAATTTATTATTGACTGTAAAATCGTCCGTTTGTGGATTTCGGTCAATTTCTGTTTGGAATTTGGAAAAACTTTCTTCTGTAAAGTTGTAGAGAATTGAATTTTCTATAAAAACTCGCGAGATTCGAATTTTCTGATAAAAGGGCTATTTATTACGAATTATTGAAGTTCCGAATTATTGAGTCTGAATTGATTTTTGTTACAAAAATTGTTTAAAACATGTTTTGCATTTTTGGTGCATTTGTGTGAAAAATATGTTTTTGATGTGGTGGGCTAAGGAAAATTTGGTTATAAATATATTATTATATTCAATTTTCTACTTTGGTGTTCTAAGCAATTTCCTATAAATAGGTGCTTAGGTTAGAATTGAAAATCACACCAGAAATACAAGTTTCTCTCTATTTCTCTCTCTATATTAGTGAGCGTATTCTTGTGAGTATTCTAATACTTTGAGTATTGTTATACGGTGCAAGTTCAAGTCATAACATATATCCGGTGTTTCAACTAGAAGTACTGTTTTTGTTGAGGTAAGGAATGTTATTTCTTCTTAAATGATATTATTTTCTTCAATATCATTATGCCGAAGTATTGATCTGAACTTTTTATCAAATTTGGAACTTTTCATGTCGGGGTTACTATTCATGAGTTACTATTCACGAGTTACTATTCACCGAAAAATAAAATTTTCTTCTTTTCGTCCAAAATATCTATTTTGGGTACTAGCTTTGATTGTATCCATGTTTTGATCATTCTTGAATTTTACTCCACTATGATTATTTATGAGGTATTTTTGGACATGGAATAGCTGAAATACGAATCTTTAATATTTATTATTTTGTTTCACTGGATTCGTTTCCTTTAAAATATTTTTCATCATCCTCAGTCCTAAATGATGATATAATTGAATATCTTTGGCCTGTAGTGCAAAGATTAATGATTTCTGATGAATATCTTTGGCCCGTAGTGCAAAAATGAACAGGTGTTGAGATGAACATGATCGACTGGTGATACAAATGAATATCTTTGGCCTGTAGTGCAAAGATGAATATTTGATTAAAGATGGTTATTGATTGTTGTTACAGGGATAAAATATTGATGATGGACTTTTAAATCTTAGAAGATAGTAGAACTCATTCTCTACTTGACTCTTCTAATGGTTTGTTGTTTCCGCTGCAGTTATTGATTTAAAACTTGTTGTCTATTGTATTCTATTAAATTTTTCCCTGTTGAAGACTAACGATAATTTGTTGTATATTATCTTAGTCATAATATTCTTTACTGGGCTAGTTGAGCTCACCCTTTTCCTTGTTGTTCCAATTTTCTTCTCAGGAGGCGAGAATGTAGCGAGTACTAGTCGGGGTGTGGAATGATGGTTCAAGACAGTTGTTTTAGTAGTCCTCACTATTTTATAAAATAGTATATCAATAAGTATAATGAAGACTTAATTGAGTATGAATACTGTCTAGATGATAATATTTGTATTTAAACTCACAGTATATGTGTTGTCGTATTTTGCACGACAATTGTTGTAATAAAGTTGTAGTTGTTTTCTGTATCATGTATTTGACGACTCAAAATAGGTTGGATGGAATGGACCTGTTTTGGGGGCGTCACAGTTGGTATCAGAGCTTAGGGATATGATCTCTGGCGGAGATCGGGGAATAGAACTAGGAGGGGAGAGACGAGTAAATCCTTCGCTAGTGTGTCCTACCTAAGCTTATTTGTTGGTCTGTCATAATATAGGGATATTATGTGATATGTTAATTTGTTAGATTAACCCTTGTTTTATGGCAGTATTTGAGAATGTCGACTGAGAATGTTAACAGTGGAGTAAATAAAACCGTGGAGACGCCTGTACTCACCAACGAGGAGAACGACCACCGGTCATATGCTATAAGTGCGGAAAAGAAGGACATATCAGCCCAAACTGTCCACAACAGTTTAGGGTATGTTATAACTGTGGAAAGGAATGACATATCGCTCGAGATTGTACTGTAGCGAAACCAAGTCTAACGGGGGTGGTGACTCAAAAAGTTGTCCCAGAAAAGTCAAAGTCAACGGTTCTTGGAAGAGCGTTTTTCGTGACTAGTCAGAATGCGAGGAACCCGAACGAAGTTAGCACGGGTTAGTTAATTATAAATTTTTTGCGAAGTCTATATCTTATACCGGTTCTACCCATTCATTTATCTCTTGCTTGCGTTCAACGTTTAAACTTGACTCCGGAGAAATTAGACTTTGACTTATCTGTTGAAACTCTGTTAGGAGAAATTTTCATCACATCCATTGTTTATAAATCTTGTTTGATCCAAGTTGGCACCATCACATTACCTGTTGACCTTATCTCTTTAAAGATACTTGCTTTTGATGTGATTTTAGAAATTGATTGGTTAACTACTCATTATGCCAAAATTGATTGCTTTCGTAAGGTTGTTAGTCTTCATATTCCTAAGCAACCTGTTATTCAAATTCAAGCAACCAAACCATTGAAGTCAAACTCTTTCATATCAAGCCGTAAAGTCATTCGTTTATTGAAAAACGGATGTCAAGCTTTCTTAGCTATGTTATGGACTTGAACAAAATACGTCAGATTTGAATGATATTTCTATTGTTAGTAAATCCCTGACGTATTTCCTGAAGAATCTCTTGGCCTACGTGTGATATTGAATTTTGTATCATTTTTGAATCTGGTACAAAACTCACTTCTAAAATCTCATATCGAATGGCTCCTATTTAACTTCAGGAGTTAAAAACCCAACTGTAGAAGTTTGTACCCGAGTCTCTATCTGGTGACTTCTTTTGTGGAATGCACTGAAGCCAGACTCTCCGTAGGGGATACCATATTCGTGTGGTAGTAAACTGATAGGTGTCATTGTGACGTGCTATCCAAGATTGGGATATGAGTCACAGTTGAGAGCAACCTAAGTCAGTAATCGAAATACGTAGCTTTCTAGTTATTATCGGAGATTCGTAAAAGGATTTTCTCGAATCACTACTCCATTAACTCAGCTGACTCGAAAAGATACAAACTTCGAATGGACCGAGGAATGCGAGAAGAGCTTCCAAGAATTCAACATGCGACACCGACGTTGGCTTGAGCTGTTGAAAGATTTCGATCACACCATCCAATACTATCCTAGAAAAGTAAACGTGGTAGCTGACGCATTGATCGTATGCGAGTACGAGTGCGATATTGTTGAACACAAAGACCTATTTTGTATAATTTATAAATGATAGAGATAGAGTTAATGACTCTAGGGACCCACGTGATGATATGCGAGTAAAATCGACTTTAATCGATAACGTTAAAGCCGCTCAAGCTACAGACCTGGATCTGATGAATATAAAGAAGAAGGTGCAAGAATGTGTTATTCTAGAAGTAAGAGTCGATGAAGAGAAGAAAGCTCAAGCCTTCGATTTATTTGAAATCCTCGATCGAGTAGGAACTGTGGCCTATAGACTCGCCTTAACGCTAAGTATGTCACGTGTTCATAACGTTATTCACGTATCGATGTTACGTAAATATGTGAACGACCCGAACCACGTTATTGAGTTAGAACCGAACGAGATAGCCGAAGACTTAACGTACGAGGAGGTACCTGTCAAGATCTTGGATAGGAAGGAGCATGTCCTACGCACAAAGGTCATACCACACGTTAAGGATTTGTGGAGAAACCATGCTATTGAGGAAATGACCTGGGAGTTGGAAACGGAAATGAAAGCGAGGTATCCTCATCTTTTCGACACATCAGGTACGTACGTCAATTTCGAGGACGAAATTTCATAAGGAGGGGAGGTTGTAAGACCTCAACTTATTAATGAATAAAATCAAATTTTCTCTAAATATTATTGTGAATAATAAGGGGTTAATTTGATATAATACTTTGGTTATGGGTGAAATGCGCAAATATTTTAAATAAGCAAGTGGTTATAGAATATTCATTGTTGTCGGGGAATATTCGCTTGGTCGTGGAATATTCTTACTGTTGGAGAATATTCGTACGACGGCGCAGCCTTGTGTGGGCCCCATAACAGAAAGCGATTGGATGAAGAAAACGACAAAAATAAGTTGTTTATAAATAACGGCGTAGTTGTTACCGTTAATACTGTTGGAATACCCGGTGGTTAAAACACAGTAATACGCGTTGTTGCACAGTAGCACACGGTATTGCACCAATTATTAATTCTTACGTAAGAATGAACTACTCAATAATTGTTACAGTAATTACTGTTCAATATTGTATTTTATTGATTCAATAATTGTTGCGTTGATATTTTATATTACTGTTGTTTTAATAATTATCACTACACAGTATTTTCTATTATCGGAACAATAATTCATATTATCTGAATAATATTATTAGATAACATTATTGGCAATGTCTAGAAAGTTCTGTCTAAGGAGAGGTTTGGTCATCTAATTGCGCGCCAGTAAGGAGAGATCCTTATTGGAAAGCCCCCTCTTTCCTGGGAACGGCCTGGTTGCCAGTACTGTGATTCTGTAATATTATTTGTGCATAATTAATTATTGATTTATATGATGAGGAAAATAGTAATTTTATGTGGATATAGATGGAGAAAATTTTTAATGTGACAATTGTTGAAAATTAATATTTTATCTTTTTCTGATAAAATAATTCATTTAAATATATTATTTTAATAATATATTGATGGTGATATTTTTACAATGAATGTGGGATATATGAGTATATGAGGAGGAAGAGTATTTTTGTGGCATTAAATGATTAACACATGTTTTGTGTGTTGGTGGACACAATTCTTGACCGAAAATTTATTATTGACTGTAAAATCGTCCGTTTGTGGATTTCGGTCAATTTTTGTTTGGAATTTGGAAAAACTTTCTTCTGTAAAGTTGTAGAGAATTGAATTTTCTATAAAAACTCGCGAGATTTGAATTTTCTGATAAAAGGGCTATTTATTACGAATTATTGAAGTTCCGAATTATTGAGTCTGAATTGATTTTTGTTACAAAAATTGTTTAAAATATGTTTTGCATTTTTGGTGCATTTGTGTGAAAAATATGTTTTTGATGTGGTGGGCTAAGGAAAATTTGGTTATAAATATATTATTATATTCAATTTTCTACTTTGGTGTTCTAAGCAATTTCCTATAAATAGGTGCTTAGGTTAGAATTGAAAATCACACCAGAAACACAAGTTTCTCTCTATTTCTCTCTCTATATTAGTGAGCGTATTCTTGTGAGTATTCTAATACTTTGAGTATTGCTATACGGTGCAAGTTCAAGTCATAACCTATATCCGGTGTTTCAACTAGAAGTACTGTTTTTGTTGAGGTAAGGAATGTTATTTCTTCTTAAATGATATTATTTTCTTCAATATCATTATGCCGAAGTATTGATCTGAACTTTTTATCAAATTTGGAACTTTTCATGTCGGGGTTACTATTCATGAGTTACTATTCACGAGTTACTATTCACCGAAAAATAAAATTTTCTTCTTTTCGTCCAAAATATCTATTTTGGGTACTAGCTTTGATTGTATCCATGTTTTGATCATTCTTGAATTTTACTCCACTATGATTATTTATGAGGTATTTTTGGACATGGAATAGCTGAAATACGAATCCTTAATATTTATTATTTTGTTTCACTGGATTCGTTTCCTTTAAAATATTTTTCATCATCCTCAGTCCTAAATGATGATATAATTGAATATCTTTGGCCTGTAGTGCAAAGATTGATGATTTCTGATGAATATCTTTGGCCCGTAGTGCAAAAATGAACAGGTGTTGAGATGAACATGATCGACTGGTGATACAAATGAATATCTTTGGCCTGTAGTGCAAAGATGAATATTTGATTAAAGATGGTTATTGATTGTTGTTACAGGGATAAAATATTGATGATGGACTTTTAAATCTTAGAAGATAGTAGAACTCATTCTCTACTTGACTCTTCTAATGGTTTGCTGTTTCCGCTGCAGTTATTGATTTAAAACTTGTTGTCTATTGTATTCTATTAAATTTTTCCCTGTTGAAGACTAACGATAATTTGTTGTATATTATCTTAGTCATAATATTCTTTACTGGGCTAGTTGAGCTCACCCTTTTCCTTGTTGTTCCAATTTTCTTCTCAGGAGGCGAGAATGTAGCGAGTACTAGTCGGGGTGTGGAATGATGGTTCAAGACAGTTGTTTTAGTAGTCCTCACTATTTTATAAAATAGTATATCAATAAGTATAATGAGGACTTAATTGAGTATGAATACTGTCTAGATGATAATATTTGTATTTAAACTCACACTATATGTGTTGTCGTATTTTGCACGACAATTGTTGTAATAAAGTTGTAGTTATTTTCTGTACCATGTATTTGGCGACTCAAAATAGATTGGATGAAATGGACCTGTTTTGGGGGCGTCACGGAATAAATATTTAATTTTCTCGAAATAATTATGGTGTGGATTTGATATAATAGTTATGGGTAGTATTTATAAATTTTGCAAAGTATGCAAGTTGTCATATTATATTCGTTTGGTCGGGGAATATTCTTTTTGTCGGAGAATATTCGTACGACGGCACAATCATTGGTGGACCCCACAACAGAAGTATAGTCGTAGTTAGGAAACGACAAAATTATCTTTCTATAAAAATAACGGCTGAGGTGTTACCGTTAAAACCGTTAAAACTGTTGAACTACCCGGTAGTAAAAGTACAGTAATACGCGTGATTGGATAGTAGCACACGGTATTGATTATTGATACTTACGTGAGAGGTCACTCAGCTATACTCAATTATTGCTACAGTAATTGCTGCATCATATCTCTTAAATTATTGTCATAGTATCATCTGTATAATATGTTATATTATTAAATTAATAATTGAGACGTTGTGGTAAGTTTGGTTATTTTTATGGGGGGCCATATGTCATCATCTAAGAGTCTGTTCGTCAATAGTAATTACCGTCGTCAATAGTAATTACCGTCGTCAATAGTATTTACCTTGGTCAATAGTATTTACCTTGGTCAATAGTAATTACCTTCGTCAATAGTATTTACCTTGGTCAATAGTATTTACCTTGGTCAATAGTAATTACCTTCGTCAATAGTATTTACCTTGGTCAATAGTAATTACTTTCGTCAATAGTAGTTGTCCCTTCAATATTACCAAGAGTCATTTGACCCTTCGTTAAGACCAAGAGTCATTTGACCCTTCGTTAAGACCAAGAGCCACCCTCAGTTTTTCTATAAATAGAGGCTTAGGGCTTCATTATTTTTCACGAATTCATTCAAGCTATAGAGAGAGAAAGTATAGAGAGAATAAGAGAGAGAGAATAAAAGTATTCTGCTACTTCACTTTTCCAATATCCAGTTCTTTTAAGGTAGGAAATATTATTTCTTTTATATTCATGAAGAGAACTTCTGTTATTCCATTCTTTATTATTCTGTTGGAATAACCAGTATACGCGGTCTACCCTATACTTGGTGATATTCTTCTATTATTCTGTTGGAATATCCTGTCTGTGTGTTTTACACCGGACCTGGTTCCGTCTTTATTATTATTCTGTCGGAATATCTTGTCTGTGTGTTTTACATCGGACCTGGTTCCATTATTTATTATACTGTTCTTTATTATTCTGTCGGAATATCCTGTCTGTGTATTTTACACCGGACCTGGTTCCATTATTTATTATTCTGTCGGAATATCCTGTCTGTGCGTTTACGCCGGACCTGGTTCCATTATTTATTATTCTGTTGGAATAACCTGTCTGTGCGGTCTATCGCATGCATGGTGATTTCTTTTGTTATTCCATTCTTTATTGTACTCAATTGGTTAAGTTTTGACTTCTATACTCCATGAAATTTGTGGAATATCCTTGGTAATTGCAGTTCATTCAGAATCTATTCATGAAAATATTCTCCTGATCAGTCTTGAACTTTACTCCACAAAGCAGTATCATGTTGACAATTTGGACGTTGTTAATTCTTGGATAAATTAATTCTTGAACTTGTTTTATTGAATTCTTATATCATTGTCATCATCCTCATGTTTATAAAATGTTGAAAGTCATCTGTGGCCTGTAGTGCATTGATGGACTTGGTATGATTATGACCACGGATTATTCGGTATAATCATGACCGTAATGTTACAAATGATGTGGTAAAAGTCCTCATTGGCCCGTAGTGCATTGATGGACAGTTGTTGGCATGATCATGACCCTTGATGAATACACAAATATCCTTGGCCCGTAGTGCATGGAATTTGTGGTCGTGACCCTAACGAATATCCTTGGCCGTAGTGCAGGGGTGATTCGATGATGTGGATTATTTTATTAAGCTGAGTCCCAGCGATCACAGTGTTGAAAAACCTTTTAAATCATAAAAGATAGTAGAGTTTATTTTCTACTTAACTCTTTTAATGGATTTCTTGTTCCGTTGCAGTTAAACTTGATGTCTATTATATTTTATCAGTTTAACATTGTTGAAGGCTAATGATAATTTATTCTGCATTATCTTAGTCATAATATTTCTTATTGGGCTAGTTGAGCTCACTCTTTCTTTCACTGTTCTCTTCAGGAAATGAGAACGTAGCTGGGGCAAGTCGGGGAACGGAGTGATGGTCCGAATGATAGTATTAGTTAGTAGTCCTCACTATTCTATGTAATGGTGTGTTAATAAATGTAATGAGGACTCCTTTTGAGTATGAATACTCTCTAGAAGATAATATTTGTATTCAAACTCACAGTTTATGTTTTGTCGTATTGTACACGACAGTTGTATTAGTAAGTTGTATTTGTATTCTGTACTATGTATCTGACGACCCAAGATGGGTGATGTATACCTAATTTTGGGGGCGTCACAGTTGGTATCAGAGCTTAGGGATATGATCCCTGGCTAGGATGTGAGAATAGAACTAGGAGGAGAGAGACGGGGAATTCCTTCGCTAGTATAACCTACCTCAGTTTATTTGGTATTTAATTGGCCGGTCATAATATAAGGATAATATATGACATATCAATTAACATTTATTTTGTGGCAGTATCTGAAAATGGCATCTGAGAATGTTGAGAATAGCAATGGAGCACAGGTGACTGTTGATTCACTACATATCAATAATCAGGATAATGTGCATCAGGAAGGTTACAATCCTCATGCAAACAGCAACACTGACCAGATGATGAATGATGGAATGTTCAAAAACTTTATGCAGTTCATGCAACAGCAGGCGAGAGCGGCTCCTGTCCAAAATATAGGTGGAAACACTGAAAACTCTCGGACGGTCACCGCTAAACAGTTCAAGGAGCTGGGACCACCAGAGTTTAAGTGAGAGCCAAAACCACTTATAGCGGAAACATGGATAAAGCAAATTACCAAGATATTTGATGTCTTGGGATGCTCCGAGGAGCAAAAGGTTCCCTTTGCCGCCTTTATGTTGCGAGGAGAGGCAGATTACTGGTGGGAATCGCTTAAGCGTACTCAACCTGCCGCACTGAAGATGTCTTGGGAGAAGTTCCAAGAGCTGTTCAATGACAAATACTTTTCCGAAAGTGTTCGTCACATGAAGGAGGTGGAATTTATCAAGTTGGAGCAAAACAACATGACCGTGTCGCAGTACGAAGCCAAGTTTGCTGAGTTGTCCCGGTTTGCGTCCCACTTGGTGGATAATGAAGAGCGAATGACGCGAATGTTTTTGCGAGGTTTGAAACCTGAGATACGTCAACATCTTATTTCTCATAAACTGTGTTTATATTCAGATGTTGTGAATAGGGCTCAGTTAGTGGAGCGCGATAACGAGTCAACGCAACCAAAAGAGAGCAGTCGACAAAATGATAATACCAGTGAGAGCGGTCATCGAAGCGGTGACAACAAGCGTGGAGGGAATCAACAGGCCAGAAATGGTAACCACTTCGGTGGTAATCAGGGCCAAAACAATAAGAATGGTCATTTCAAGAAGAGAAGATTCAACAATGATGGAAAGACGTCAGTACCAGCACCCGTTGTTAAGGAAGGAGAACGACCACCTATCATATGCTTCAAATGCGGAGGGGTGGGACACATCAGTCCAAACTGCGCGATGCCGTCTAAAGCATGTTATAATTGTGGAAGAGAAGGTCATTTAGCTCGATTTTGTCGTTTATCAAAAACAAGTTCAGCCAAGATGGAGACACCAAAGACCGTCCCAGAAAAGCCAAAGCCAGTAGTTTAAGAGAGAGCGTTTTTTTCGTGACGAGAAACCTGAATAAAATTATCACGGGTATGTTAGTCATAAACTCTTGCGAAGTCTATACCGTGTTAGATACCGGTTCTACTCACTCTTTTATTCCACCTAGTTGTGTTCAATATTTGAACTTAACTCCGGAGAAGTTAGACTTTGATTTCTCTGTTGAAATTCCGTTGGAAGAAACCTTCGTTACCTCCACTATTTATAAATCTTGTTCAAATCAACACTTTCACGTTACCTGTCAATCTTATCTCTTTGAAAATGCTTGCCTTTGATGTGATTTTAGAAATCGATTGATTAACTACTCATCATGCTTCTCGTAAGGTGGTTAACTTTCATATTCCTAACTAACCTGTTATGCGGATTCAAAGTAACCAAACCACTAAAGTCAATCATTGTCATATCAAGCCATAAGTAAAGATCCCCAATCCTTTCGCTGATGACTTCCTGGTGTGGAATGCACCGAAGCTAGACTTTCCGTAGGAGACGTTGTAAATGACGATGGCAAGTTGATAGGTATCAATGTGACGTGTTATCCAAGTCTTGGATGAGGGTCACAGTTGGTATCCATCAATAAATTTATCCCAGTACAAAACCCATTTCTTAAACCCTCAAATATTTCTTCAACTAAAACGAACGTATTATGCGCCAAAGACGTTGGCTCGAGCTGTTGAATATTACGATCGTACCATTCAATAACATCGTGAAAAAGCGAACGTGGTAGCTGACGCGTTGTGTAGAAGATCGTATATGGTTACAAGTGCGAATATACGAACCCACGTGAAGATAACGAATATACGATTAAAATCGACTTTAATCGATAAAGTTAAAGCCGCTCAAGCTACATACTCAGAGCTGATAAATGTGAAGAAGAAGGTTCAAGAGGGCGTTATTCTAGAAGCAAAAATTGACGAAGAGAGGAAATCTCAACTCTCGATTTAATTGGCCCATTTGAAATCCTCGATGAAGTAGGAACTGTGGCCTATAGACTCATTTTACCGCCAAGTATGTTGCGTGTTCAGAATATTTTTTTTACGTATCGATGTTACGTAAATATGTGGACGACCCGAACCACATTATTAATCTAGAACCGGACGAGATAGCGGATGATTTAATGTTTGAGGAGATACGTGTTAAAATATTGGATAAGAAGGATCATATTCGACGCTCAAAGGTTATACCTCAAGAGTTAGAATTTGAAGTGAAGTCAATGTATCCTCACCTGTTCGGCATACCAGGTATGTACGTAAATTTCGAGGGCGAAATTCCATAAGGAGGGGAGATTGTGAGACCCCAGATTTTATGAATAAGTATTTAATTTTCTCGAAATAATTATGGTGTGGATTTGATATAATAGTTATGGGTAGTATTTATAAATTTTGCAAAGTATGCAAGTTATCATATTATATTCGTTTGGTCGGAAAATATTCTTTTTGTCGGAGAATATTCGTACGACGGTACAATCATTGGTGGACCCCACAACAGAAGTATAGTCGTAGTTAGAAAACGACAAAATTATCTTTCTATAAAAATAACGGCTGAGGTGTTACCGTTAAAACCGTTAAAACTGTTGAACTACCCGGTAGTAAAAGTACAGTAATACGCGTGGTTGCATAGTAGCACACGGTATTGATTATTGATGCTTACGTGAGAAGTCACTCAGCTATACTCAATTATTGCTACAGTAATTGCTGCATCATATCTCTTAAATTATTGTCATAGTATCATCTGTATAATATGTTATATTATTAAATCAATAATTGAGACGTTGTGGTAAGTTTGGTTATTTTTATGGGGGGTCATATGTCATCATCTAAGAGTTTGTTCGTCAATAGTAATTACCGTCGTCAATAGTAATTACCGTCGTCAATAGTATTTACCTTGGTCAATAGTAATTACCTTCGTCAATAGTAATTACCTTCGTCAATAGTATTTACCTTGGTCAATAGTAATTACCTTCGTCAATAGTATTTACCTTGGTCAATAGTAATTACTTTCGTCAATAGTAGTTGTCCCTTCAATATTACCAAGAGTCATTTGACCCTTCGTTAAGACCAAGAGTCATTTGACCCTTCGTTAAGACCAAGAGTCACCCTCAGTTTTTCTATAAATAGAGGCCTAGGGCTTCATTATTTTTTACGAATTCATTCAAGCTATAGAGAGAGAAAGTATAGAGAGAATAAAAGTATTCTGCTACTTCACTTTTCCAATATCCAGTTCTTTTAAGGTAGGGAATATTATTTCTTTTATATTCATGAAGAGAACTTTTGTTATTCCATTCTTTATTATTCTGTTGGAATAACCAGTATACGCGGTCTACCCTATACTTGGTGATATTCTTCTATTATTCTGTTGGAATATCCTGTCTGTGTGTTTTACACCGGACCTGGTTCCGTCTTTATTATTATTCTGTCGGAATATCCTGTCTGTGTGTTTTACACCGGACCTGGTTCCATTATTTATTATACTGTTCTTTATTATTCTGTCGGAATATCATGTCTGTGTGTTTTACACCGGACCTGGTTCCATTATTTATTATTCTGTCGGAATATCCTGTCTGTGCGTTTACGCCGGACCTGGTTCTATTATTTATTATTCTGTTGGAATAACCTGTCTGTGCGGTCTATCGCATGCATGGTGATTTCTTTTGTTATTCCATTCTTTATTGTACTCAATTGGTTAAGTTTTGACATCTATACTCCATGAAATTTATGAAATATCCTTGATAATTGCAGTTCATTCAGAATCTATTCATGAAAATATTCTCCTGATTAGTCTTGAAGTTTACTCCACAAAGCAGTATCATGTTGACAATTTGGACGTTGTTAATTCTTGGATAAATTAATTCTTGAACTTGTTTTATTGAATTCTTATATCATTGTCATCATCCTCATGTTTATAAAATGTTGAAAGTCATCTGTGGCCTGTAGTGCATTGATGGACTTGGTATGATTATGACCACGGATTATTCGGTATAATCATGACCGTAATGTTACAAATGATGTGGTAAAAGTCCTCATTGGCCCGTAGTGCATTGATGGACAGTTGTTGGCATGATCATGACCCTTGATGAATACACAAATATCCTTGGCCCGTAGTGCATGAAATTTGTGGTCGTGACCCTAACGAATATCCTTGGCCGTAGTGCAGGGGTGATTCGATGATATGGATTATTTTATTAAGCTGAGTCCCAGCGATCACAGTGTTGAAAAACCTTTTAAATCATAAAAGATAGTAGAGTTTATTTTCTACTTAACTCTTTTAATGGATTTCTTGTTCCGCTGCAGTTAAACTTGATGTCTATTATATTTTATCAGTTTAACATTGTTGAAGGCTAATGATAATTTATTCTGCATTATCTTAGTCATAATATTTCTTATTGGGCTAGTTGAGCTCACTCTTTCTTTCACTGTTCTCTTCAGGAAATGAGAACGTAGCTGGGGCAAGTCGGGGAACGGAGTGATGGTCCGAATGATAGTATTAGTTAGTAGTCCTCACTATTCTATGTAATGGTGTGTTAATAAATGTAATGAGGACTCCTTTTGAGTATGAATACTCTCTAGAAGATAATATTTGTATTCAAACTCACAGTTTATGTTTTGTCGTATTGTACACGACAGTTGTATTAGTAAGTTGTATTTGTATTCTGTACTATGTATCTGACGACCCAAGATGGGTAATGTATACCTAATTTTGGGGGCGTTACATTCAATCTATTAGCTTTCAAAAATTCTTCCAATCTATTATATATACTAAATCACAGTACATGGCACCATATATTGACATATGTCCTTCTACAAATTCAACACATGTCCATCTTAAATAATTTTAATTATGTCTCAATTCTCTTAATTATATCCTATCCTTTTTAAAATTATGGAAAAATAATAACAAACTAATTATCTTAATTATATCCTATCTTTTTTCAAATTATGGATAAATAATAACAAACCAAGTATAATTTAATCTCTTCAACAACCAATGAACAAAATTTTATATGGATAAAACATCCTAACTGAATTAGGGTTTGAAATAATGTTAATGATCACCTGACTTAATCATCATGCATATACATACATATATATGCATATATTAATTAGGCTAATTATTTATTCTCATAAGTGAATAGAAACCATGGCTTCTTCTTCATGGTCAATTTTCCTCTTCTTTTCCGTTTTGTCTCTCTGTCTTTCTTCTATTAAATACACACATTATTATTTACAGGTCACAGCTATATGCAGGAGTGTGAAACATAACCCAGAAGTAGGTGGAATTATTTCATTGGTTTGCCTATTTTCTAAATTTTTAGATATTATGTGCTAAAATTTGAGATTATTGTATTTGCATTTAGTTGCTGATATGCGGAATAATGTTTGCAATTGATTTGATTGATCTGATATTTGTGTTGTCAATCGTGTTTAATTAAAAATTTTGGTGAGTTTTCGATTGGAAAGTTTGTATTTAAATTAGAGCTATTCACGTTTCTTATATCAACAGTAAGGAACTGGGTTTATTTCTTAATTTAATTATTTAGTATCTTCATTTAGTATCTTCATTTTAAGTCACATAAATAAGTTTGTTTGATCAGATTTAAGGGTTTGATAAGATTAAGAATATTAAGGCTTTGGAAGTGTTAATTTTCCTTACAGAATTTTTGGGATCAATGTCCTACTTCACACTTGTTGCAGGACAGAGCAATATGATTTTGTCAATGTTTATTTAGCTTGATTCAAGTTTCCCTCACACATTTTACAGTAAAACTTTTGTAGTAAGCATGATTGTTTACTTCACAGAACAAAAATATATACTTTCCCTTTTATTAATTGATTATAAAATGATACTACTTACTAGCACCAGGATTTGAAATATGTATATTCATTTATTTTTCTATGTAAAATTTGATCATTGCACAATAATATACTATTTTTTATTATATTTTAATTTATTAATTGTACGCACACATTTATTATTAAAAATTTGAATAATCTCGCCGCAACGCGGGGGTTTGTATCTAGTAGATTACTAACATACTCTCTCAGTTCTCAAAAAAATAATTAAATGTATAAATTTTTTTTGTTTTAAAAAAGATAGAATAAAGTACATAAAATAAAAGGTAACTAAATTATTTAATAAAATTCATTAGTGTAAAAATAAAAATACACCTTAATTTATATAATATTATGGAACCATTAGAAATAAATTTATTTATTTTTATTATGCAAAAGGATTGTACTTTGCTTATCTTTTGTATGGATCTGGTTAGTATGAAGTTATTTTTTTGATAAGTTAGTCAATTGGCCAATAAAATACTGACACACATACAACTTCACCTGCGTATCAATATTATCAATTAACCAACTTATCTTAAAATAAATTTCATACTAACAACCCCCTTTTATACAGTACTCCCTATTTCCGAAAGGTGACAGCTCTTCTTGGTATGAAAACGCAAGTACTCTATTATTATATATTAGCGTCTATTAGCCAAAAGGGATGGCAACCGGCAACCGGCAACCGGCAACCGGCAACTGGCAAGGCAGGTCCCCACCTCCCCCATACGGTATACCAACATCAGGTTAATTTTACACATGCTTGCGTCAGCTCAAGTGGGACCCACGCCTGAGTTCTTTGCCCTCCACGTCACCTCCAGATACGTCGACCCAGCTGCCTGCACGTGCTAGCTTCCAAGTTGACACGCAAGTAGTAACGTACTAGAAATCATACCAACACCTTGCCTGAACCCCCTTCGGCCCTTTCCCCCCTCCTGTTGAATGTCGAGGGAAGCATTAACATTTGCTACTATTTACTTGCTTTTGTAGGTTGTGAATTTAATGTGACATACACACGCGTACATACATACTGAAATTTCTAATACTACATGTTAAATTCTTTCCAAACATAAATTAAATTAATAATACACCAACATACATTTAGTCTCGTTTAAAAAATTTATAAAAATATTAAAAAAAACATATGTGAAAATAATAACAAAAGTAAATTAAATTAAATGTACCTGTCATTTGAAATTACTAGTACCTAATCTTACCTTTTACGCGCGTTCGTATACTAATGTCATCCACATGATCTCTAATCACGATTGACTGCATAACAATTATATGTCTACACTCACAAGCATGCACCAGTTACCTCTTTTTTTCTACTTCTATTTTTTTTAAATCATGGTAATTTTCTTATGTGGTACTCCCTCCATTCTTAAATAAATGTCGTTTAAAATTTTTGCACATGGATTAAGAAAGTCATTTAATACTATCATTTAATAATTAAAATTTTTGTGAAATTTCATCACTACCCCTTTATGGGAAGTTAAAAACTATTAATATTAAGGGTGAGAATTTCGAGAAGATAAGGGAAATATAGGAAAGTAAATAATTTATTCTCTTAGAAAGTTGTAAACAACTGATAATTTGGAACAAATCTTTTCTTCCAAAACGTCACCTATTTAGAAATGGAGGGAGTAATTTTTAGTGAGTTCATAATTGTGTATGCCGTTAAGCTAGTAATTAACCCAAGATGTTCAATTAAATCTTACATACAATTTATAAATCAACCAATTCAGAAATATAATATAGTCCAAATGATTTTAGAATAATGACACACCATCTTACTTATTAGTATTGCCTTCTTATAATTAAACACTCGAGTGAAATTGAAATTAATATCTCTAGACTTGTAAGTATCTACTTATATGTAGGATTAACAAATAGGACCAAGTACCTTTTTTTATTTTTTATTTTTGAATGAAATACAAAGGTTTTGGAGTTTTAATTATTAACAACACATGTTGTGTATTGTGAATGATCAGCGGGTTGGATTAAAAAATGTAACACCATAAAAGTTTTAGTTCCAATATATCTGAAAGATGATTCTTAACAAATTCCTCTTTCAAAACATCGTAATAAACATGATTTAAGTTGGTTAATTGACTAATTCAATGCTGACAAACACCTTCCGACCAGTGTGTCGATATTATATTGGTCAATCGACCAAATTTAACTTTCTGCACACCACTCCCCAATTAAGTCTTAACAACTCCTCTAGCACTAAATACAAAGTAATTACTGACTACTAGTGCCACCTGATTGCGCCTTTGACTTTAGAAAGAGTCTTACAGTAGAGAAGATGAGCGAGGGTTCAGCCATTGCACCATTCCCATAATCCCCACAAGCAAGCCTCTTTGATACAGGTGGGATTAGAGAAATTCCAAGTTCATCAACTGATAAAAGATGCTTTTCTGTGAAAACATTGTTCCACATGTAGGTGTTCATGGCAGGGGCCACAAATAGAGGTTTAGCATAGTCCCACGCTCGCACAATGCAAGTCAGCAAGTTGTCACACAATCCGTTGGCAATCTACACACAACAAAAGGAATATTTTTAATGAAACCACAATGACAGAAAGAAGTCAAATTATTCCAGTTATTCAAAATACAGAAGCACGGGCAATATATCCATAAACAGCAAAGTCGGTGAACTCCATTAGATTTCTCCATTTCCTCACCAAAAATGTTGTCAAACTCTATAGGAAGGAAGAGAAACCTGATCGATTTGTCTAGTACAGCCCTGAAATTCATGAAACTTAAAGTAGGCAACTAGGCATTGAATCAACTTGTTTATCATGACAGCACCTGTGTTACTCGGACTCGGCAGTTTTAGATGGAGTACCCGTGTCGACACGATCCGACACGGGTGCGGGTGAGGGATTTGTGTCGGATACGGCAGTTTCAATCCGGACACGGCTGAACGAAAGAAGTGGCGGAGACGACATGCGCGACAAGAAAGGGAAGAGTCCAGAAATACTGAAAGAGAGGCAGAGAGAGAGAGAGTAAGAGATTGACTTACCTTCTATTCTTCTTCTTCTCTTCTTCTCTTCTAATCTTCTGGTCTTCTTCTCCTTTTCTTCTCCAATGATATGCTTTTCTTCTCCAATGATCCGACGAACGAGTTCTTCTCCAACGACGATCTGAGTGGAATAAATATCTTTAAAAAATTACAGTTAGGTACCCCATAGATTTTATAGTTTTTTAATTTAGTCCCTCAATTTTTTCAAAAGTTCAAAATAGCCCCTAAAAAATTACTTATCAGTCCCTATAGTTTTATTTTCTTTCATTTTAGCCTCTGAAGTTTCAGTAATTTCAGTTCTCCCCCTGTTTCTTTATATTTTTACACTTTAACCCCTAAAGTTTCATGATAAATATATGTCTATATGTGTTTGGACATCATAAACATTATTGTTAAAAAATCATAACATACTGTATCCCCGCACCCGTATCCAAATTCGGATTCATATCCGCGTATCCTCTATTTTTTGACTTCACGTGTCCGACATTTGGATTCGTATCCAAATCCAACACCCGCACCCGAGTCCGAGTAACACAGGACAGCACACAATATGATGACAGAGTGTAGATACACAGGTGCACTTGTAAATTAAAATGTAATATCACTACACAAGCTGTCAATGAGCAATGAGTCTACCTCCTCTCTGATCCTTCCCACACTACACCAGCCCAGCTCAGCCTAGTTTAGAAGAACTCACGAACGAAATAAGCTCAAAAGGTGTGAGGGACAAAGTACAAACATTGCATAAGTAGCGAGTATACATTACCTTGCCAAGTGTGTTTGCTGATAAAGGAGCAATAATCATTATATCAGCCCACCGACGTAACTCAATGTGAAGAACGCCGTCACCTATCTTTGACCAAGTGGACCATTCATCATCATCCGTATATAGAACAACATCCTTAGAGAGGGATGCTCTATCAATGAAATGTAAAGAAGCCTTAGTTGCAACTGCTCTTACTTCTGCCCATTCAGAAAAACAATTGCAAAGATTACCAAACTTTATAGCTGCTACACTTCCACTAGCAGCGAGTAAAACCCGGGGTTTTCTTGGAGCACCATTAAGCTGCATTATAGGTTCTGTGTATGCCATAAACTGTTATTAAGCACCAAGAAGGATATTCACCTGATATATAAAGGCCAACAATTTTCATAAGAAGCTACACGAGTTTCAACCTTAAAAGTGTTACTAAATCAATCCGTGTGCATAAGAAAACTTCTACTTATGAGGAAGCTTCTTCGATAACCACTAAACTTCATTAAATTAAATTGAAAGACAGAAACCAAACAATCCATCTTTGTGTATTTATGAGCACAGGCCTTGGAATCGATAGTCTAATCAACAAAATACAGGTAGAATGTAACCAACATGAAAAATAGAACAATTCTCCAACCAAACAGTAAAATAAAATAATATAACCAAAATGAAAAATGAAAAATAAAATAGGGGTGCATGGTTATACGTTCAATTGTGGTCTTCACAACTACTCCCTCTATTCCTAAATAAGTGTCGTTTAAGGTTTTTGCACATGGATTAAGAAAGTCATTTAATGCTATCATTTAATAATTAAAGTCTGTGTGAAATTCCATTACTACCCCTTTATGAGAAGTTGAAAACTACCAAGGGTGAGAATTTCTTGGGACAATGAGAGAAGGTAAGGGTGATATAGGAAAGTAAATAATTTATTCTCCTTGAAAGTTGTAAACGACAGATAATTTAAAACAAATTTTTTCTTCCAAAACGTCATTTATTTAGGAATGGAGGGAGTATGAAGCCGTTGATAAATTTTTCTTCCTTCAATTTATTTTAATAGCACATACTGCTTGGAGGTTTACATTTATTTATGCTTGATCTTTATTAACAATTTGACCAGGGCCAACTCCGAAGAAACACCACTATGTGAACAATTTAAGTACAAAGATTAACAGAAGATAATGAACAATAATAGAAAGTAAATTAATTAATTTTGTTATAGTTAGTCGACATGAAATTCAATAAGACCACAGTAAGTGTAAAATAAATAGAACAATACCATCAAATCGCGAAACTTTTACAAAGAGCATAGATATAGAGCATATAAGCATTGAAAAGAAAAACCAGTAATCCCGAATTATGGTGAATCACAAAGCGAAAACAATTTAGGATAGCAAGAAACCAATTAAACCAATAGAATCAGGATTAGGCTAACAATGAAAAGGTTAGGGTTCTGGGTGTGTGGCGAAAAAAGGATAGAGAAGAAACCAGAGGAAAGGAATGGATTATACCCGAAAAGGTTAGGGTTTGATTGTAAAATAAAATGAACTATTAGTAGATTATGGCCGTGTTCTCTTCCAAGTTTACCGTCCGTCAGCAGCGGTAGAGTTGCAGTGTAACCGGTGTTGACAGTGACACAAGTAATAAATGACAAGGGAGAGATGGATTAGACCCCGACTGAATTGGGGAAATACTTTGAAATTTTCACCGTCAAATTTGAAAGTTGTGTCATGATGTGTCTTAATTATTTCATACATATAAATTATTAATTCAATAACAGTTAATTTATTCTAGAATATAAGAGTCATTCATGTTAATTTTAATTTTAAAAACTCAAATTGACTTCATAAATTTAAAATGACTTTTATTCTTCAAAACCAAAAAAAACATAAATAAGTATAGAAATAGATTGATGGGGACTCCAAGTCAATAACAAAAAAGAGATTTGTTATATTTATTATTTGAAATTTTTATTATGTTTAATATAAAAGTAGTTGATGTGATTTATGTATTTTATTTATTAGTGGGGATTTAGGACATTAATTAATGATTATGAATTATTAATAAGGGTATTTTAGTCGATTAGAAAGTAATATTAGGGTTTTGAGTCTATTTAAATAGTAATGTAATTCCCACAAGTCATTTAGATTACAAAATATTGATATTGAAATTGATTATTTCATTCATGCCATACAGGTATCCTACCGTAGAGGTATTTTATTTATCTTGATGTTGATACGTGGAGTGGATACACTTGAAAGATCATAGCGGTCTAAACGTAAAGTTTAGATCCTAGTTTATTTTCCGTTAATTCTTCATCCTAGATCCGACCCACATCATAGAACCTAAATGGCTTCAAAATATAATGAAAAAATGTCAGTGTTCTAAAAATATCCGCCTAGCTCCGCCTATGCGCTAGGCCCCCCTGGCGCCTCACCTAGGCCCAAGGTGACAAAAAAATTTCTCCAGAAAATTAGGCAGGGCTTAGACGTAGTCTAAGCAGATAGGGTTTTTTTATTTTAATAATTACCCTAACTAGATCTTAATATATTTATTTTTCTAATGATTTACCATATTCATAATATATGTTGTAGCATATCAAATCACAACAAGAAGTGAACAATATCAAGTCAAAATGGATAATTTTATTATAGTTGTAATTTTTTGAACTTGTACCGACTTCAAATTATATAAATGATGATACAATTGTAATATTAAGTTTAATTCAATATAATTCTTAAATTTATGTTTTGTTTCTTAAGTTTTAATATTGAATTAAATTCTTGAAATTTTAATGGGTAAAGTTCAGATAACCACCTGGGGTTTGGGCGCTTTCCCACTTAATCATCTGTAGTCAGTAAAGCTATATTTAAACTCCCGACTTTTTGAGTTGAAATAAAAACGTCACCTTTTCCATCCAACTTAACCATGTGTGTATGTTAGACGCCAAAAGCACGTGAGAAGGGACTATAACAGTCAAAAAAAGACTGGTAAATGTCCGAAATACCCCCTTATTCCTCAAACCACAATCCTCTCTCTCATTTCTCATTCCTCAAACCGTGCGTCCTATCTCTCTCATTTCTCACTCCTCAAACCACAATCCCCAATTCAAGCTTCTTTAACTGTTCTACAGTATGATTGTCAAGACGATTTAAGTAGGAACAAATTTCATAACACATAGCTACTTTAAATAACAGTTCTTGAAAGCTTGGATTAACTGTCAATCTATATATAAAAAATAACCTAAAGGTAGCTAATACAAGGAAAAAGAAAAATTGGTATGTTGCAGATAAAGGAATTAAGTACTTGATTTAACTACCTATTGGCAAAATTAATACAAGCAGAATGTATTTCTTCTTTTCTTTTGACATTCCCTTTTACAAGGATATTGACCCAGTTTCATTGACACAATTTCATACTATGCTCAGTCCAATAAGAGAGAGTTAATATTTAAGCTTTCAGCATGTATGAACAAGGATAAGCAACTCTTTAAGATAGAAGTATTATAAAAGGCAACAACCACAACATTTAGATCAAATTTTTCTAGTTTCAAAATTGTTATTAAGCACCATCAAAATCATTACATAATGCAACAGTAATAACACTAACTTTACATAATTCCTACTTGGAACTCCCAAGGGTTGAGGCTAGCTTCTTGGCCAATATTGGATTCAGACTTTGATTTCCTAAACCTGAAACTGGAGCAATCCATCTGCCTCAACTTCAACAGCAAAAACAGGACAATGCCACAGCCAAATCCCAATGCAGCACTAGATCCAGTCAGTGACACAGCAGCACATACCAAATCACAAAAGACTCTTCCTTTGTATTCATATCTCTTGATGCCATAGCCAACTCAATCCCAGTAAACAACAACAGCACCCCTAATATCCCGATTGGGAATTGACCCAAAATCCTCACAAATGAATTCCCAAAAACCAACCCCAACACCAATTTCCTATAAGAGGAAATAATAAAATGAAGCTTATTCTATTATTGATATTAGTCAGGTATATATATACAACATGTAGTGTGAATACAGATGATAACAGTTATCCTAGATATAGTTACAATTTGAATTAAAGAGAATAATTGGAGGAGAAGGAATAAATCAAGGAACATTTACAACTAATATTATCTACAAACAGTAAGCATAAGATTATGAGAGAATTGGTCAAGAGATTGATTTGATTTATCTCTATCATTTCCCTACCCCCAATAACACCACGGATGCACCACTCCGGCCACCAAACCAGTATTGCCTCGCCAATCCTCCGGCCCCGTGGCACACTGGCATGGCCCCAAACCAACACCCAACTAAATTCATAACTCCAACACTCACCGAAACTTTGGTCACAGAAACTTCCCGGTCGAGAAACAAATCGGCAGACAATTTACAAACAGCAATCCCTGAATTCAATATCGATAAAGGAATTTGAGGAATGGCAGCTTTGACAAACCCAGTTTTCCAATCCTCGCACGTAATTCTCAGCAGATGAAATGCCGACGGACCCAACTTAAGGTTCTTAATAATTGAAGGATCTCTAAGAAAACACAAAATTAAGCCGAGTAGAAAAACTATAAGAGCAACTGGAATAGCTGCCAATATTCTCATTCTACACATTATTAAATGGTCCGATGGACTAACGGGTTGTTCTGCATCACCCAAATCACCAGACCCAGTTGATAAAGTAAGGAAACAAAGAGAGGAAATTGCGAGAATTAGGCCGTCAAGGCCGAGCCAGGGACGAGGGCCGCCTGATTTGTTGGAGGAGGGTGGTAGCAGTACATATGCCGGCGGCGGCGATTTGGGGGAGAGAGAGGGATTCGGAGAGGGCAACATGTTAAATTGAGTAGCCCTGTCTTTTCTATATATACACGCTCTGTTTCTTTGGTAGGATCATTCGTCGTTTTCAATATATATATATGGAGGGTAATTAAGTCTTTAGCCAACTCAAGTAACGGAGTTAAGACGGAAAGCATTTATTCACTTCAACTCAAAAAGTCGGGAGTTTAAATGTAGCTTTACTGACTACAGGTGGTTAAGTGAAAAAACGCCCAAACCCCAGGTGGTTATCTGAACTTTACCCAATTTTAAATTTTATTATTTAATAACAATCTTGTTTATGAATAAAACTAATAAGTTAAAAATATGTTTTAACTTTGAACAATTGCATGTTTGTGTTTAAACTTTGACATTAGCAATATGGATGTGTTTGAACTTTAAGCAAAAGCCTTTATTATCTTTATTATAAATTGTTTTGCTTTATATTATTGTTTTGTTTGGATAAATGTAAGATAAAATATTAAAATTGGTTTAAAATAAAAAATTCCGCCTAGGCCCCGACCAGGCCCCCCGGCCGCCCACCGCCCGCCTTCTGCCGCCCGCCTTTTAGAACATTGAAAAATGTTAATGATGTATCTAGAGTAAAGGTTTTAAAATTTCATAATTAACAACGCTTTATTTTTTTAAATAAATTTTTAGTAGCATAAGTGTGAGCTCGGTTGATAGCAAAGGAAAGGAGAGAATTTTTTTAAAAAAATAATTTAGATGTAAATAAATTTTGTAGTAAAAATTTATTGTAAACAAAATAATATAAACATAATTACTTTACAGTTTGTATAAATAAAATTATTAATAAAAAATAATATATCTAAATCTACAGTGCTAAACAAAAAACAAATGTAATAATTAAAAAAGGTAAAAATTACTTTTGTTGAATTTGTTAATGGCAACCACTAAATAAAGGTAAAACGACTTTAAAAAATTCAAACATACCTCGTTCGTATTTTTACAACCTTACAGGTTCCTATGGACCACATTCTTTTATTTAAAATTTATAATTATGAAATATAATGTTTTTATATAAAATAAAAAGTATAAAAATCCATAAAATAAGTGTTTATAAAATTAAAATTAATTATTAAACATAAGAATAAGTATTTATATATAATCTTAAAAATAATTATAAATATATACATGGCCGGGCTAGAGAAGGGCTGGGTGGGGAGGATAACCTGGGCCCGACCTGAAGCACGCTCGTCCACAATATCAACTGGGAATGGGCCAGGTCAGCCTCCTCAATATGGCAACTCGACAAATGCAGATGGTGAGTGGAAATTGGAGTCTCTAGTGCGGTAGTATGTTTAAGAAATTGCGCGTTAGTTTAGGATTCAAGTAGCAATGATTAACCTCAAATGCTTCTCAAACATGGAGTTTCTATCTACTTTGGTCTATCTGTCATAAGTTTTTTTAAGGATGGCATGATGTTTTATATTACATAGCCCAAGCAAATCTCAGGATATGTAGTTTATCTCTGCATTTAAATCTTCAGTTTTTATTTTGGAGTTGTTGAGAATATGGATACATACAAAATATTATACTTCTAGAAAATATGAGGTACTGCATGCTTACGAGTGATTCTGAAGTTTGAAGTAACAAAATTTTCCGTTTATGTATAATTTTATCAAGCCAACTAAATCTAATTCATTTTTGTTAAAAGACAATATTCCTTTCATTCAGTACCAAAAGAACAGCTCTAACCCAACTGACTGCATAAATCCACTACACCAAAGTAATCTATCCATATTACCAACCAATTTCAGATTACAGTGGGAAGGTAGGTAGCAAGGTGCTACTTTCACTTACTTCACTAATACCACTGTATCCCAATGCTAGTACATCACCCTTATCTCTACTATCTGCTGCTACTGCTAGTTTGTGTTGATGCTATTTCCATCCTGATTTCACTAATATCATCGGACTCAAATTTTAATACATTGGTCTTAATGTACCTATGAAAAGTTGAAAGTTTATAAGTATTACTTACATGATGGATCTTTTGTCTAATCAACATACACTAAAATGCAGGGTAACAATTTAGATTAAAACCATCATAAATTGTAGCAGCAATTTTTGTCAATAAAAAGACGGTCTATCAAACATGGAATACTAGAACACCAAAAGGGAAGAGCTACAACTCTTCGTATAAACTATCACATTCCATATAAAGCAAACAATGTTAAGCTAAATAGTAGTACTTTTTGTGGGACAGAAGAGGGAGTAGGAATTTACCTTATGTCGGTGAGAAAAAACTGGCCAAGTATCTATCCAAATCTGAACAATCAAATTGTCTAAACACAAAGGATAAATCTGCTTACCGGAAACAGCAAACCTGTAAAGCAAACAAGAAAAACAGTTGTTAAATTCTGAGAGCAACAAGGGGCATCCATTTGATCTCCACATTGGAGCTCTTCATTCTTTTCCCATTCAAAGTCTCTTTAGCCAAATTAAAACTGTTTAAAAACTTTCCAGTACCTGCACAATTTCACCTGAACCAAAAAGATCAAAACAACTGAAGTCGAAACCAATAGAAAGTGTACAAAATGTACGACAACATCAGGGGAAAATGATAAAACACAAACAGTTGTTTGCTATCCCATATTATCAGGGGAACAAGATAAACCACAAACAGTTGTTTGCTATCCCATATTATCAAGGGAACAAGATAAACCACAAAAAGATCAAAACAATTGATTGATATCCCATATGTACATAATTTTTGCAAATCATACAACAGGCACAAAAAGGTACTTCATTTAGCCTGCATTTGCAATACCAAGTTCCTAACAAGCAGTTGGTATCAGTATGTCTTGACCTATGGGGATTTTCTCTATTTGTAGGAAGCTACAAATGAGGCTAAACAAGAGCAGCCCCAAGCAAACATTTTTATATTTGGGTCCAATATTTTTCTCTGTCCAAGGCATTTAACCAAACAGGTTAAACATTAATGAACCACAAATATGTCCTTCAGGCATTCTATAAAACAGTTAGATATCTGAAAATCATAGCTAACAAATCCTGTAATTTTTGTGGTACAAAAATTGAAGCATAATTTAGGACTTGATTTAGCAAACAAACAATTAATCAAACTATGCCAACATCTGTGTATCAGAGAGAATGCAATAAGACAGTTACAAAAATAAAACGTGGATCTTGGGTATAATTTATCAACATCAAAGAGGAAACAGAGACAAAGAGGCCAATTAATCAATTATATATGTAAAGACTTATAAACCAAAAAACGGGGAAGGGGAGGAATTAAAGACCAGTATTATAGGATACCTGAATTTTTGAGACCGTAAATTTGGTCTCTAATCCATTTCAAACTCTTTTTTAAAATTAAAAAAAATGGCTAAAAATTTGAAACTGAAAAAATCGATTTCTAATCTGTTTCAAGCTTACTTTTTAAAAAAAGAGTAAAATTTGGATTACATCAATTCCTGAGTCACCACTCATGGTACGAAAACTATTGAATTTCCATATGTGGTTTCACATTCATGTACAACTTACCTCATTTTGTCAGCAAGTGAATTCCACTTCCCAAAAAGCGAGTGAAGTGTTATCTACCCTTGAATCACCCTCAAATTAAAAAAGTATACCCTTAACCATTCTTCACCATGAGTAGCAGAAAACATATAAAACCCAGGAAAAAAAACTAATAAAAAGGAATCCCACCCCCATCGTCACCGCCAGTAACTTCCTTGGATGAAGAAATAATAAAACTTTCTTTCTTCCTTAGATTTTATGGGGGGAAAATCCATCGATTGAAATACAGCCACATTTCACATCCAATTCAAATTCCGTGATTTCAAGTGCATCAAAATTCCATAAAACTTCATAACAGCATACAATTAGGCTTAAACATTCAATTACTCAACAAACAAAAACACATAAAATTCCCCAAAACAAAATCCTAGCCCTAAACAAAAAACTAACCATCGAACAGTAAAGTCATGCGCGGCCTCAGTAGTGGTGATGGCCGTTGAAATAACATAAACCACGTCCACAAAAGATTGTTGTAAAAGAAAAGATGAAGAAGAGAAGATGATAATGGGAATTGGAACAAACCTACCTCTCGCTAGCTTTTCCAACCTTTAAGTGCGATTGCGAGAAGGAGCTCGGACGCTAAGGCAATTACTCCCTCCCTGGAGCTTTTCCAGTACTGAGATTTGAATTTGATTACTATGCAGTACAATCTCTGACTATGCAGTACAATTCCAGTATGATTGAATTAAATTTTTTTTCGTTCGACTCGTTAAATTACAATTTTTTTACAAATCGTTATAAATTCTATTAAATTATTTAATTTTGAACGGAAAAAGTACATAGGCGGCCACGTGAGAGAGAGAAAATTTACACGTCAGACCTTTTTCTTTCTAGCATGCTTAGATAAAAACTTCATAAATTTAATGTTAAATTAATCTAAAATAAAATAAATAAAATAAAATAATGCATTCAAAATAAAAGAAATAAAAATAATTTTTAAAATTTTATTTTAATCATTAATATTTGTACAATTTTAAATAAATTACATATAATTATATTATTTTCTTTTAATTTAAATAACTCATAAATAAATTCAAACTTCATAAATATAACTAAAATTTTGAAAATTAATTATTATTTTTATTTTTGAAAACTAATATAATTATTAAAATCAAATAAATAAATTAAAATAATGCATTCAAAATAAAAGGTACAATAAAAATAATTTTTTAAATTTTATTTTAATCATTAATATTTGTACAATTTTAAATAGATTATATAAATTACATATAATTATATAATTTTCTTTTAAATTAAATAACTCAAAAATAAATTCAAACTTCATAAATATAACTAAAATTTTGAAAATAATTTTTATTTTTATTTTTGAAAACTAATAGAATTATTATTTATATTATGAAATTATTAAATAAATATTAAATATATTAACAAATAATTAAAACAGAGGATCAAAACAGTCCTAATTAAATGGCGAATTTGAGAAGAAAACAGAAGTTCATCAATGGAGAAATCGAGGAGAAAACAGAAGGTCATCTTGGCGAAATCAGTGGAGAAATCGGTGAAAATCAAAAGTTCAGATCTAGATCTGAATAATCCTAATTAAAAAAAGCCTCTCCCTTTGATCCGTTCTTCAAATCATTCTTCTAAAATCCACTCCTCAAAGCATTGAGTTCATCAATGGCGTTTGTAAGACCCCAACTTTTATAAATAAAGAAGAATTTTCTATAAATATCATTTTTGAATATAATGGAGTTAATTTGATATAATGTTATAGTTGTGGGTAATATTTATAAATTTTGCAAAGTACGCAAGTTGTTATATAATATTCGATTGGTCGGGGAATATTCGTTTTAACAGGGAATATTCGTACAACGACACAATCATTGGTGGACCCCACAACGAAATTATTGTCGGATTGAGAAAACGACAAAAATATTTTATTAAAAATAACGGCGGAAATTTTACTATTGTTACTATTGAACTACTCGGTAGTAAAAGTACAGTAATACGTGTGGTTGCATAGTAGCACACAGTATTGATTATTAATGCTTATGTGAGAAGTCACTCAGTTGATTCAATTATTGTCAGTTAATAATATGAATTATTTAGCGATAATGACGTTTTGTTTTATTCGTATTATTAACGTAATAAAACAGAAACATCTTTTTATATAAAACAGAATACTTTATTAAAGTTATTCTATAAATAGAATATATTATATTTTATTTAAAAGATTTTTCTTTAAATATGGACCGTCAGATTAAAGTAATCAATCTGGACCGTTCATGGATTAGTTACTATGCATTCTATTTTTCTATAAATAGCAGCTCATTCCTTCATTATTTCTTACGAATTCACTGAACTCTAGAGAGAGAAACTATAGAGAGAAACTATAGAGAGAGAGAAGAAGAGTATTCTGCTACTTAACTACTTCCTTATTTCAGCTCGTCTTTAAAACGGTAAGGGGTGTTATTCTTTCTTATTCATGAAGAGAACTGTTGTTATTCCATTTCTTATTATTCTGTTGGAATAACCTGTATACGTGGTCTACCCTATACTTGGTGACATTCTTCTTTTATTCTGTTGGAACATCCTGTCTGTGTGTTTTACACCGGACCTGGTTCCGTTTTTATTATTATTCTGTTGGAACATCCTGTCTGTGTGTTTTACACCGGACCTGGTTCCATTATTTATTATTCTGTCGGAATATCCTGTCTGTGTGTTTTACACCGGACCTGGTTCCATTATTTATTATTCTGTCGGAATATCCTGTCTGTGCGTTTACGTCGGACCTGGTTCCATTATTTATTATTCTGTTGGAATAACCTGTCTGTGCGGTCTATCGCATGCATGGTGATTTCTTTTGTTATTCCATTCTTTATTGTACTCAGTTGGTTAAGTTTTGACTTCTATACTCCATGAAATTTATGGAATATCCTTGATAATTGCGGTTCATCCAGTATCTTTTCATGAAAATATTCTTCTAAGTATTCTTGAATTTTACTCCACAAAGCAATATCATGTTGACAATTTGGACGTTGTTAATTCTTGGATAAATTAATTCTTGAACTTGTTTTATTGAATTCTTATATCATTGTCATCATCCTCATGTTTATATTATGTTGAAAGTCATCTGTGGCCTGTAGTGCATAGATGGACTTGGTATGATTATGACCAGGGATTATTCGGTGTAATCATGACCGTAATGTTACAAATGATGTGGTAAAAGTCCTCATTGGCCCGTAGTGCATTGATGGACAGTTGTTGGCATGATCATGACCATTAATGAATATACGAATATCCTTGGCCGTAGTGCAGGGGTGATTCGATGATGTGAATTATTTTATTAAGCTGAGTCTCAGCGATCACAGTGTTGGAAAATCTTTTAAATCATAAAAGATAGTAGAGTTTATTTTCTACTTGACTCTTTTAATGGATTGCTTGTTCCGCTACAGTTAAACTTGATGTCTATTATATTTTATCAGTTTAACATTGTTGAAGGCTAATGATAATTTATTCTGCATTATCTTAGTCATAATATTTCTTACTGGGCTAGTTGAGCTCACCCTTTCTTTCACTGTTCTCTTCAGAAAATGAGAACGTAGCTGGGGCAAGTCGGGGAACGGAGTGATGGTCCGAATGATAGTATTAGTTAGTAGTCCTCACTATTCTATGTAATGGTGTGTTAATAAATGTAACGAGGACTCTTTTGAGTATGAATACTCTCTAGAAGATAATATTTGTATTCAAACTCACAGTTTATGTTTTGTCGTATTGTACACGACAGTTGTATTAGTAAGTTGTATATGTATTTTGTACTATGTATCTGACGACCCAAGATGGGTGATGTATACCTAATTTTGGGGGCGTCACAGTTGGTATCAGAGCTTAGGGATATGATCCCTGGCTAAGATGTGAGAATAGAACTAGGAGGGGAGAGACGGGGAATTCCTTCGCTAGTATGACCTACCTAAGTTTATTTGCATGGTATTTAATTGGTCGGTCATAATATAAGGATAATATATGACATATCAATTAACTTTTATTTTGTGGCAGTATCTGAAAATGGCATCTGAGAATGTTGAGAATAGCAATGGAGCACAGACGATTATTGATTCACCACATATCAATAATCAGGATAATGTTCATCAGGAAGGTGACAATCCTCATGCAAACAACAACACTGACCAGATGATGAATGATGGAATGTTCAGAGGTTTTATGCAATTCATGCAACAACAGGTGAAAGCGGCTCCTGTCCACAACGTAGGTGGAAATACTGGAAACTCTCAGGCGGTCACCGCTAAACAGTTTAAGGAGCTGGGACCACCGGAGTTTAAGGGAGAACCCAAACCACTTGTAGCTGAAACATGGATAAAGCAGATCACCAAGATATTTGATGTCTTGGGTTGCTCCGAGGAGCAAAAGGTTCCCTTTGCCGCCTTTATGTTGCGAGGAGAGGCAGATTACTGGTGGGAATCGATAAAGCGTACTCAACCTGCCGCACTGAAGATGTCTTGGGAGAAGTTCCAAGAGCTGTTTAACGACAAATACTTTTCCGAGAGTATTCGTCACATGAAGGAGGTGGAGTTCATCAAATTGGAGCAGAATAATATGACCGTGTCGCAGTACGAGGCAAAATTTGCGGAGTTATCCCGGTTTGCGTCCCACTTGGTGGATAATGAAGAAAGAATGACGCGGATGTTTTTAAGAGGTTTGAAGCCGGAGATACGTCAACATCTTGTTTCTCATAAATTGTGTTTGTATTCAGATGTTGTAAATAGGGCTCAGTTGGTGGAGCGCGATAACGAGACAACGCAACCAAAAGAGAGCAGCCGGCAAAATGATAATACCAGTGAAAGCAGTCATCGAAGCGGTGACAACAAGCGTGGAGGGAATCAACAGGCCAGAAATGGTAACCACTTCGGTGGTAATCAGGGCCAAAATAATAAGAATGGGTATTTCAAGAAGAGGAGATTCAACAATGATGGAAAGACGTCAGCACCAGCACCTGTCGTTAAGGAAGGAGAACGACCACCTATCATATGTTTCAAATGCGGAGGGGAGGGGCACATCAGTCCAAACTGCGCGATGCCGTCCAAAGCATGTTATAATTGTGGAAGAGAAGGTCATTTAGCCCGATTTTGTCGTTTACCGAAGACAAATTCAGCTAGGATGGAGGCACCAAAGGCCGTCCCAGAAAAGTCAAAACCGGTTGTGCAAGGGAGAGCGTTTGTTGTGAACTCCCAGAAAGCAAGGAACCCGAATGAGGTCATCACGGGTAAGCTTATCATAAACTCTAACGAAGTCTATACTTTATTTGATACCGGTTCTACCCATTCTTTTATTTCTCCTACTTGCGCTCATCGATTAAATTTGATTCCGGAGAAATTAGACTTTGACTTAGCAGTTGAAACTCCATTGGGAGAAACCTTCATTACATCCACGGTTTATAAGTCTTGTTTGGTTCAAGTTGGTACCCACACATTACCTGTCGATCTTATTTCATTAAAAATACTTGCATTTGACGTGATTCTAGGGATTGATTGGTTAACTACTCATCATGCAAAAATTGATTGTTTTCGTAAGGTTGTTAGCTTTCATATTCCTAATCGACCTATTATGCGAATTCAAGCAACCAAACCATTAAAATCAATCGCTGTCATCTCAAGCCATAAAGCTATTCGTTTATTGAAAAACGGATGTCAAGCTTTCTTAGCTCATGTCACAGATCTAAACAAAAATACGTCAGCTTTGAATGATATTTCTGTTGTTAATAAATTTCCTGACGTATTTTCCTGAAGAACTTCCTGGCCTACCCCCAGAGCGTGAAATTGAATTTTGTATCGACCTTGAACCCGGTACAAAACCCATTTCCAAAGCCCCATATCGAATGGCTCCTATTGAACTTCAGGAGTTAAAGACCCAACTGCAGGAATTGTTAGACATTGGTTTTATTCGTCCTAGTACTTCTCCTTGGGGTGCTCCTGTTCTGTTCGTGAAGAAGAAAGATGGGAGTATGCGACTTTGTATTGATTATCGGGAGTTGAATCATGTCACCATCAAAAATAGGTACCCATTGCCACGTATTGATGACCTGTTTGACCAGTTGCAAGGAGCACAATTCTTTTCAAAGATCGATCTTCGTTCTGGATATCATCAGCTGAAGGTTAGAACTGAGGATATTCCAAAGACGGCTTTCAGAACTCGGTATGGGCATTATGAATTCTTAGTTATGTCTTTTGGATTGACTAATGCTCCTGCTGCCTTCATGGATATGATGAACAGGGTATTTAAGGAATATTTGGATCACTTTGTGGTCGTCTTTATCGATGACATCCTTGTTTATTCCAAAAGCCGTGAAGATCATGAGCAACACTTGAGGCTGGTACTCCAAAAGCTTCGTGAATACAAACTTTATGCCAAGTTGAAGAAATGCGAGTTCTGGCTGGAAGAGGTAGCATTCCTTGGGCACGTAGTATCAAGTCGTGGAATATCTGTTGACCCGGCAAAGATTGAAGCTATTCAAAGCTGGGAGCAACCTAAATCAGTGACCGAAGTACGTAGCTTTCTCGGTTTAGCTGGTTATTATCGGAGATTCGTGGAAGGATTTTCTCGAATCGCTACTCCATTAACTCAGCTGACTCGGAAAGATACAAAGTTCGGTTGGAGCGAAGAATGTGAGCAGAGTTTTCAAGAACTCAAGAGGAGACTCATTTCAGCACCTGTTCTAACAATACCATCTGGCTCGGAGGGATTTGTCATCTACAGTGATGCTTCGAGCAAAGGGTTGGGATGCGTTCTCATGCAACATGGAAAAGTCATAGCCTATGCATCAAGACAACTCAAGGAATATGAGAGGAATTATCCTACTCATGATCTAGAGTTGGCAGCTGTTGTCTTTGCACTTAAAATTTGGAGGCATTACTTGTATGGGGAGAAGGTGGAGATCTTTACGGATCATAAAAGCCTCAAATATTTCTTCACTCAAAAGGAACTCAACATGCGACAACGACGTTGGCTTGAACTGTTGAAAGATTATGATCATACCATTCAATACCATCCTGGAAAAGCGAACGTGGTAGCTGACGCATTGAGTAGAAGATCATATGCAAGTACGAGTGCGATATTGTCAACACAAAGACCCATTTTGTGTGATTTGCAAAGGATGGAGATAGAGTTAAAGACTCCAGGGACCCATGTGATGATGGCGAATATACGAGTAGAACCGACTTTAATCGATAAAGTTAAAGCTGCTCAAGCTACAGACCTGGAGCTGATGCGTATGAGGAAGAAAGTGCAAGAAGGTGCTATGCCGGAAGCAAGAATCGATGAAGAAGGAATACTTCGAGTCAACTCCAGACTTTGTGTTCCTAACAACCCTGATTTAAAGTATGAAATCATGATGGAGGCGCACAACACACCGTTTGCAATCCATCCTGGAAGTACCAAAATGTATCATGATCTTCGTCATACATTTTGGTGGAGCAATATGAAGAGAGAGATAGCGTTGTTTATCTCAAGGTGTCTAACTTGTCAACGAGTCAAAGCGGAGCATCAAGTACCAAAAGGTCCATTGCAACCACTTGAAATTCCAGAATGGAAGTGGGAGCACATTACCATGGATTTCGTTACCGGTCTTCCAAGGGTTTCTCAAGGTATTGATGCGATTTGGGTCATTGTTGATAGATTGACCAAGTCTGCTCATTTCTTACCGATACGAGAAACTTATACACTTGAACGTCTTGCTCGTATGTACATAAACGAGATTGTAAGACTGCATGGTATGCCAGTATCCATAGTTTCTGACCGAGACCCAAGATTCACTTCACGATTTTGGGTTAGTTTACAAAAAGCTATGGGCACGGAGTTACGATTTAGTTCAGCATATCATCCTCAGACGGACGGACAATCAGAGAGGACTATTCAAACTCTTGAAGATCTATTAAGACTCTGTGTCTTTGACTTCAAGGGAAGTTGGGACAAGTTCTTACCATTGGTGGAGTTTTCCTACAACAACAGTTATCAAGCAAGTATTGGCATGGCTCCATTCGAAGCATTGTATGGAAGAAAATGTCGTTCTCCAGTATGCTGGGATGAGGTGGGTGAAGCAACGTTGTTGGGACCGGAGTTGGTACGTATGACTACAGAAAAGATTCAAACGATCCGACAACGTATAAAAACCTCACAAGATCGACAAAAGAGTTATGCTGATCTTCATCGAAAGGACGTGGAATTTGATGTAGGAGATCATGTGTTCTTACGTGTTGCTCCATGGAAAGGAGTTACGAGATTTGGAAAGAGAGGAAAGCTCAATCCTCGATTCATCGGTCCATTTTTAATCCTCGATCGAGTAGGAACTGTGGCTTATAGACTCGCTTTACCGCCAAGTATGTCTCGTGTTCATAACGTTTTTCACATATCCATGTTACGCAAATATGTGGAAGACCCGAACCACATTATTGAGTTAGAACCGGACGAAATAGCGGAAGATTTGACGTATGAAGAAGTTCCTGTTCAAATCTTGGATAAGAAGGAACATATTCTACGCTCCAAGGTTATACCTCAAGTCAAAGTTTTGTGGAGAAACCACGATGTTGAGGAAATGACTTGGGAGTTAGAATCTGAAATGAAATCAAGGTATCCTTACCTCTTCGACATACCAGGTACGTACCCTAATTTCGAGGGCGAAATTTCATAAGAAGGGGAGGTTGTAAGACCCCAACTTTTATAAATAAAGATGAATTTTCTATAAATATCATTTTTGAATATTATGGAGTTAATTTGATATAATGTTATAGTTGTGGGTAATATTTATAAATTTTACAAAGTACGCAAGTTGTTATATAATATTCGATTGGTCGGGGAATATTCGTTTTAACAGGGAATATTCGTACAACGACACAATCATTGGTGGACCCCACAACGAAATTATTGTCGGATTGAGAAAACGACAAAAATATTTTATTAAAAATAACGGCAGAAATTTTACCATTGTTACTGTTGAACTACTCGGTAGTAAAAGTACAGTAATACGTGTGGTTGCATAGTAGCACACGGTATTGATTATTAATGCTTATGTGAGAAGTCACTCAGTTTGATTCAATTATTGTCAGTTAATAATATGAATTATTTAGCGATAATGACGTTTTGTTTTATTCGTATTATTAACGTAATAAAACAGAAACATCTTTTTATATAAAACAGAATACTTTATTAAAGTTATTCTATAAATAGAATATATTATATTTTATTTAAAAGATTTTTCTTTAAATATGGACCGTCAGATTAAAGTAATCAATCTGGACCGTTCATGGATTAGTTACTATGCATTCTATTTTTCTATAAATAGCAGCTCATTCCTTCATTATTTCTTACGAATTCACTGAACTCTAGAGAGAGAAACTATAGAGAGAAACTATAGAGAGAGAGAAGAAGAGTATTCTGCTACTTAACTACTTCCTTATTTCAGCTCGTCTTTAAAACGGTAAGGGGTGTTATTCTTTCTTATTCATGAAGAGAACTGTTGTTATTCCATTTCTTATTATTCTGTTGGTGACATTCTTCTTTTATTCTGTTGGAACATCCTGTCTGTGTGTTTTACACCGGACCTGGTTCCGTTTTTATTATTATTCTGTTGGAACATCCTGTCTGTGTGTTTTACACCGGACCTGGTTCCGTTTTTATTATTATTTTGTTGGAACATCCTGTCTGTGTGTTTTACACCGGACCTGGTTCCATTATTTATTATTCTGTCGGAATATCCTGTCTGTGTGTTTTACACCGGACCTGGTTCCATTATTTATTATTCTGTCGGAATATCCTGTCTGTGCGTTTACGCCGGACCTGGTTCCATTATTTATTATTCTGTTGGAATAACCTGTCTGTGCGGTCTATCGCATGCATGGTGATTTCTTTTGTTATTCCATTCTTTATTGTACTCAGTTGGTTAAGTTTTGACTTCTATACTCCATGAAATTTATGGAATATCCTTGATAATTGCGGTTCATCCAGTATCTTTTCATGAAAATATTCTTCTAAGTATTCTTGAATTTTACTCCACAAAGCAGTATCATGTTGACAATTTGGACGTTGTTAATTCTTGGATAAATTAATTCTTGAACTTGTTTTATTGAATTCTTATATCATTGTCATCATCCTCATGTTTATAAAATGTTGAAAGTCATCTGTGGCCTGTAGTGCATAGATGGACTTGGTATGATTATGACCAGGGATTATTCGGTGTAATCATGACCGTAATGTTACAAATGATGTGGTAAAAGTCCTCATTGGCCCGTAGTGCATTGATGGACAGTTGTTGGCATGATCATGACCATTAATGAATATACGAATATCCTTGGCCGTAGTGCAGGGGTGATTCGATGATGTGAATTATTTTATTAAGCTGAGTCTCAGCGATCACAGTGTTGAAAAATCTTTTAAATCATAAAAGATAGTAGAGTTTATTTTCTACTTGACTCTTTTAATGGATTGCTTGTTCCGCTACAGTTAAACTTGATGTCTATTATATTTTATCAGTTTAACATTGTTGAAGGCTAATGATAATTTATTCTGCATTATCTTAGTCATAATATTTCTTACTGGGCTAGTTGAGCTCACCCTTTCTTTCACTGTTCTCTTCAGGAAATGAGAACGTAGCTGGGGCAAGTCGGGGAACGGAGTGATGGTCCGAATGATAGTATTAGTTAGTAGTCCTCACTATTCTATGTAATGGTGTGTTAATAAATGTAATGAGGACATCTTTTGAGTATGAATACTCTCTAAAAGATAATATTTGTATTCAAACTCACAGTTTATGTTTTGTCGTATTGTACACGACAGTTGTATTAGTAAGTTATATTTGTATTTTGTACTATGTATCTGACGACCCAAGATGGGTGATGTATACCTAATTTTGGGGGCGTCACAGCGTTCGAGTAGGAAAGAGAAAAAATATAATGAAAAAATCTTGCAACAAAATACATTAATAAAAATAATTTATGCCACCACCGAAAGCTTCTTTTTCTTCTTCAACCGAACAAAACATCAATGACATACGAAGGTAGTAGTGGATGTGTAATGTGTCCGGCCTTTAATTTCCGATCTGGTTGTGTTCGGTAGTGTGTTCCGATCTGGGTGTTCTGATATGGAGCAGATATTTGTGCATTTAATTTCTGATTTGGGTTGTGTTCGGTAGTGTGTTCCTTTAATTTTGTGTTCTGATTATGGTGAATTGGCTTTATTAGTTATGATCTGGGTGTTTTGAATGATTTTGTTTCTCTTACCTTCGTGTGTTTTGATATGATCGGATAATATGTTCTTTAATTTTTTTTCTTTTTGTTTGATTTTAATTTCTTTGTAATTTTGGTAGTAATTTAGTTTTAAATATCATTCACAACTTGTTATAAAATTTAAATTAATTTGTTTTGTAAAATATAATGATTATTTTGGTAGAAATTTATTTTTAAATATTATAATAATAATCTTTTATTTCAAAATTTTAGATAATTTAATATTTTTAAAATGAACTAAAATATTTAAAAATTAAAAAAAATAATATGAATTCATTAATTTTATATAATTACATTTGTTAAAATTATATATTAATATATTTATTATTATTTTATTTTATTATTATTTCAGTTAATTAATTTAATTATTTTTTATTTTAAAAAAAAAGAGAGAGTGCAAGTTTGAAAACTGAAAAAATTAAATTAAAGTTATTTTGATATTATTATTAAAAAAAAACTAATCCAAGTGGGTCTTATATTTCCACGTAAGCATGACCATATAGTGCCATGTAGATTTTTTGTTAAGTTTTTAACAGAATAGACGGATTTTAAAATTTTTGTAAAAAAATTATAGTTCAATGAGTTGACCGTAAAAAATTTCAGTTCAGTGATGTATTTGTAAACCGAGGTCGAGTAGAGTGAGTAAAAGTGTATTTAACCCTTTTATTTTGTTATTATAAATTGATTTTTTTATTTTACTTATAAATAAAAAAACATATTTACTATTACACTTTGTAAATATAAATCACAATTAAAAATAAAAATAAAATAATAATAATTAATTAACTTAATTTGATTTGATTTAATTTTGTATATATTATAAGATAATATATCAAGTATTTAATCGAATTTGTATCAATAGAGTATATATTGAATCAGAATTGAAAATTTATAGTTGTTTGAATACTAAACTAGTCGAATATAACATTGTTAAGATTCTACTCATATTTTTACTCAAACTATTTTTTATGCTCAAATTTGAATTATATTATTAACGAACTCGTGTCTCGCTCGTATTTTTTTCGAGTCGAGTCCGAATCGAACCCGAACTGTTTAGCTCGTTTACAACCTTAGTTGTCATTATGGATACACCCTTAAAACCACACTACAAATTGTTTCGCACTTTATAATAAAATATATATGTTTTATATATACTAAATATCAAGTTGTAGTACATATAATAAAGTTGTACCTGAATAATATAATTTAATTTGTTTTTGTCACTTAAACGAGTAATATTACATTTAGTTTATATATTCCTAAAAATTCATTAGTTCCTTTCAACTATATGCAAATTAATATAAAAGACAAGATAATCCATGATAATCACTACTAGTACAAAAAACATAATTGTTAAAACTTTATTTGTGGTGAGTTATTAAAATCTCTTTAATTAATGTAATTAAATCCACGATATTATTTATTTTTAGTTTAACATATGTAATAATAGTTTCTTACATATTATTCATGTATAGTTATAATTTGTAAATTGATTTTTTTTATTATTTATGTTATACATAATATTTTTAAATAGATATGTATTAAAATAAAAATAATTTTCATAATATAAATTATTAATATAAAAATTATATATTATAAATTATATATGTATATATATATACACTGTAACGCCTCAAAATTCGGTCTATCTTCACACCCAGATTCCGTACGTCACGAGTACACCATTCATCCAACATACATCATTGTATACTGAAATATAACAACATACACTCTCAAATCTCAAGTTATGGAAACCTTATAATTTCTTTCATTACAAATAATGATAAATGCATTATTCATTTCATCTTACAAGAGAGACTTTTATCCGCCACCAAGGATACATAACAGTTCATTAAACTAGTCTATCGTTTAGTTTCATCTTTCTACATTACAAGTCTTCACTTGATCTTCTCGCTCGTTCACATTCTGAATGACACTTCATCTGGATACCGTCAGCTTGATCTTTACGGGGTCTTTAAGTTCTTTTAACATAATTCGCTGAAAATATTTTTCATTTAAAGCAAGTGTAATCATTCAATTGCCCAACAAGTCATAACAGTTGAACAAACAACTTCAAGAGTTTAAATGTTTCTTTAGAACTTCGATAACCGAACAAAGGTTATGAAGCAGTTTGAATAATAGGAATAGTCTCGATTCCTATCATCTTAAAACATTAGTCACTTTCATTTTGAAATACTTTCATTTCTCTACCTTTTTCATACATATCCTGTCTGACTAGAATTATTAGCACAGACTTAACAATAACGGCTCATGTATAAACAGAACATACTTGTATTGAACAGCTCAATCACATAACAGTCCATATCATAGAAACACCGAAGTGTTCAAATTGTGGCACAAGGCCTCATATATACTACCACCCTGTACATACATCGCACATATGCACATAGACAATACTTCTCAAGTTCAACATCTGAGAAGTTTAAGAAACAAGCATTCATTTAGAATAAAAATGAAGTTAGGAAACTTGCCTTACGCACAGCTACAACTTATGCCGAACTGCTCATTCCTATTTCCTATATAACACATAAGGAGAAAACATAAACACCAATTAGTCATAAATTGGACTTACGCATTGGTTTACTTAACTTTACTTCTTAGGGTTCGCGTTCTTGAAATTTAAGTTTACGCGACTAACTTCCTTTACCAGTTTACGGCTTCATGACATACGGAGATGTCTTACTCAGAAAGTTCATCATCTTGGATGATTTATATTCTTATATTCTTCTTATAACTTCTATAGGACTCAGCACACATCGCTTCTCTGCTAGTAGTCCATATGGTACTCTGAGTGGTTTTCCACAAACAACCAACAAACAAGTTCCCGTCTCATCTACACTGCCATCACAGTGAGTTAGATTGGTTGCCAGTTTTGTATATACCTTCGCTCTCTGAAGGAATTGTTTAGCCCAGCTCCCATATGTCAACCATCAAAGGTTACGATTGTACCACAACCTAAACTTATCTTAACTTATCCGAACCATTAAACTTAATATTCGTTAAGTTAATTTCTTATTCCTTACAGCTTTCTGGCAACTAAATGCCATACTGTAAGACCCCAACTTATTAATGAATAAAATCAAATTTTCTCTAAATATTATTGTGAATAATAAGGGGTTAATTTGATATAATACTTTGATTATGGGTGAAATGTGTAAATTTTGCAAAATAAGCAAGTGGTTATAAAATATTCATTTTGTCGGGGAATATTTGTTTGGTCGGAGAATATTCTTGCTGTCGGGGAATATTCGTACGACGGCGCAGCCTTGTGTGGGCCCCATAACGGAAAGCGATTGGATGAAGAAAATGACAAGTATAAGTTATTTATAAATAACGGCGTAGTTGTTACCGTTAATACTGTTAGAATACCCGGTGGTTAAAATACAGTAGCACGCGGTATTGCACCAATTATTGATTCTTACGTAAGAAGGCACTACTCAATAATTGTTACAGTAGTTATTGTTCAATATTTTATTTTATTGATTCAATAATTGTTGCATTGATATTTTATATTATTATTGTTTCAATAATTGTTGCTGCACAGTATTTTCCATTATCAGATCAATAATTCATATTATTTGAATAATATTATTAGATAACATTATTGGCAATGTCTAGAAAGTTCTGTCTAAGGAGAGGTTTGGTCATCTAATTACGCGCCAGTAAGGAGAAATCCTTATTGGAAAGCCCCCTCTTTCCTGGGAACGGCCTGGTTGTCATAAATGTGATTCTGTAATATTATTTGTGAATAATTAATTATTGATTCATATGATAAGGAAATATTTATTTTATGTGGATATAAATGAGGGATATATTTTTGTGGTTAAAAATGAAGGAGTTAATGTTGAGGTGTTTTATCAGTATTTTTATCGGAATGGAGGTATTAAAAATCAAATCAGGGTTTTTGAGAAATATTGCGGGTGTTATAATTTTTAATCCGACCGTTGGATCGTGGTAATTTTTGGATATGTTATACATATATAAGTTGAGTATATGTCCACAAATTTTGAACCGTTAAAAATAAACGTATGATTTATTATGAATTTTACGAGATGACTGGTTCAGAAATTGTTGAATTTTCGGAGTTTATCATTTTGATGGAAAATTCTAGAATTGGTGGGCCCCACTTGTGGTTGGTGAAGAAATGTGCTGAATTATATTTCAAATGTGGTGGGTGGGAATAGTAGCAGGTAAAGCCATCAGGTTGCAGGTCAAACCTACTAAAATTTTCCTATAAATAGAGGGCTAAGTTAGAATTGAAAATCACACCAGAAACAAGTTTTCTCTCTTTCTCTCTCTAGATTATTGAGTGTATTTTGTGAGTATTTAGATACTTTGAGAGTTTCTATTCATCAGAGCAAGTTTCTTTCAGCCTTATACCGGTATTCCGATCAGAAGTACTGATATCTTGAGGTAAGGGATATTATTTTCTTCTTAATGATATTATTTTCTTCAATATCATTATGCTGAAATATTGATATGAGTTTTTATCAAATTTAGAACTTTTTGTGTCGGGGTTACTATTCACGTATACGACACTATTCACGTATACGGTACTATTCACGAATACGGCACTATTCACCGAAAAATAAAATTTTTCCTTTTTGTCAAAGATATCTATTATGGTTACTATCTTTGATTGTATCCATGTTTTGATCTTTATTTTTGAATTCTGCTTCACAATTGATTATTATGAAGTATTATTGATCTTGGATAAACTGTTATACGAATCCCTAATATTTGTCCTTCTGTCTCACTGGATTCGTTCTCTTTAAGATATTTTTCATCATCCTCAGTCCTAAATGATGATATTACTAAATATCTTTGGCCTGTAGTGCAAAGATGTATGATTACTTGATGAATATCTTTGGCCTGTAGTGCAAAGATGAACAGGTGTTGAGATGAACATGACTGACAGGTGATACAAATGAATATCTTTGGCCTGTAGTGCAAAGATGAATATTTGGATAAAGATGATTATTAATTGATGTTACAGGGATAAAATATTGATGATGGACTTTTAAATCTTAGAAGATAGTAGAATTCTTTCTCTACTTGACTCTTCTAATGGTTTGCTGTTTCCGCTGCAGTTGTTGATCTAAAACTTGTTGTCGATTATATTCTATCAGATTTTTCCCTGTTGAAGACTAACGATAATTTGTTGTATATTATCTTAGTCATAATATTCTTTACTGGGCTAGTTGAGCTCACCCTTTTCCTTTTTGTTCCATTTTTCTTCTCAGGAGGTGAGAACATAGCAGGATCTAGTCGGGGTATGGAGTGATGGTTCTAGAAAGATGTTTTAGCAGTCCTCACTATTTCTGTAAAATAGTGTTTGAATAATTGTAATGAGGATTTATTTGAGTGTGGATATTGTCTAGAAGACAATATTTGTATTTAAACTCACAGTATGTGTTGTCGTATTTTGCACGACATTTGTATTATTGAAGTTGTAGTTTGCTTCTGTACCATGTATTTGGTGACTCAGAATGGGTGTTGTATACCTATTTTGGGGGCGTCACAGTTGGTATCAGAGCTTAGGGATATGATCCCTGGCTGAGATGTGAGACAAGAACTAGGAGGGGAGAGACGGGAAATTCCTTCACTAGTATGACTTGACTAAGTTTATTTGGTGTTTATTTGGTCGGTCAGAGTATAGGGATAATATATGACATGACTATTAACCCTTGTTTTATGGCAGTATTTAAGAATGGCAGATGAGAACGTTAATAATGGAGTAAATCAGACCGTGGAGACACCTTTGATCACCACCCAGGGGAACGTGCAACAGGAAGGCAATATTCCTCCTGTAAACAACGTTACCGAACAAACGATGAATGATAGAATGTTTATGAGCTTTTTGCAGTTCATGCAAAATCAGACGAGGGAGACTCGTGTGCAGAATACGGGTGGAAATGATAACGCGCGGTTTGTCACAGCTAAGCAGTTCAAAGAATTGGGACCACCAGAATTTAAGGGAAAGCCGGATCCGATCATGGCGGAAACGTGGGTCAAGCAAATTACCAAGATATTCGATGTCTTGGGATGCACGGAGGAACAGAAGGTTCCATTCGCCACCTTTATGTTCCGCGGTGAGGCAGACTACTGGTGGGAGTCTGTGAAGCGTACCCAGCCTGACGCACTCAACATGTCCTGGGAAACATTTCAAAAACTGTTCAATGACAAGTACTTTCCTGAAAGTATTCGTCATATGAAGGAGGTAGAGTTTATCAGACTGGAACAAAACAACATGACGGTGTCCCAGTACGAGGCGAAGTTTGCAGAGTTATCCAGGTTTGCACCTCATTTGGTCGAAAATGAGGAACGAATGACAAGGATGTTTCTGAGAGGTCTAAAACCCGAGATTTGACAATATCTTATCTCTCATAAATTTTCTTTATAATCAGATGTTGTAAATAGGGCTCAATTATTAGAGCGAGATAATGAGTATGTGCAACCGAGGGACCACAACCAGGGTCATACTGGTGGTGGCAGTCATCGAAGCAATGAAAATCAGCAGGGAGGAAAAGATTCGGACAAAAGCGGTAACCACTCTGGTGGTAATCGTGGTCGTGATAATAGAAGGAGCGAGTCGGGAGGAGATTTCAAGAAGAGAAGGTACAACAATGATAATGTGAAGACGTCAGCACAAACATCAACTGTTTCTAGGGGAGGAGAACGACCACCGGTCGTATGTTATAAATGTGGGAAAGAGGGACATATCAGCCCAAACTGCCCACAACAATCTAAGGTATGTTATAACTGTGGAAAGGAGGGTCATATAGCTCGAGAGTGTTCTGTAGAAAAATCAAGTTCAGCAGGGATGGTGACTCAAAAAGCTGTCCCAGAAAAGTCAAAGTCAACGGTTCTTGGAAGAGCGTTTTTCGTGACTGGTCAGAATGCGAGGAACCCGAACGAAGTTAGCACGGGTTAGTTAATTATAAATTTTTGCGAAGTCTATACCTTATTAGATACCAGTTCTACCCATTCATTTATTTCTCCTGCTTGTGCTCAACGTTTAAACTTGACTCCGGAGAAATTAGGCTTTGATTTATCTGTGGAAACTCCGTTAGGAGAAACTTTCGTTACATCCACTGTTTATAAATCTTGTTTGATCCAAGTTGGCACCATCACATTACCTGTTGACCTTATTTCTTTAAAAATACTTGCTTTTGATGTGATTTTAGGAATTGATTGGTTAACCACTCATCATGCTAAAATTGATTATTTTCGTAAGGTTGTTAGTTTTCATATTCCTAAGCAACCTGTTATTCGAATTCAAGCAACCAAACCATTGAAGTCAAACTCTTTCATATCAAGCCGTAAAGTCATTCGTTTATTGAAAAACGGATGTCAAGCTTTCTTAGCCCATGTCATGGACTTGAACAAAAATACGTCAGATTTGAATAATATTTCTGTTGTTAGAGAATTTCCTGACGTATTTCTTGAAGAATTTATTGGCCTACCTCCAGAGCGTGATATTAAATTTTGTATCATCTTTAAATCTGGTACAAAACCCACTTCTAAAATCTCATATCGAATGGCTCCTATTGAACTTCGGGAGTTAAAAACCTAACTGTAGAAGTTTGTACCCGAGCCTCTATCTGGTGACTTCCTTTGTGGAATGCACTGAAGCCAAACTCTCTGTAGGGGACGCCATATTTGTGTGGTAGTAAACTGATAGGTGTCATTGTGACGTGCTATCCAAGATTGGGATATGAGTCACAGTTGAGAGCAACCTAAGTCAGTAATCGAAATATGTAGCTTTCTAGGCTTAGTTGGTTATTATCGGAGATTCGTTGAAAGATATTCTCGAATCGTTATTCCATTAACGCAGCTGACTCGGAAGGATACAAAATTCGTATGGAGTGAGGAATGTGAGAAGAGTTTCCAAGAACTCGAGAGGAGACTCATTTCGGCACCTGTTCTGACAATACCATCTGGTTCGGATGGATTTGTTATCTACATCGATGCTTCAGGCAAAGGGTTAGGATGTGTTCTCATGCAACATGGGAAAGTCATAGCCTATGCCTCACGACAACTCAAAGAATATGAGAGAAATTATCTTACTCATGATTTAGAGTTGGCAGCAGTCGTTTTTGCGTTGAAGATCTGGAGACACTACCTGTATGGGGAGAAAGTGGAGATCTATACAGATCATAAAAGCCTCAAATATTTCTTCACCCAAAAGGAACTCAACATGCGGCAGCGACGTTGGCTCGAGCTGTTGAAAGATTACGATCATACCATCCAATATCATCCTGAAAAAGCAAACGTAGTAGCTGACGCATTGAGTAGAAGATCATATGCGGGTACAAGTGCAATGTTGTTAACACAAAGGCCCATTTTGTATGACTTGCAAAGGATGGAGATAGAGATGAAGGCTCCAAGTACCCACATGATGATATCAAATATACGAGTAGAACCGACTTTAATCGATAAAGTTAAAGCTGCTCAAGCTACGGACATGGAGCTGATGCGTATGAAGAAGAAAGTGCAAGAAGGTGCTATTCCAGAAGCAAGAATCGATGAAGAAGGAATACTTCGAGTCAACTCCAGACTTTGTGTTCCTAACGATTTTGACTTGAAGCATAGAATAATGATGGAGGCACACAACACACCGTTTGCAATCCATCCTGGGAGTACCAAAATGTATCACGATCTTCGACATACATTTTGGTGGAGCAATATGAAAAGAGAGATCGCGGAGTTTATCTCGAGATGTTTAACTTGTCAACGTGTAAAAGCGGAGCATCAAGTACCAAAGGGTCCATTGCAACCACTTGAGATTCCGAAATGGAAGTGGGAACACATTACTATGGATTTTGTTACGGGTCTTCCCAAGGTTTCTCAAGGCATAGATGCGATTTGGGTTATTGTTGATAGATTAACCAAGTCCGCTCATTTCTTGCCGATACGTGAGACTTATTCCCTTGAACGTCTTGCTAGTATGTACGTGAACGAGATTGTGAGATTGCATGGCATGCCAGTATCCATAGTTTCGGATCGTGACCCAAGATTCACTTCACGATTTTGGGTTAGCTTGCAGAAAGCTATAGGCACGGATTTACGATTCAGTTCGGCATACCATCCTCAAACGGACGGACAATCAGAGAGGACTATTCAAACTCTTGAAGATCTATTAAGACTTTGTGTCCTAGATCTCAAAGGGAGTTGGGATAAGTACCTACCATTGGTGGAATTCTCCTACAACAACAGTTATCAGGCGAGCATAGGTGTGGCTCCATTCGAGGCGTTGTATGGAAGAAAATGTCGTTCTCCAGTATGCTGGGACGAGGTGGGTGAAGCAACATTGTTGGGACCAGAGTTGGTACGCATTACTACAGAGAAGATCCAAACGATTCGACAACGTATACAAACGGCACAGGATCGACAAAAGAGTTATGCGGATCTTCATCGAAAGGACGTGGAATTTAATATTGGGGATCATGTATTATTACGTGTTGCACCATGGAAGGGAGTTACAAGATTTGGGAAGAGAGGAAAGCTCAATCCAAGATTTGTTGGTCCATTTGAGATTCTTGAGCGAATAGGAAATGTGGCATATAGACTCGCATTACCTCCAAGCATGTCTCGTGTTCATAATGTTTTTCACATATCTATGCTTCGTAAATATGTTAAAGACCCGAACCACATTATTGAGTTAGAACCAGACGAGATAGCTGAAGATTTAACGTACGAGGAGGTACCTGTTAAGATCTTGGATAGGAAAGAGCATGTCCTACGCACGAAGGTTATACCACAAGTTAAGGTTTTGTGGAGAAACCATGCTATTGAAGAAATGACCTGGGAGTTGGAATCAGAAATGAAAGCGAGGTATCCTCACCTTTTCGAAATATCAGGTACGTACGTCAATTTCGAGGACGAAATTTCATAAGGAGGGGAGGTTGTAAGACCCCAACTTATTAATGAATAAAATCAAATTTTCTCTAAATATTATTGTGAATAATAAGGGGTTAATTTGATATAATACTTTGGTTATGGGTGAAATGTGTAAATTTTGCAAAATAAGCAAGTGGTTATAAAATATTCATTTTGTCGGGGAATATTTGTTTGGTCGGGAATATTCTTGCTGTCGGGGAATATTCGTACGACGGCGCAGCCTTGTGTGGGCCCCATAACGGAAAGCGATTGGATGAAGAAAATGACAAGTATAAGTTATTTATAAATAACGGCGTAGTTGTTACCGTTAATACTGTTAGAATACCCGGTGGTTAAAATACAGTAGCACACGGTATTGCACCAATTATTGATTCTTACGTAAGAAGGCACTACTCAATAATTGTTACAGTAGTTATTGTTCAATATTTTATTTTATTGATTCAATAATTGTTGTATTGATATTTTATATTATTGTTGTTTCAATAATTGTTGCTGCACAGTATTTTCCATTATCAGATCAATAATTCATATTATTTGAATAATATTATTAGATAACATTATTGGCAATGTCTAGAAAGTTCTGTCTAAGGAGAGGTTTGGTCATCTAATTGCGTGCCAGTAAGGAGAAATTCTTATTGGAAAGCCCCCTCTTTCCTGGGAACGGCCTGGTTGTCATAAATGTGATTCTGTAATATTATTTGTGAATAATTAATTATTGATTCATATGATAAGGAAATATTTATTTTATGTGGATATAAATGAGGGATATATTTTTGTGGTTAAAAATAAAGGAGTTAATGTTGAGGTGTTTTATCAGTATTTTTATCAGAATGGAGGTATTAAAAATCAAATCAGGGTTTTTGAGAAATATTGCGGGTGTTATAATTTTTAATCCGACCGTTGGATCGTGGTAATTTTTGGATATGTTATACATATATAAGTTGAGTATATGTCCACAAATTTTGAACCGTTAAAAATGAACGTATGATTTATTATGAATTTTACGAGATGACTGGTTCAGAAATTGTTGAATTTTCGGAGTTTATCATTTTGATGGAAAATTCTAGAATTGGTGGGCCCCACTTGTGGTTGGTGAAGAAATGTGCTGAATTATATTTCAAATGTGGTGGGTGGGAATAGTAGCAGGTAAAGCCATCAGGTTGCAGGTCAAACCTACTAAAATTTTCCTATAAATAGAGGGCTAAGTTAGAATTGAAAATCACACCAGAAACAAGTTTTCTCTCTTTCTCTCTCTAGATTATTGAGTGTATTTTGTGAGTATTTAGATACTTTGAGAGTTTCTATTCATCAGAGCAAGTTTCTTTCAGCCTTATACCGGTATTCCGACCAGAAGTACTGATATCTTGAGGTAAGGGATATTATTTTCTTCTTAATGATATTATTTTCTTCAATATCATTATGCTGAAATATTGATATGAGTTTTTATCAAATTTAGAACTTTTTGTGTCGGGGTTACTATTCACGTATACGACACTATTCACGTATACGATACTATTCACGAATACGGCACTATTCACCGAAAAATAAAATTTTCCTTTTTGTCAAAGATATCTATTATGGTTACTATCTTTGATTGTATCCATGTTTTGATCTTTATTTTTGAATTCTGCTTCACAATTGATTATTATGAAGTATTATTGATCTTGGATAAACTGTTATACGAATCCCTAATATTTGTCCTTCTGTCTCACTGGATTCGTTCTCTTTAAGATATTTTTCATCATCCTCAGTCCTAAATGATGATATTACTAAATATCTTTGGCCTGTAGTGCAAAGATGTATGATTACTTGATGAATATCTTTGGCCTGTAGTGCAAAGATGAACAGGTGTTGAGATGAACATGACTGACAGGTGATACAAATGAATATCTTTGGCCTGTAGTGCAAAGATGAATATTTGGATAAAGATGATTATTAATTGATGTTACAGGGATAAAATATTGATGATGGACTTTTAAATCTTAGAAGATAGTAGAATTCTTTCTCTACTTGACTCTTCTAATGGTTTGCTGTTTCCGCTGCAGTTGTTGATCTAAAACTTGTTGTCGATTATATTCTATCAGATTTTTCCCTGTTGAAGACTAACGATAATTTGTTGGTATATTATCTTAGTCATAATATTCTTTACTGGGCTAGTTGAGCTCACCCTTTTCCTTTTTGTTCCATTTTTCTTCTCAGGAGGTGAGAACATAGCAGGATCTAGTCGGGGTATGGAGTGATGGTTCTAGAAAGATGTTTTAGCAGTCCTCACTATTTCTGTAAAATAGTGTTTGAATAATTGTAATGAGGATTTATTTGAGTGTGGATATTGTCTAGAAGACAATATTTGTATTTAAACTCACAGTATGTGTTGTCGTATTTTGCACGACATTTGTATTATTCAAGTTGTAGTTTGCTTTCTGTACCATGTATTTGGCGACTCAGAATGGGTGTTGTATACCTATTTTGGGGGCGTCACACATACCTCAGGATTCATTCCTTATTCGACTTACATTCGGCTTTCATTAATCTTATTACCGTTCACTACGGCTTTTTTAATACCATTCATTATTCTTGCTTAATGTCGAAGCCATACAGTTCATTGTATGCTAAGACCGGTTGTTCATCGTAACAATGTTGCGTTCACCACGTCTATACACTTTACACTTATCCCTCATTACCACAACCATAACATCGAAATGTTATTCCTTACCTTCGTCACTCAACGTCTAAGGAATCACAATCATAGCAATCCCTCACGTTCGTTCATCGCGACTACGGTCCCCGGACATCAGTTACGTAACCCGCACCTAAAATCTTTATCTTTTAATCTTGTTTAATCTTTCCGTTCAACCTTTACTACAGTTTTAATTCACTTGATTAAGTGTTACATTAATTGGACATTATGTTCTTTTTCGTCCCTTACGTTTCCCCCAAGAGCTGAGCAGTTAAAAGCTCATCTCTTGCTTTTTCCCTACACTAGCGCTGCGGCGCCACTCTTTCCTTTAACTCTCGCGTCGCGGCACGAGTTTGCAGTACCCGACTAGATCCTGCTATGTTCTCACCTCCTGAGAAGAAAAATGGAACAAAAAGGAAAAGGGTGAGCTCAACTAGCCCAGTAAAGAATATTATGACTAAGATAATATACAACAAATTATCATTAGTATTAAACAAGGAAAAATCTGATAGAATATAATCGACAACAAGTTTTAGATCAACAACTGCAGCGAAAACAGCAAACCATTAGAAGAGTCAAGTAGAGAATGAATTATACTATCTTCTAAGATTTAAAAGTCCATCATCAATATTTTATCCTTGTAACATCAATTAATAATCATCTTTAACCAAATATTCATCTTTGCACTAAAGGCCAAAGATATTCATTTATATCACCAGTCAGTCATGTTCATCTCGACACCTGTTCATCTTTGCACTACAGGCCAAAGATATTCATCAGGTAATCATACATCTTTGCACTACAGGCCAAAGATATTCAGTATTATCATCATTTAGGACTGAGGATGATGAAAAATATTTTAAAGAAAACGAATCCAGTGAGATAAAAGAACAAATATTAGGGATTCGTATCACAGTTTATCCAAGTTCAATAATACCCCATAATAACCAATTTTGAAGCAGAATTCAAAAATAAAGATCAAAACATGGATACAATCAAATATAGTAACCATAATAGACAACTTGGACAAAAAGAAGAAAATTTTATTATTCGGTGAATAGTGTCGTATTCGTAAATAGTGCCGTATACGTGAATAGTAACGTATACGCGAACAGTAACCCCGACACAAAAAATTCCAAATTTGATAAAAAGTTCATATCAATATTTCGACATATTGATATTGAAGAAAATATCATTTAAGAAGAAGATAATATCCCTTACCTCAAAATAACCGTACTTCTTACTGAATATCGGATATGAGGCTGAATGAAACTTGTGCTGAATAGCAACTTTCAAAGTATCTAAATACTCACAAAATACACTCAATAATCTAGAGAGAGAAAGAGAGAAAACTTATGAATTCTGGTATAATTTTTAATTTTAACTTAGTCCTCTATTTATAGAAAAATGTTAGCACGCCGAAGCAGACTTAACCTGCAATGTAAGACCCCAAATTATTAATAAATAAAATTTAAATTCCCTCTATTTATTATTTTGAAATAGTAAGGGTTAAATTGATTAACGAGGTTAGTTATGGGTAAAATGCGCAAATATTTCAAATAAGCAGGTGGTTATAAAATATTCATTGTTGTCGGGGAATATTCGTTTGGTCGTGGAATATTCTTTCTGTCGGGGAATATTCGTACGACGGCGCAGTCTTTTGTGGGCCCCATAACGGAAAGTGATTGGATGAAGAAAACGACAAGTATAAGTTGTTTATAAATAACGGTGTAGTTGTTACCGTTAATACTGTTGGAATACCCGGTGGTTAAAACACAGTAATACGAGCTATTGCACAATAGCACACTGTATTGCACCAATTATTAATTCTTACGTAAGAAGGCATTACTCAATAATGGTTTCAAATCCTGGTGCTAGTGTAAGACCCCAAATTATTATTAAATGAAATTTAAATTTCCTCTATTTATTATTTTGAAATAGTAAGTGTTAAATTGATTAATGAGGTTAGTTATGGGTAAAATGCGCAAATATTTCAAATAAGCAGGTGGTTATAAAATATTCATTGTTGTCGGGGAATATTCGTTTGGTCGTGGAATATTCTTCCTGTCGGGGAATATTCGTACGACGGCGCAGTCTTTTGTGGGCCCCATAACGGAAAGCGGTTGGATGAAGAAAACGACAAGTATATGTTGTTTATTAATAACGGCGTAGTTGTTACCGTTAATACTGTTGGAATACCTGGTGGTTAAAACACAGTAATACGCGTTGTTACACAGTAGCACACTGTATTGCACCAATTATTGATTCTTACGTAAGAAGGCACTACTCAATAATGGTTACAGCAATTACTGTTCAGTATTTTATTTTATTGATTCAATAATTGCTGCGTTGATATTTTATATTACTGTTGTTTCAATAATTGTCACTACACAGTATTTTCCATTATCAGATCAATAATTCATATTATTTGAATAATATTATTAGAAAATATTATTGGCAATGTCTAGAAAGTTCTGTCTAATGAGAGGTTTGGTCATCTAATTGCGCGCCAGTAAGGAGAAATCCTTATTGGAAAGCCCCCTCTTTTCTAGAACGGCCTGGTTGCCAGTACTGTGATTCTGTAATATTATTTGTGAATAATTAAGTATTGATTTATATGATGAGGAAAATATTAATTTTATGTGGATATAGATGGAGAAAATTTTTTAAGTGACAATTATTAAAAAATGATATTTTATCTTTTCTGATAAAATAATTATATTTAATAATATAATAATGGTGATAGTTTTACAATGAATGTGGGATATATGATTATACGAGGAGGAAGAGTATTTTTTTGTTGTATTAAATGATTAACACATGTTTTGTGTGTCGGTGGACCCCATTTCTTGACTGAAATTTGATTATAGCCTATAAAATCGTCCGTTTATGGATTTCGGTCAATTTTTGTTTGGAATTTGAAAAAACTTTCTTCTGCAAAGTTGTAGAGAATTGAATTTTCTATAAAAAGTTGCGAGATTCGAATTTTCTGATAAAAGGGTTATTTTCTATGAATTATTGAAGTTTTGGAAAATAAAATAATTTTTATTAATTATGAGTGGGACCCACTTTTATTCTAACACATGTGGGCTGCTAATTTGGGTCAAGGATGGCTGGTGGCTGAATTAGTCTTTAGGCATGCGTAGAAATGAGTTTTGTAATAATAATATTTTATTATTTAGTCTTCTCTAGCGTTCTAGCATTTTCCTATAAATAGGTGCTTAATTTAGAATTGAAAATCACACCAGAAACAAGTTTTCTCTCTTTCTCTCTCTAGATTATTGAGTATATTTTGTGAGTATTTAGATACTTTGAGAGTTTCTATTCATCAGAGCAAGTTTCTTTCAGCCTTATACCGGTATTCCGACCAGAAGTACTGTCTTTACGAGATAAGGGATGTTATTTTATTCGAAAATGATATTATTTCTTTAATATCATTATGCCGAAATATTGGTTGAAATTTTTTATCAAATTTAGAACTTTTCACGTCGGAGTTACTATTCACGAGTTACTATTCACGAGTTATTATTCACCGAAAAATAAAATTTTCTTCTTTTCGTCCAAAATATCTATTATGGGTACTAGCTTTCATTGTATCCATGTTTTGATCATTCTTGAATTTTACTTCACTATGAATAATTATAAGGTATTTTTAGACATGGATAAATCAAAATACGAATCCTTAATATTTGTTATTTTGTTTCACTGGAATCGTTTTCTTTAAGATATTTTTCATCATCCTCAGTCCTAAATGATGATATTACTGAATATCTTTGGCCTGTAGTGCAAAGATGAATGATTAACTGATGAATATCTTTGGCCCGTAGTGCAAAGATAAACAGGTGTTGAGATGAACATGACCGACTGGTGATACAAATGAATATCTTTGGCCTGTAGTGCAAAAATGAATATTTGATTAAAGATGGTTATTGATTATTGTTACAGGGATAAAATATTGATGATGGACTTTTAAATCTTAGAAGATAGTAAAACTCATTCTCTACTTGACTCTTCTAATGGTTTGCTGTTTCCGCTGCAGTTATTGATTTAAAACTTGTTGTCTATTGTATTCTATTAGATTTTTTCCTGTTGAAGACTACGATAATTTGTTTTGTATTATCTTAGTCATAATGTTCTTTACTGGCTAGTTGAGCTCACCCTTTTCTTTTTTGTTCCATTTTTCTCAGGAGGCGAGAATGTAGCGAGTATTAGTCGGGGTATGGAATGATGGTTGTAGAAGTTATTTTAGTAGTTCTCACTATTTTTGTAAAATAATGTATCAATAATTGTGATGAGGACTTATTTGAGTGTGGATATTGTCTAAATGACAATATTTGTATTTAAACTCACAATTCTTATGTTGTAACAGTAAAAATGTAGTTATTTCTGTACCATGTATTTTGGCGACTCAGAATGGGTGTTGTATACCTATTTTGGGGGCGTCACATGCAACCTGATGGCTTTACCTGCTACTATTCTCACCCACCACATTTGAATAAAAATCTCAGCACATTTTTTCACCAACCAAGAGTGGGGCCCACCAATTCTAGAATTTTCCACCAAAATAATTGACTCCGAAAATTCAACAATTTCTGAACCAGTCATCTCGTAAAATTCATAACAAACCATACGTTCATTTTTAACGGTTCAAAATTTGTGGACATATACTCAACTTATATATGTATAACATATCCAAATATTACCACGATCCAACGGTCGGATTAAAAATTATAACACTCGCAAAATATCTCAAAAACCCTAATTTAATTTTTAATACCTCCGTTCCGACAAAAATACAGACAAAACACCTCAACATTAACTCCTTCATTTTTAACTACAAAAATATATCCCTCATTTATATCCACATAAAATAAATATTTCCTTATCATATGAATCAATAATTAATTATTCACAAATAATATTACAGAATCACATTTATGACAACCAGACCGTTCCCAAGAAAGAGGGGGCTTTCCAATAAGAATTTCTCCTTACTGGCGCGCAATTAGGTGACCAAACCTCTCCATAGACAGAACTTTCTAGACATTGCTAATAATATTATCTAATAATATTATTCAAATAATATGAATTATTGATCTGATAATAGGAAATACTGTGCAGCAACAATTATTAAAATAACAATAATATAAAATATCAACGCAGCAATTATTGAATCAATAAAATAAAATATTGAACAGTAACTACTGTAACAATTATTGAGTAGTGCCTTCCTTCGTAAGAATCAATAATTCAAAAATACTGTGCAATCCGTGTGCTACTGTGCAACCACGTGTATTATTGTATTTTAATCACTGGGTATTCCAACAGTGTTAACGGTAACAACTACGCCGTTATTTATAAAAACTTAATTTTTGTCGTTATCTTCATCCAATCGTTTTCTGTTTTAGGGCCCACAAATAGCTGCGCCGTCGTACAAATATTCTCCGACAGAAAAAATATTCCATGACCACACGAATATTCACCGACAAAAAAATGAATATTTTATAACCAGTTGCTTATTTGAAATATTTGCGCATTTTACCCATAACTAACCACATTAATCAAATCAACCCTTTCTATTTCAAAATAATAAATAGAGAAAATTTAATTTCATTTATTAATAAGTTGGGGTCTTACAACCTCCACTCCTTATGAAATTTCGTCCTCGAAATTGACGTACGTACCTGGTGTTTCGAAAAGGTGAGGATTCCTCGCTTTCATTTCTGATTCCAACTCCCAAGTCATTTCTTCAATAGCATGGTTTCTCCACAAAACCTTAACTTGTGGTATAACCTTCGTGCATAGAACATGTTCTTTCCTATCCAATATCTTAACATGTACCTCCTCGTACGTTAAATCTTCGGCTATCTCATCAAGTTCTAACGCAATAATATGATTCGGGTCGTCCACATATTTACGTAACATCGGTACGTGATAAACGTTATGAACACGCGACATACTTAGCGTTAATGCGAGTCTATAGGCCACAGTTCCTACTCGATCGAGGATTTCAAATAAATCGAAGGCTTGAGATTTCTTCTCTTCATCGACTCTTACTTCTAGAATAACACATTCTTGCACCTTCTTCTTTATAATCATCAGCTACTGGTCTGTAGCTTGAGTGGCTTTAACGTTATCTATTAAAGTCGATTTTACTCGTATATCATCACGTGGGTCCCTAGAGTCATTAACTCTATCTCTATCATTTATAAATTATACAAAATAGGTCTTTGTGTTCAATAATATCGCACTCGTACTCGCGTACAATCTTCTACTCAATGCGTCAGCTACCACGTTCGCTTTTCCAGGATGGTATGGTCAAAACAGGTTCCGAATGAGTCGCCTCTTGAGCTATTGGAAAATCTTCTCGCATTCCTCGCTCCATACGAATTTTGTATCTTTCTGAGTCAGCTAAGTTAACGGAGTAGTGATTCGAGAAAATCCTTTCACGAATCTCCGATAGTAACTAGCTAAGCCCATAAAGCTACGTACTTTGGTCACCGACTTCGGTTGCTCTCAATTGTGATTCATATCCCAATCTTGGATAGCACGTCACAATGGCACCTATTGTTTTACCACCACACAAATATAGAGTCCCCTACGGAGAGTCTGGCTTTGGTGCATTCCACAAAGGAAGTCACCAGATAGAGGCTCGGATACCAACTTCTATAGTTGGGTTTTTAACTCCTGAATGTAACGACCCCAAAATAGGTCCATTCCACCCAACCCATTCTGAGTCGTCAAATACATGGTACAGAAAACAACTACAACTTTATTACAACAATTGTCGTGCAAAATACAACAACACATATGCTGTGAGTTTGGATACAAATATATATCAAATGTGACTCATGTTCCAACCGTGGACATCACCTCACAATAACACCTTACATAAAGGTATAGTCAAAAACTGTTTTAGAAATTAGAATCTTTGGGAAGTGCTCAAGGAAACCTTCGTACATGGGAGGCCACGCGTCTAGGTTATGATAGATATCATATGGCCACAGAATTATCCTTGGTTGACCCAATAGACCCCAAAGAAAAACGAGAAGATTACTATCATATTCTTCCCAATGGTGAGTCTTCTCTTGACTTATCATTATCTCCACTGTCTCTAATTGAGAATTATACTTCAAACAAACACCAAGATTATATAGGTAGTGCCCATAGATATACTCAGCAAGTGGATGAGCACAGCCCTGTCTTATGATGACACGAGGTTGTATGTCATTAGACATCTTGTATGATAGTGACAAAACACCCTTCCAACGTTGGGTTCGCCTCACCCTATTTTCTTCACCAAATATAACTACTAAATGATGACCACCGTTCTATTCCCTTGTTACCCCCGCTCGACCCAGCTACACTCTTATTACCTGAAAGGAATTGTGAAGCAAAAGGGTGAGCACAACTAGCTCAGTAAAGAATATCATGACTAAAGATAATTCAATTATCAATAGCCTTCATCAACAATAAATCAGAGATTTAGAACATATGGTAAATGATAAAAATTTCAACCATAGTTGCAGCGGAACGAGCAATCCATTAGAAGAGTCAAATAGACTATAAAGTCTATTATCTTCTCCATGTTAAAAATCCACCAACAATGTTTTATCCCTGTAACATCAATCAACAATTCTGGTCCACAATCATATGAATAACTCATAATCATAACTGTAGTTCTAAATTCCTCTTCTCATCCAGGACGATGATAATTTTCATCACCTATCTTTACCTGAAACATCAAAGATCATGGTTACACCAAATCACATTTCCTGTTCATAATCATACTAATAACTTCATCTTTGCACTACGTCCAAAGATATTCATTTGTATCACCAGTTGGTCATGTTTATCTCAACATCTGTTCATCTTTGCACTACTGGCCAAAGATATTCAACAACATGTCATCTTTGCACTACGGGCCAAAGATATTCATCAACAATTCATCTTTGCACTACAGGCCAAAGATATTCATCAATATTTCATCTTTGCACTACAGACCAAAGATATTAATATCTCAAAGAAATATATAATCATTTCAGAATTTATATAAACAATAATTATAACCATGTAGATCAATTCACCTTTGCACTTAAGCTAAAGATATTCACTTATAAATTCAATGGTCATGATCATACCAGTCACAATTCAACTTTGCACTACAGGCCAAAGAGAACCCTAGTCATGATCATACCAATAATCTACCCATCTTTACACTCCAGTGAAAGAGAATTTCAACATCAGGGTTATAAAAATGTTATATATGATGATAAAAATAATATGATCAACATATAGATTTAATCTCAAGAGTAATATTCATAAATCAACTATAATTTGGTTAGTAAAAGAAACCAATTTTGTCGTGAATAGTAACTCGTGAATAGTAACTCATGAATAGTAACTCGTGAATAGTAACATCGACTCAAAAAGGTAGAAATTCCACAATAAAATTCATACCAATACTTCGGTATAATGATATTGAAAGAATAACATTTCTTAAGCTTATAAACAATTTATTTAAATTGTTTACACTTTACTAATTAATGCATTTAATCATCATAAAATGCCAACTCTTAAGATTTCATCATCAATAACCAAAACCCTCATCAAAAATCTGCATATACCTCATATATAGGATTCTCGAGCCATAAAATCCTATTTTCCAATTTTCTTACTTCACATAACATATTTAATTCATTTTCTCATAACTAGACCATTTTCATAAAAAATATCAAATTCGTTCCAAAAATATTTCTTTTCTGGAATTTAGTATAATATAGTCCCATAGTGAACATATATTTTTCTCAGAATTTTTAAAAGTCATTTACTATTTTTCATTTGGCCAAAATAGCCGAATATTTAGACATTTATCAAAAATTATACTTTTATCCAAAAATTCTGAAATTTACAGAGTATACTTCTATCATATACATGTACTCCCAATAAAAATTTTATCAATTTTGGAGTTAACCACAAGGAATTATAAGCGATTACTTTTAAAATAGTCTTTTCTCATAAAATTCATAACTCTCAATCTATACATCCAAAAATCACCATTTTTGGACACAATCAATAAAACTCATCAAAATATCATTTCAAATTTTTCCAGAATTTTTGAAGTTCAGAAAAATTACGAAACTGAAAATCATAACAACCCTTAAAATCCCTTACTATCCCTTACTATCCCTTACTATCCCTTACCTCAAAAGAGCAGTACTTCTGATCGGTATGCAAAGCCGAAGGAAACTTGCACTGAATAGCAACTCTCAAAGTATCTAAATACTCACAAAATATGCTTCATAATATAGAGAGAGAAAGAGAGAAAACTTGTTTCTGGTGTGATTTTCAATTCTAACTTAGCCCTCTATTTATAAGAAAATTTTGGTAGGTTTGACCTGCAACCTGATGGCTTTACCTACTACTATTCCCACCCACCACATTTGAAATATAATTCAGCACATTTCTTCACCAACCACAAGTGGGGCCCACCAATTCTAGAATTTTTCACCAAAAATGATTTATAACCTGATTTCCGAATCAGCCACCTCTTAAAATTCATAACAAATCATACGTTTATTTTTAACGGTTCAAAATTTATGGACATATACTCAACTTATATATGTATAACATATCCAAAAATTACCACGATCCAACGGTCGGATTAAAAATTATAACCACCGCAAAATATCTCAAAAACCCTGATTTTTAATACCTCCATTCCGACAAAAATACTGATAAAAACCTCAACATTAACTCCTTCATTTTTAACCACAAAAATATATCCCTCATTTATATCCACATAATATAAATATTTCCTTATCATATGAATCAATAATTAATTATTCACAAATAATATTACAGAATCACATTTATGACAACCAGGCCGTTCCCAGGAAAGAGGGGGCTTTCCAATAAGGATTTTTCCTTACTGGCGCGCAATTAGATGACCAAACCTCTCCTTAGACAGAACTTTCTAGTCATTGCCAATAATGTTATCTAATAATATTATTCAAATAATATGAATTATTGATCTGATAATGGGAAATACTGTGCAGCAACAATTATTGAACAACAACAATATAAAATTTCAACGTAGCAATTATTGAATCAATAAAATAAAATATTGAACAGTAATTACTGTAATAATTATTGAGTAGTGCCTTCTTACGTAAGAATCAATAATTTTAAAAATACTGTGCAATACCGTGTGCTACTGTGAAATAACGCGTATTACTGTATTTTAATCACCGGGTATTCCAACAGTGTTAACAGTAACAACTACGTCGTTATTTGTAAAAACTCAAATTTGTCGTTTTCTTCACCCGACAATTATTCGTTATGGGGCCCACAAATAGCTGTGCCGTCGTACAAATATTCCCCGACAGAAAGAATATTCCACGACCAAACGAATATTCCCCGACAACAATGATTATTTTATAACCACTTGTGTATTTTGAAAAAAATCATATATCACCCTTAACTTTAACATTTATCAATTTAACCATTTACTGAATAGTAATTATAAGAAAAATTGAATACTTTTATTTCATAAAATTCGGGGTCTTACACTGAAGTTCAATAGAAGCTACTCAATATGAGATTTTAGAAATGGGTTTTGTATCGGATTGAAGATCAATACAAAAATTCAATATCACGCTCTGAGTTAGGCCAGGAAATTCTTCAGGAAATACGTCAGAAAATTCACTAACAACAGAAATATCATTCAAATCTGACGTATTTTTGTTTAAGTCCATGACATGGGCTAAGAAAGCTTGACATCCGTTTTTCAATAAACGAATGGCTTTATGGCTTGGTATGACAGCGATTGATTTTAGTGGTTTGGTTGCTTGAATTCGCATAACAGGTTGGTTAGAAATATGAAAACTAGCAACCTTACGAAAATAATCAATTTTGGCATGATGAGTAGTTAACCAATCAATTCCTAAAATCACATCAAAAGCAAGTATCTTTAAAGAGATAAGGTCAACAGGTAATGTGATTATGCTAACTTGGATTAAGCAAGATTTATAAACTGTGGATGTAATAAAAGTTTCTCCTAACGGAGTCTCCACAGATAGGTCAAAGTCTAATTTCTCCGGAGTCAAGTTTAAACGTTGAGCACAAGCAGGAGAGATAAAAGAATGGGTAGAACCGGTATCTAGTAAGATATAAACTTCGGAAGAATTTATAATTAACTAACCCGTTATACCTTCGTTCAGGTTCCTCGAGTTTTGGGCAGTCACGACAAACGCTCTTCCAGAAATCGCCGACTTTATTTTGTCCGTATCCGCCTTTGGTGTCACCGTCCCAGCTGGACTTAGTTTCGCTATAGTACAATCTCGAGCGATATGTCCTTCCTTTCCACAATTATAACATACCTTGAACTGTTGTGGGCAATTTGGACTTATATGTCCCTCCTCTCCGCATCTGTAACATCTAACTGGCGGTCGTTCTCCTCCCCTAGAATTTGTTTCTGGTGCTGGTGCTGCTGTCGACGTCTTCCTGTCATCGTTAAATCTTCTCTTTTTGAAATTTCCACTTGACTCACCTCTCCTATTATCATGGCCACGATGACCACCCGAATGGTGGCCACTTTTGTTTGTATTTTCCCTCCTCGCTGGTTCTCATCGCTCCGATGACTGCTGTCACCAGTATGACCCTGGTTGTGGTCCCTCGGTTGAACATACTCATTATCTCGCTCTAATAATTGAGCCCTGTTTACAACATCTGAATATAAAGAAAATTTATGAGAAATAAGATATTGTCGAATCTCGGGTTTTAAACCTCTCAAAAATATTCTTGTCATTCGTTCCTCATTCTCGACCAAATGAGGTGCAAACCTGGATAACTCTGCAAACTTCACCTCGTACTAGGACACCGTCATGTTGTTTTGTTCCAGTATAATAAACTCTACCTCCTTCATATGACAAATACTTTCAGAAAAGTATTTGTCATTAAACAGTTTCTGAAACGTTTCCTAGGACATGTTGAGTGCGTCAGGCTGGGTACGCTTCACAGACTCCCACCAGTAGTCTGCCTCACCGCGAAAAATAAAGGTGGCGAATGGAACCTTCTGTTCCCCTGTGCATCCCAAGACATCGAATATCTTGGTAATTTGCTTGACCCACGTTTCCGCCATGATCGGATCTGGCTTTCCCTTAAATTATGGTGGTCCCAATTCTTTGAACCGCTTGGCTGTGACAAACCGCGCGTTGTTATCATTTCCACCCGTATTCTGCACACGAGTCTCCCTCGTCTGATTTTGCATGAACTGTAAAAAGCTCCTAAACATTCCATCATTCATCGTTTGCTCGGTAACGTTGTTTACAGGAGGAATATTGCCTTCCTGTTGCACGTTCCCCTGGGTGGTGATTAAAGGTGTCTCCACAGTCTTATTCACTCCATTGTTAACATTCTCTGCTGCCATTCTCAAATGCTGCCACAAAACAAGAGTTAATTGACATGTCACATATTATCCCTATATCTGACCGACCAAATAATTACCAAATAAACTTATTCAGGTCATACTAGCGAAGGAATTCCCCGTCTCTCCCCTCCTAGTTTTTGTCTCACATCTCAGCCAGAGATCATATACCTAAAATAGGTATACAACACCCATTCTGATTCGCCAAATACATGGTACAAAAAGCAAACTACAACTTCAATAATACAATTATCGTGCAAAATACGACAACACATACTGTGAGTTTAAATACAAATATTGTCTTCTAGACAATATCCACACTCAAATAAGTCCTCATTACAATAATTCAAACACTATTTTACAGAAATAGTGAGGACAGTTAAAACATCTTTCTAGAACCATCACTCCATACCCCGATTAGATCCTGCTATGTTCTCACATCCTGATAAGAAAAATGGAACAAAATGGAAAAGGGTGAGCTCAACTAGCCCAGTAAAGAATATTATGACTAAGATAATATACAACAAATTATCATTAGTATTCAACAGGGAAAAATTTTGATAGAATATAATCGACAACAAGTTTTAGATCAACAACTGCAGCGAAAACAGCAAACCATTAGAAGAGTCAAGTAGAGAATGAATTCTACTATCTTCTAAGATTTAAAAGTCCATCATCAATATTTTATCCCTGTAACATCAATTAATAATCATCTTTAACCAAATATTCATCTTTGCACTACAGGCCAAAGATATTTATTTGTATCACCAGTCAGTCATGTTCATCTCGACACCTGTTCATCTTTGCACTACAGGCCAAAGATATTCATCAGGTAATCATACATCTTTGCACTACAGGCCAAAGATATTCAGTAGTATCATCATTTAGGACTGAGGATGATGAAAAATATTTTAAAGAAAACGAATCCAGTGAAATAAAAGAACAAATAATAGGGATTCGTATCACAGTTTATTCAAGTTCAATAATACTCCATAATAATCAATTTTGAAGCAAAATTCAAAAATAAAGATCAAAATATGGATACAATCAAAGATAGTAACCATAATAGACAACTTGGACAAGAAGAAGAAAATTTTATTATTCGGTGAATAGTGCCGTATTAGTGAATAGTGCCGTATACGTGAATAGTAACGTATACGTGAATAGTAACCCTGACACAAAAAGTTCTAAATTTGATAAAAAGTTCATATCAATATTTCGGCATAATGATATTGAAGAAAATATCATTTAAGAAGAAGATAATATCCCTTACCTCAAAATAACCGTACTTCTGACTGAATATCGGATATAAGGCTGAATAAAACTTATGCTGAATAGCAACTTTCAAAGTATCTAAATACTCACAAAATACACTCAATAATCTAGAGAGAGAAAGAGAGAAAACTTATGAATTCTAGTGTGATTTTTAATTCTAACTTAGCCCTCTATTTATAGGAAAATATTAGCACGCCGAAGCAGACTTAACCTGCAACCTGATGGCTTTACCTGCTACTATTCTCACCCACCATATTTGAATAAAAATCTCATCATATTTCTTCACCAACTAAGAGTGGGCCCACCAATTCTAGAATTTTTCACCAAAATAATTAACTCTGAAAATTCAACAATTGCCGAACCAGTCATCTCGTAAAATTCATAACAAATCATACGTTCATTTTTAACGGTTCAAAATTTGTGAACATATACTCAACTTATATATGTATAACATATCCAAATATTACCACGCTCCAACGGTTGAATTAAAAATTATAACCCTCGCAAAATATTTCAAAAATCCTAATTTGATTTTTAATGCCTCCGTTCCGACAAAAATACAGATAAAACACCTCAACATTAACTCCTTTATTTTTAACCACAAAAATATATCCCTCATTTATATCCACATAAATTAAATATTTCCTTATCATATGAATCAATAATTAATTATTCACAAATAATATTACAGAATCACATTTATGACAACCAGACCGTTCCCAAGAAAGAGGGGGCTTTCCAATAAGAATTTTTCCTTACTGGCGCGCAATTAGGTGACCAAACCTCTCCTTAGACAGAACTTTCTAGACATTGTCAATAATATTATCTAATAATATTATTCAAATAATATGAATTATTGATCTGATAATGGAAAATACTGTGCAACAACAATTATTGAAACAACAATAATATAAAATATCAACGCAGCAATTATTGAATCAATAAAATAATATATTGAACGGTAACTACTATAACAATTATTGAGTAGTGTCTTCCTTCGTAAGAATCAATAATTCAAAAATATTGTGCAATCCGTGTGCTACTGTGCAACCACGCGTATTACTGTATTTTAACCACCGGGTATTCCAACAGTGTTAACGGTAATAACTACGCCGTTATTTATAAAAACTCAATTTTTGTCGTTATCTTCATCCAATCGTTTTTCGTTATGGGGCTCACAAATAGCTGCGCCGTCGTACAAATATTCCCCGACAGAAAGAATATTCCACGACCACACGAATATTCACCGACAAAAAAATGAATATTTTATAACCACTTGCTTATTTGAAATATTTGCGCATTTTACCCATAACTAACCACATTAATCAAATCAACCCTTTCTATTTCAAAATAATAAATAGAGGAAATTTAATTTCATTTATTAATAAGTTGGGATCTTACAACCCCTTACCGTTTTAAAGAAGAACTGAAATAAAAAAGTAGTTAAGTAGTATAATACTTTTCTTCTTTCTCTCTATAGTTTCTCTCTCTAGAGTTCAGTGAATTCGTAAGAAAATAATGAAGGAATGAGCTTCTATTTATAGGAAAATGGAATGCATAGTATTTAATCCATGAACGGTCCAGATTGATTTATTTTAATCTGACGGTCCATATTTAAAGAAAAATCTTTTAAATAAAATATAATATATTCTATTTATAGAATAACTTTAATAAAGTATTCTGTTTTATATAAAAAGATGTTTCTGTTTTATTGCGTTAATAATACGAATAAAACAAAACTTTATTATCGCTAAATAATTCATATTATTAATTGACAATAATTGAATCAAACTGAGTGACTTCTCATATAAGCATTAATAATCAATACCGTGTGCTACTATGCAACCACACGTATTACTGTACTTTTACTACCGAGTAGTTCAACAGTATCAACGGTAAAACTTTCGCCGTTATTTTTAATAAAATATTTTTGTCGTTTTCTCAATCCGACAATAATTTCGTTGTGGGGTCCACCAATGATTGTACCGTCGTACGGATATTTCCTGACAAAAAGAATATTCCCCGACCAAACGAATATTTTATAACAACTTGCTTACTTTGCAAAATTTATAAATATTACCCCCAACTATAACATTATATCAATTTTACTCCATAATATTCAAAAATAATATTTAAAGAAAATTCATCTTTATTAAAAAAGTTGGAGTTTTACAACGTTTCTACCGTTCCTAACCAAGCAATAAGCAATTAACTTATACGCGATGGTTTTAAACTTGTCCATCAACAACAATTATCATACGATGGTTTTAAATTTGTCCATCAACAACGTTCTTTGTGTTATTCGCGTATTCTTTGTGTTCTTCATTCGTTCTTCATTTTAATCTTTAAGAGTTTGAATAGTCCTTTCTGATAGTCCGTCCGTCTGAGGATGATATGCCGAACTAAATCGTAAATCCGTGCCCATAGCTTTTTGTAAACTAACCCAAAATCGTGAAGTGAATCTTGGGTCTCGACCAGAAACTATGGATACTAGCATACCATGCAGTCTTACAATCTCGTTTATGTACATACGAGTAAGACGTTCAAGTGTATAAGTTTCTCGTATCGGTAAGAAATGAGCAGACTTGGTCAATCTATCAATAATGACCCAAATCGCATCTATGCCTTGAGAAACTTTGGGAAGACCGGTAACGAAATCCATGGTAATGTGCTCCCACTTCCATTCTGGAATTTCAAGTGGTTGCAATGGACCTTTTGGTACTTGATGCTCCGCCTTGACTCGTTGACACGTTAGACACCTTGAGACAAACAGCGTTATCTCTCTCTTCATATTGCTCCACCAAAATGTATGACGAATATAATGATACATTTTGGTACTCCCAGGATGGATTGCAAACGGTGTGTTATGCGCCTCCATCATGATTTTATACTTTAAATCAGGGTCGTTAGGAACACAAAGTCTGGAGTTGACTCGAAGTATTTCTTCATCATCGATTCTTGCTTCCGGCATAGCACCTTCTTGCACTTTCTTCCTCATACGCATCAGTTTCAGGTCTGTAGCTTGAGCAGCTTTAACTTTATCAATTAAAGTCGGTTCTACTCGTATATTCGCCATCATCACATGGGTCCCTGGAGTTTTTAACTCTATCTCCATCCTTTGCAAGTCACACAAAATGGGCTTTTGTGTTGTCAATATTACACTCGTACCCGCATATGATCTTCTACTCAATGCGTCAGCTACCACGTTCACTTTTTCAGGATGGTATTGGATGGTATGATCATAATCTTTCAACAGTTCAAGCCAACGTCGTTGTCGCATGTTGAGTTCCTTTTGAGTGAAGAAATATTTGAGGCTTTTATGATCCGTAAAGATCTCCACCTTCTCCCCATACAAGTAATGCCTCCAAATTTTAAGTGCGAAGACCACAGCTGCTAACTCTAGGTCATGAGTAGGATAATTCCTCTCATATTATTTGAGTTGTCGTGAGGCATAGGCTATGACTTTCCCATGTTGCATGAGAACACATCCTAACCCTTTGTCCGAAGCATCACTGTAGATGACAAATCCCTCCGAACCAGATGGTATTGTCAGAACAGGTGCTGAAATGAGTCTCCTATTGAGTTCTTGAAAACTCTTCTCACATTCTTCGCTCCAACCGAACTTTGTATCTTTTCGATTCAGCTGAGTTAGTGGAGTAGCGATTCGAGAAAACCCTTCTACGAATCTCCGATAATAACCAGCTAAGCCGAGAAAGCTACATACTTCGGTCACTGATTTAGGTTGTTCCCAGCTTTGAATAGCTTCAATCTTTGCTGGCTCAACAGATATTTCATGACTTGATACCACGTGCCCAAGGAATGCTACTTCCTCAACCCAGAACTCGTATTTTTTTCAACTTGGCATAAAGCTTATATTCACGAAGCTTTTGGAGTATCAGCCTCAAGTGTTGCTCATGATCTTCACGGCTTTTGGAATAAATAAGGATGTCATCAATAAAGACGACCACAAAGTGATCCAAATATTCCTTGAATACTCGGTTCATCATATCCATAAAGGCAGCAGGAGCATTAGTCAATCCAAAGGACATGACTAGGAATTCAAGCCGTATTTGGAATGTCATCGGTTCTAATCTTCAATTGGTGATATCCGGAACGAAGATCAATCTTTAAAAAGAATTTGGCTCCTTGTAACTGGTCAAACAGGTCATCAATACGTGGCAACGGGTACCTATTTTTGATGGTGACATGATTCAACTCCCGATAATCAATACAAAGTCGCATACTCCAATCTTTCTTCTTCACGAATAGAACAGGAGCACCCCAAGAAGAAGTACTAGGACGAATAAAGCCAATGTCTAACAATTCCTGCAGTTGGGTCTTTAACTCCTGAAGTTCAATAGGAACCATTCGATATGGGACTTTGGAAATGGGTTTTGTACCGGGTTCAAGGTCGATACAAAATTCAATTTCACGCTCTGGGGGTAGGCCAGGAAGTTCTTCAGGAAATACGTCAGGAAATTCATTAACAATAGAAATATTATTCAAAACTGATGTATTTTTGTTTAGATCTGTGACATGAGCTAAGAAAGCTTGACATCCGTTTTTCAATAAACGAATAGCTTTATGGCTTGAGATGACAATGATTGATTTTAATGGTTTGGTGGCTTGAATTCGCATAACAGATTGGTTAGGAATATGAAAGCTAACAACCTTACGAAAACAATCAATTTTTGCATGATGAGTAGTTAACTAATCAATCCCTAGAATCACGTCAAATGCAAGTATTTTCAATGAAATAAGATCGACAGGTAATATGAGGGTACATATTTGAACTAAACAAGACTTATAAACAGTGGATGTAATAAAGGTTTCTCCCAATGGAGTTTCCACAGATAAGTCAAAGTCTAATTTCTCCGGAGTCAAATTTAATCGTTGAGCGCAAGTAGGAGAAATAAAAGAACGGGTAGAACCGGTATCAAATAAGGTATAGACTTCGCTAGAGTTTATGATAAGCTTACCTGTGATGAACTCATTCGGGTTCTTTGCTTTCTGGGAGGTCACTACAAACGCTTTTCCTTGCACTACTGGCTTTGACTTTTCTGGGATGGCCTTTGGTGCCTCCATCCTAGCTGAACTTGTCTTCGGTGAACGACAAAATCGGGCTAGGTGACCTTCTCTTCCATAATTATATCATGCTTTGAACGACATCGTGCAGTTTGGACTGATGTGTCCCTCTCCTCTGCATTTGAAGCATATGATAGGTGGTCGTTCTCCTTCCTTAACAATGGGTGCTAGTGCTGACGTCTTTCTATCATTGTTGAATATCCTCTTCTTGAAATGTCCGTTCTTATTGTTTTGGCCCTGATTACCACTGAAGTGGTTACCATTTCTGGCCTGTTGATTCCCTCAACGCTTGTTGTCACCGCTTCGATGACTGCTCTCATTGGTATTATCATTTTGCCGGCTGTTCTCCTTTGATTGCGTTGACTCATTATCGCGCTCTACTAACTGAGCCCTATTTACAACATCTGAATACAAACACAGTTTATGAGAAATAAGATGTTGACATATCTCAGGTTTCAATTCTCGCAAAAACATTCGCGTCATTCGCTCTTCATTATCCACCAAGTGGGACGCAAACCGGGATAACTCAGTAAATTTAGCCTCATACTTCGACACGGTCATATTATTTTGCTCCAGCTTGATAAACTCCACCTCTTTCATATGACGAATACTCTCGGAAAAGTACTTGTCATTGAATAGCTCTTAGAACTTCTCCCAAGACATCTTGAGTGCGTCAGGCTGGGTACGTTTTACAGATTCCCACCAGTAATCTGCCTATTCACGTAATATGAAGGTGGCGAAGGGAACTTTTTGTTCCTCGGAGCATCCCAAGACATCAAATATCTTGATGATCTGCTTTATCCATGCTTCCGCCTTAAGTGGTTTTGCCTCTCCTATAAACTCCGATGGTCCCAGCTCCTTGAATTGTTAAGCAGTGACCGTCCGAGAATTTTCAGTGTTTCCACCTACATTTTGGACAGGAGCCACTCTCGCCTGATGTTGCATGTAAGACCCCAAATTATTAATAAATGAAATTTAATTTCCTCAATTTATTATTCTGAAATAGTAAGAGTTGATGTGATTAATGTGGTTAGTTATGGGTAAAATGCGTAAATATTTTAAATAAGCAAGTGGTTATAAAATATTCATTGTTGTCGGGGAATATTTGTTTGGTCGTGGAATATTCTTGTTGTCAGGGAATATTCGTACGACGGCGCAGCCTTGTGTGGGCCCCATAACAGAAAACGATTGGATGAAGAAAACGACAAAAATAAGTTGTTTATAAATAACGGCGTAGTTGTTACCGTTAATACTGTTGGAATACCCGGTGGTTAAAACACGGTAATACGCGTAGCACACGGTATTACACCAATTATTAATTCTTACGTAAGAAGGCACTACTCAATAATTGTTACAGTAATTACTGTTCAATATTGTATTTTATTGATTCAATAATTGTTGCGCTGATATTTTATATTACTGTTGTTTCAATAATTGTCACTACGCAGTATTTTTCATTATCGGAGCAATAATTCATATTATCTGAATAATATTATTAGATAACATTATTGGCAACGTCTAGAAAGTTCTGTCTAAGGAGAGGTTTGGTCATCTAATTGCGCGCCAGTAAGGAGAGATCCTTATTGGAAAGTCCCCTCTTTCCTGAGAACGGCCTGGTTGCTAGTACTGTGATTCTGTAATATTATTTGTGTATAATTAATTATTGATTTATATGACGAGGAAAATAGTGATTTTATGTGGATATAGATAGAGAAAAATTTTAATGTGACAATTGTTGAAAATTAATATTTTATCTTTTTCTGATAAAATAATTCATTTAAATATATTATTTTAATAATATATTGATGGTGGTATTTTTACAATGAATGTGGGATATATGAGTATATGAAGAGGAAGAGTATTTTTGTGGCATTAAATAATTAACACATGTTTTGTGTGTTGGTGGACATAATTCTTGACCAAAAATTTATTATTGACTATAAAATCGTCCGTTTATGAATTTCGGTCAATTTCTGTTTAGAATTTGGAAAAACTTTCTTCTGCAAAGTTGTAGAGAATTGAATTTCCTATAAAAACTCGCGAAATTTGAATTTTCTGATAAAAGGGCTATTTATTATGAATTATTGAAGTTCTGAAGTTCCGAAATAATTGATTTTTGGAAGTTTTATTTATTATTTTGAAGAAAAACGTTTTTTGGCATTTAAGTGGGCTAACATGTGATATAAATGGGCTGAGATCAGATGTCTAGAGGTGGGCTAAGGAAAATTTGATAAATATATTATTATTATATTAAATTTTCTGTTTTGGTGTTCTAAGCATTTTTTATAAATAGGGTGCTTAGGTTAGAATTGAAATCACACCAGAAACACAAGTTTCTCTCTATTTCTCTCTCTATAACGAGCGTATTCTTGTGAGTATTTGATACTTTGAGTGTTGCTTTACGGTGCAAGTTTCCTTCAGCACTATATCTAGTATTCCAGTCAGAAGTACCGTCTTTCCGAGGTAAGGGATGTTATTTCTTCTTAAATGATATTATTTTCTTCAATATCATTATGCCGAAGTATTGATCTGAACTTTTTATCAAATTTGGAACTTTTCATGTCGGGTTACTATTCATGAGTTACTATTCACGAGTTACTATTCACGAGTTACTATTCACCGAAAAATGAAATTTTCTTTTTTTCGTCCAAAATATCTATTCTGGATACTAGCTTTGATTGTATCCATATTTTGATCATTCTTGAATTTTACTCCACTATGATTATTTATGAGGTATTTTTGGACATGGAATAGTTGAAATACGAATCCTTAATATTTATTATTTTGTTTCACTGGATTCGTTTCTTTTAAAATATTTTTCATCATCCTCAGTCCTAAATGATGATATAATTGAATATCTTTGGCCTGTAGTGCAAAGATTAATGATTTCTGATGAATATCTTTGGTCCGTAGTGCAAAGATGAACAGGTGTTGAGGTGAACATGACCAACTGATGAATATCTTTGGCCTGTAGTGCAAAGATGACTATTTGATTCAAGATATTTATTGATTGATATTACAGGGATAAAATGTTGATGATGGGCTTTTAAATTCATAGATAATCGTAGATTTCATTCTCTACGTAACTCTTCTATGAATTATTATTTTCCGTTGCGAATATTGATTTAAAACTTGTTGTCTATTGTATTCTATTAAATTTTTCCCTGTTAAAGACTAACGATAATTTGTTGTATATTATCTTAGTCATAATATTCTTTACTGGGCTAGTTGAGCTCACCCTTTTCCTTGTTGTTCCATTTTCTTCTCAGGAGGCGAGAATGTAGCAAGTACTAGTCGGGGTATGGAATGAAGGTTCTAGGAAGTTATTTTAGTAGTCCTCACCATTTTTTTTGTAAAGTATTGTACCAATAATTGTAATGAGGACTTATTTGAGTGTAGATATTGTCTAGATGACAATATTTATATTTGCACTCATAGTTTTTATGTTGTATTAATAAAGTTGTAGTTGTTTCTGTACCATGTTATTGACGACTCAGAATGGGTGTTGTATACCTGTTTTGGGGGCGTCACATTGCATGAATTGCATAAAGCCTCTGAACAGTCCATCATTCATCATTTGGTCAGTGTTATTGTTTGCATGAGGATTGTCGCCTTCCTTATGCACATTCTCCTGATTATTGATATGTGGAGACTCAACGGTCTCTTGTGCTCCATTGCTATTTTCAACATTCTCGGATGTCATTTTCAGATACTGCCACAAAACAAAGGTTCATTAACATATAACATATTATCCATATACTTTGACCGACCAATTAAATACCAAATAAACTTAGGTAGGTCATACTAGCGAAGGAATTTTCCGTCTCTCCCCTCCTAGTTCTAGTCTCACATCTTAGCCAGGGATCATATTCCTAAGCTTTGATACCAACTGTGACGCCCCAAAATTAGGTATACAACACCCATCTTGGGTCGCCAGATATATGGTACTGAATACAAATACAACTTAATAATACAACTGTCGTGTACAATACGACCAAACATAACCTGTGAGTTTGAATACAAATATTGTCTTCTAGAAAGTATCCATACTCAAAAGGAGTCCTCATTACAATTATTATCACACTATTTCACAGAATAGTGATGACTACTAATGTTATCCTCTGGACCATCACTCCGTTTCCCGACTCGTCCCAGCTATATTCTCATTTCCTGAAGAGAACAGTAAAAGAAAGGGTGAGCTCAACTAGCCCACTAGAAAATATTATGACTAAGATAATGTAGAATAAATTATCATTAGTCTTCAACAATGTTAAACAGATAAAATACAATAGACATCAAGTTTAACTGCAGCGGAACAAGCAATACATTAAAAGAGTCAAGTAGAGAATAAAATCTACTTTCTTTTATGGTTTAAAAAGTTTTTCATCACTTTTATCGCTGAGACTCAGCTTAATAAGTAATCCACATCATCCCTGCACTACGGCCAATGATATTCATTAGGGTCACGACCACAATTATCCATGCACTACGGGCCAAGAATATTTGTGTAGTCATTAATGGTCATGATCATGCCAACAACTGTCCATCAATGCACTACGGGCCAATGAGGACTTTTACCACATCATTTGTAACATTACGGTCATGATTATACCGAATAATCCCTGGTCATAATCATATAAAGTCCATCTATGCACTACAGGCCACAGATGACTTTCAACATTTTATAAACATGAGGATGATGACAATGATATAAGAATTCAAGAAAACAAGTTCAAGAATTAATTTATCCAAGAATTAACAACGTCCAAATTGTCAATATGATACTGCTTTGTGGAGTAAAATTCAAGAATTCTTAGAAGAATATTTCCATGAAAAGATACTAGATGAAGCGCAAATATCAAAGATATTCCACTAATTTCATGGAGTATAGAAGTCAAAGTGTTAACCAACTGAGTATAATAAAGAATGGAATAACAAAAAAATCACCATACATGCGATAGACCGCACAGACAGGTTATTCCAACAGAATAATAAATAATGGAACCAGGTCCGGCATAAAACGCACAGACAAGATATTTCAACAGAATAATAATAAAGACGAAACCAGGCCCGGTGTAAACACACAGACAAGATGTTCTAACAGAATAATAATAAAGACGGAACAGGTCCGGTGTAAAACACATAGACAGGATGTTCCAACAGAATAATAATAAAGACGAAACCATGTCCGGTGTAAAACACACAGACAGGATGTTCCAACAGAATAATAATAAAGACGGAATCAGGTCCGGTGTAAAACACACAGACAGGATGTTCCAACAGAATAATAGAAGAATGTCACCAAGTATAGGGTAGACCGCGTATACAGGTTATTCCAACAGAATAATAAATAATAGAATAACAGAAGTTATCTTCATGAATACAAAAGAAATAATACCCCTTACCGTTTTAAAGAAGAACTGAAATAAAGAAGTAGTTAAGTAGTATAATACTTTTCTTCTTTCTCTCTATAGTTTCTCTCTATAGTTTCTCTCTCTAGAGTTCAGTGAATTCGTAAGAAAATAATGAAGGAATGAGCTTCTATTTATAGAAAAATAGAATGCATAGTAATTAATCCATGAACGGTCCAGATTGATTTACTTTAATCTGACGGTCCATATTTAAAGAAAAATCTTTTAAATAAAATATAATATATTCTATTTATAGAATATCTTTAATAAAGTATTTTGTTGTATATAAAAAGATGTTTCTGTTTTATTACGTTAATAATACGAATAAAACAAAACTTCATTACCGCTAAATAATTCATATTATTAATTGACAATAATTGAATCAAACTAAGTGACTTCTCACATAAGCGTTAATAATCAATACCGTGTGCTATTATGCAACCACACGTATTACTGTACTTTTACTACCGAGTAGTTCAACAGTATCAACGGTAAAACTTTCGCCGTTATTTTTAATAAAATATTTTTATCGTTTTCTCAATCCGACAATAATTTCGTTGTGGGGTCCACCAATAATTGTACCGTCGTACGGATATTTCCTGACAAAAAGAATATTCCCCGACCAAACGAATATTTTATAACAACTTGCTTACTTTGCAAAATTTATAAAATTACCCCCAACTATAACATTATATCAATTTTACTCCATAATATTCAAAAATAATATTTATAGAAAATTCATCTTTATTCAAAAAGTTGGGGTTTTACAACGTTTCTACCGTTCCTAACCAAGCAATAAGCAACTAACTTATACGCGAAGGTTTTAAACTTGTCCATCAACAACAATTATCATACGATGGTTTTAAATTTGTCCATCAACAACGTTCTTTGTGTTATTCGCGTATTCTTCGTGTTCTTCATTCGTTCTTCATTTTAATCGATGTTTTGGATTACAATTTAACTTTTTATTGAAATTTGATGTTATAAAACACCATTCCTTACTTATTTCACCTACTTATTCATATAATCCACTCAGATCGTTCTAATTTATTACGAATCTTATACTTCATTAAGAAATTTATAAACTAAACTTCAAATTCTTATTTCTTCTTTTCTGAATGATTTCAACCATATGAAATCATTCCTAACATTATTTACTTCTTATTCTCATTAAGTTATGTTTTTGAATATAAAACTTAAAGAAAAATTATACGAGACTCGATTTCGGATTACCTTCCTCCTTTAATCTCTTTCCGTTGGACAAAGATTGCTCACGAGCAAGCTTTTCCTCTTCCTCTTTCCTCCCATCCGAACTCTCTCTCTCTCTCTCTCTCAAGTGTTATAGGATTTTCAAAATTTCAAAACAATGAACTAAGCTTCCTATTTATAGATTTTCAAAGTTAGGGGTATTTTAGTCATTTTGCCCCCTAACCTCCTTACTATTCACACCTCCATACTATTCCCACCTCCTCAATACACCTCTTTACTATTCACGTAACTTCTCTTGGAAGTTTAGTGGTTCCGTCTTTCGAGTTTCGTCCGACAGTTTTAAAAACTGCAATTCTCGAAATCCAAATATTTTTGGATATTTCGTCTTTCCTTTACCGATTAATTTTTACGTATTTTTCGAATTTCTGAAAAATTAAAAAATACTTTTTGGCGTTAAGCGTTTTCCTTCACGTTTTACCCTAACGTAGCTAAATGAGTGAAAAGTACATAGCAATACTTTTCGTCGTTTTTATTTCGCCCGATTTCTGCACGTTTTTGGAGAAAAACTTTTATCGGCTTACTTAACTTTTCACAATTTATTATCATTAAGTCTTTCGACGGAATGTCATTTCGACATACCGAACTCTCGAAAAGGCTTAGGTTATTTAAACCCTAACCCTTAGGGTTTCGTCGGGCGAATAGTGCCTATTTCGTCTTTTTCTCAGGAAATTTTTTTGTTCCCGAATTTTTTTTATTTTCGTCTTGAAAAATCTTACTCGTTCAGTCTAGTTCGTAGCCAGAATCCTCCCGACTTATAATCATCCTAGGTTATAGAACGATTAATAAACACATAATTTTTTTATTAATAACTAATTCTTTAAATTTAAATTCTGAACAACCCGAATTTCCGAGTCGTTTCACTCGAAAGTGATTATGCAAATTATAATCACACTATTGCACCGCAACCGCAAATAACCATATACTAGTAATTAATAGCGTTCTGATAAAGGGTTGAGGGGTCGTCCGGTGTTAATGACCGGTACTTACGACCGATACATTTAATTTTTTTTTAACCACAATTATGAGAAAAATAAATAAAAAATAATAGAGCAAGTTTGGACAAAAAACTGTAAAAAAAATATATTTTTTATTATTTATTTATTTTTCTCATAATTATGGTTAAAATAAATAAATAAATAAATAAAATTTAAAAGAACCGGTCATTAAACATGTAATTTTATGTTATATTTACTCTTAGTGATAATAAATTAATAATTTAATAATAATGATATAATAATAAATTATATACTAACGAGATAATTATAAGTGCATGCGTCATATTTTATTATAATATATATCAATCAAAATTGACTCTTTCTATGAGTTTTATATGAATGGGATTCTTAATTTAATAAATATTTTTTAATATAATGTATAAATTTTCCGTACACAATAAAATATATATAATTATTTCAACAGTATTACCCCAATAAAAATAATAAAATATATAAATAATACTTTATTAAACATTTATAAAAAATAGTAATATAAATAAACTATATATTCCCTATGTCGATTGTCGCCTATCAAATTTGTTTAAAGAAACGCAACTTATGAGATAAATGAGATCCGGTTATCATAAAATTAACTTTATGATAAGTTGGTTTAAGATCATCTTTCGTCTGCGTGTCGATACTGTATTAGTCAATTAACTTTATATTAACTACTTTCTGATAAATGTATGAATAATTAATTTTAGAATATACTAGGAGTTAGGAGTATATCTAAAAAATAATGTTATTATCACAAAAAAAAAATATATAATACTCATATATATACTGCAGGCCCCATATATAGGAGACTCACATTATATATGTGTGTATATATACGAATATTATGTGATTTTTTTTTTTAGTACTACGCAGCATTGTTCTATCTAAAAATGGCTAAATTAGCATGGTTAAAATTTTGAAAATGAAAATGTAAGCGACTCTATTGGGAATTGCAACCACACGGCTACGTCTATAAATGTAAAATGAAACGACAAAAGCCCAAACGCGCGTATTTTTCTGACTCTCCTCTGTTCATAGAAGAAAGAGTAGTCCGGCCGGAACTTCTGAAATTACAATATTGTCCTTCCACTTCCAATGGCCGTCTCCAGCTACGCTAGGGCATTTCCATCCTTCGAGTGCCGTTCAAATCCCGATTTCTCCGGTATTCCTCGTCCGGAGATTCCAAGGTCAGGCGCCCGATTCACCGGAAAGCTCAACTCGGCGGCGAGCCATGCCTCGTTCGGTCTGTCTTCTATGATATTGAGGTTTCCTCCCAACTTTGTTAGGCAGCTGAGCAACAAGGCCCGGAGGAACTGCAGTAACATCGGCGTCGCGCAAGTTGTCGCGGCTTCGTGGTCCAACAACCAGCCGTCTGCGGCTATAGCCGCAGAAGCAGCCGCTTCCGCCGCCTCTGCGGAGGAGGAGATGGTGGTGGCCGTTAACGGCAATGGTTGTAGTAATAATAACAATAATAGTGATGTACAGCTTGAGGTTTTGACTGATGTAAAATATCCCTCATTTTTGAGCTCAGATGGGAGCCTTGCGATTCATGCCGGTATGTATCTCATTATATACATAGAAATGCAGATCTCGAAGCTCTTGTTTGTGTCCGTGTGTATTATGACTGCCATAAAAGTACCTATGTTTACTTGATATGTTTATATAGCCATATATGTAATTGTATGTTAAAGTTGGTCCCTGGCTCATATGAGGAAATATGAGGGTACACTTCTAAAATCAATTACCAATCTCATTGCATATAAAAAGCTTCCGATCTTGGATTTTGTTAAAACTTTGAATTTAGAAGAAGATTTTCATTTTTGGATTGTGTGTGTGCGTGTGTGTGAAGGGGGGGGGGTGGTATATTTGATTGTCATTCTTTTTAGGGTGCCATTGGTTTCTGATGCCTATAACAATCTGGTCGCTGCCTTGGCATGATTCCTAATACCATATGAATTGAAACTTTCAAAATTTAGAAGCATTTCATGAATAGCCTAAATTATGATTATGTAATATATAATTTGTTTTTTCTTGTGACCATGAATTGATCTTGGCATTGGGTTACTCAGGTGAAAGATTAGGTCGTGGTATTTTTACGGATGCAATAACTACTCCAGTTGTTAATACAACTGCTTACTTCTTCAACAAAACTTCGGAGCTCATTGATTTCAAGGTATGAATCATATTGGTAATAATGATCTTATTCTTGCCAGAAGTGGAGACTGTGTTTCCTACCGGTGATAATCCTTGTGAAGAGTTGATAAATTTGAAATTACTAGTTTAAACCTATTGATTGATATCAAACTTGATTCATTGTGTTTCATAAAAAAGTATTTTTGGAGTAATATATGTTTTGGGATTTGTCATTGTTGCTGTTATCTTGGAAACCTAGATTAGTAAGGTTGGCTAAATTTTGTATATAATCTTCTAATAGGAGAAAAGACGTGCAAGTTTTGAATATGGACGCTATGGAAATCCTACAACTGTTGTTGCAGAGAAGAAGATAAGGTCTGCCTTCTATTTTTGAATTCTTCCTTATTCACCTATAAATCTATTACATTGAGTCATTGACTTATAAAAAGAAAGAGTAATTGAGTTTCTTACTAAACAGTGCACTCGAGGGGGCTGAATCAACCCTTTTAT